>PTEX01000187.1:720639-916985 GCA_003342815.1 Eudromia elegans
TTGTTACCGGCGCCGGGAAATGTGGCTGTTGTTCGCGGCGCTATTGTTAGCAGGGGGACACCCCGCGCCCCGCATCCTGGCGCGGTGGCGGGGGAAGGGGGACGTTTCGCCGCCGGGGGCGCGCGCGCCTGCCGAGGCGCGCTCTGGGTCACCCCTGTGCTCCCCCGCCGCCGCAGCCCCGCCGCCCCACCGGGCACGAGTGTCTGCGTGTGCGGTAGACACCGCGCAAACGCCGGCGCCCTGCCCGCTGCCCCCGCTCTTCCCGGCGGGAGGCGCCGCCGCAGCGGGGCCCGGCCGGGCTCCCCGCGCTGCCCCCGCCGCCGCCTCCCTAATCCCGTGTCACGGGGGCGCGCGCACAGGGCCGGCAACGTGAGCGGCCTCGCGCGGCCACGTCCCCGGGCACCGCGGGGCCCCGCGCCGGGGCACGGCGGGGGACGGGGACACGTGTGCGCGTGCGTGTGCGCGTGCACGGCGGCGGAGCGCGGCCGCCCGTGCTGGAAACGTGCCGGGCGCTGCAGGCGGCCGCGCTCGCCGTCACCATCACCCTCATCCTCCTCCGCACGGGCTCCTAGCGGGGAGGGGGTCTGTGCAGCGCCTCCTTCCTTTCCCCCAGCTCATCCTGCTGCACGTCCTCCAATCCTGGGAGCAATGGCCAGAGCGAGGCTTGGCTCCCCAGAGGAGAAAGCCTCGTCCTGGGATTCCTCTTGACCCAAGTGGGAGCGGAAATTGAGAATGGCCAAAAGATGCAAAACATGATCCCGGACAGCTGGAGACTTTGCAAAAGGAGCTCAAGGAACATCTGGAAACTACAAGCGGTTTAGAAAAGGTCACCTGCACGCAAGGATAAAAGGCTTCAGTGTCCAGAGAGAGTGAGAAATTCTCCTGGAAGATTCCCAGTTTAAAATGGCCAGATGGATCAAAGAGGTGATCAGCAGCATGACTATCACGGAAAAGAATGTTTTCCAGAAAATAAGAGACATAAGAAAAGCTTTGGCCAGTTTTCTAGCCAAAACAAACCACAGTAAAGAGTTAAGGAACTGAAAAATCACCCCCAAAATAGGAAAGCAAAGGTTTGCAGGTCGCCACAGGGAAAACCAGCCTCCTGCTGTAGGCTGGGGCTACGAGAGCGTCGCCTCGCACCAAGCAGGCACCAGCGCTGGCAGGAAGGAGCAGGGCCGTTCGGTTCAGCTGAGTCCTCGCAGAGCCTCCTGGTGCCCAGGAGAGGACCCTGCAGAGGTTACTCCGGCTCCCTCTGTGACCATGTGCTCCAGGAACATACATATATATATATATAAAATATGTGTGTGTTTGTAACCGAAGACACTGCGGGAGGCAGAGGCTTGCCGGGGTACTTAAGCAGTGGTTCAGCAGAGCGCCAGGGCAGTGGGTGGGAGCTGGCGAGCTCCAAGGAGCCCTGCAAGCAGCGCTCTGGGGCTAAAGCGCAGGGAAAAGGGAGTTTCCCACTCCAGAGAAGCACAGCGGGGTGCAGGGCAGGGGCTGGCGCAGCCAGGGCAGCGCGGTGCTCGTGAGGGGCGCAGAGGGGCTGCAAGCACCGGGAAGTGTGAGCGCTGAAAGGGCTGGGAGGCCGGTCACTGGATGCGGAGCGCTGGAGCGGGAGCCGGGCACGAGGGCCACCCCGCGGCTCTCCCTGCAGGAAGGGAGCGCTCTTTCGCAAGCACTGGGAAGGGCCCGTGGAGTTGCTTGGCGAGGTGGTGGCTGCGAGGCTTGCATAGTGCGCCAGGCTGGTGGGGAAGGTATGCAGGTCGCCCCAACACGCCTCTCACGCTGTTCATGGGCGCTCGCCGAGACCTTTGGACAAGAAGCGGTGTGCTTGCACATAGCTCGCGGCGAGGTCAAGGCTGCTGCCCAGGGAAAGGGAGCCATTCCAGAAGCAGGGACTCACCTCTGCCACCCCCCGCCCGCCCGAGGGCAGGGAATTAACTCTGAGAAAAAAACAAACCTGAGGCTGCCGGGACCTGGCGCACTCAACGGGCACTCGCGGGGCTGCGGCTTTGCAGGACTCTGCTCCTGTTGCAGAAGGTCTGTTTGTGGATTTGCTAACATTGCAAAACCATGGCCCGGGTTGGGCGACGGGTGAGAGCGTTTTGGTGGCCGGCAGAATGAGAGGTAGCAGCTTCAGTGCAAATCCTTCCCAGAACCTCGGTCTATAGCAGATGTTCACGAGTGCCTGCCCAGGAGGAACACTATGGTGAGGGCAGACCATGCATTCCTGCAAGAGCTCTGCGGGCTGGAGACTCCCACGTGCAGGTGGGCCCAGCCCTGAGGAAAAGAGCTTTGCACCTGCACCGTTACGTACGCAGCCGGGCACAAGCGGAGCAGCAGTGATGCTGAGCCCAGGCAGCAGGCATGGGGCTGATGACGAGCAAGGTGCTCCATGGAAAGCGGGAGATGCGATCATTCAAGGGGGTGAAAGCAAGGAGGAGACACGTGATTCCTCTGTTCTCGCCTGCCAATGTGCAAGTGTTTCTAGTTCACCCAGGGGAACTGCAGGAGGGCAATGCAACACACAAAGACCTGCACAAAAAAACGTGTCCCAAAGAGTGTTGCAGGAGGGTGCACTGGAGAATGAGCTGGAAAACCCTGTGGAGAACCAAGGGAAACATGTTCTGGCATGGCGAGAAAGTTTGGAGATAAGGACAAAATACTATGGAAAAGAGGCAGTGTTTGGAAGCAACCTGGGTTGAGCCTTGTTGGAAGATGTTTGGAATGGGAGGATTTGAGATTAGTGTTTTCAAAATGGCAGATGCTTTGAATCATACTGGATTTATGTACATTTCAAAAAAAAAGAAAGAACCCAAAACATTAGCCAAGTGAAAGGAAAAGTCCTTTTGGGTGAGATTCAGGAAGGATGTGGAGAACGTGTGCAGGACATAAATGCTCCTCTTGCGAGGAAAGCTCCTACGAAACACAGAGCCTCTTTAAACAGTATCTCACAGTGCTTCTAATGGGCTGCATTGGTGGCAACTTGAGTTTCTGGTGTACTTGAGTTGCTGTCTGAAGCAGACTGGTAGCTGCAGACTATTTCACAAGCTGCCTTCAAGCACATCCATTGGGACACGCATGCCAGATGTCCTAGTGAGAGATGTCCTCTCCCTCCAAGTCCTAGGAGGTATGGGAGGATTGCACAAAGCTCAAGGGAGAGACACTGAATCCAGAGTATTTCAGCAGATGTGTGGGGTGGTTGGGATCCCTAAAACATCTCCGTGTGACCACAGCCTGAGGGGCTAGCGGGATGTTTTCTTGCAGACTTTGGCAGTTAACTGGATTCCTCCTCAAAATTGCATCGAGCGGGAAGACCCAGCATGTCCCACCCTGACCCAGCATGTCCCACCCTGTTTGGAATAACAACAGGCTCCAAGGGGAGCAAAGCACTGCCCGGCCTTCCTCACTATCTGGGGGACTGTTTAGCACAGACTGGAGTATTTATGGTGCTGTGCAGAGCAAAGTGGGGTCTTGAAATGAAATCCAATGGTATTTAATGAGGCCATTAGAAAATGTAGCGGGGAGCGAGAACTTCAGGGTTTCTTTCCCTCTGCTCTTCTCTGCAAATGTTGTTGTGAAAAGGGGAGGCCAAAGCTGAGGCCCAGCACAGCGTGGGCAGAGCAGCCAGCACCCCGCACAGGTGAAGGCGCTTGGAGCGCGTGCTGCAAGTGACCACCTGAAAGGGAATCATGGAGCAGAGAATGAGAAGCAAGGGGAGTAAAAGAGGTTCAGCGATAGGAAAATGCCTCCTCGCTGAAGCATAGTGTGTAATTAGAGATAAGAGAGAATGTGTCACTCGTCATTTGTGAAAAGATTTTCCTCTCATCTCGTCAGGGCAGATTTGTTTGAGCCTTGTTGTTTCTGGTGGCGCCTGGACCGAGGAGATGGTTGGGACAGCCAGTGGTGCAAGTGCCTGCCCCTCCAGCCCCGAGAACAGAAAGGACGCCTCTTGCAGGTAGGAGAGCTACCTGCCCTATGAAGGCAGCAAGTGCCTGCACCCCAGACCGGTGTCTGTGGCAGGTAAGTGCAGAGAAGCTGCGGGAAAGCAGAGGAAAATCCCATGGGATGCTCCCAGGTGCAGGCGCTACTCAGAGCTGGCTGGATTGGAGCAGAGGCATAGGCTCCCCTTGCAGAAGTCTTCCTGGGTTCTTTAGGAGAAGGAAACTTGCCGAGTTTTTCTGAATCAGGACTCTGGCGAGAGAAACTACTTTCACAACTGGTTTCTTCTCTGAACAGAGATAATCTTCAAGAACTCAAGTTTTTGGCTAGTCTTTTGGGGCAGAAGACATAAGAGCGCTGTCCCTCTGCCTCTGCTTCACTGTAGGCTTTTACCTAAAATTGCCACCAGGCCACCCTGCTTGCCTTCTTGTTGCATTACAAGGGGGAACAAAGACCAGCAGACCTGCAGCAGCACCAGGAGCAGCAAGCTTTTACCCTGGAAGGACAGACAGGGTAACAACAGACAACTCAGGCTCTCTGTTGGTACCCACGTGCTTCTGCCATCCCCAGATCCACCTCAGCTGTGCAAGCATGAGAGAAGCTAGCCGCCTCCTACCAGAAGCAGATGCCACCGAGCAGGTAACTTGTCCTGTTTCCTGATGCCACAGAGTAGGCAGTGACTGTGGCCAATGCCCCGATCGCGTATGTGACACAGCACGGTCTCCGCCGTCACCGAAGGGAAAGCACACGCGTGTTTTATGGTCACTAGCAACCCACCAGCACAAAGGGCAGCCCTCAGAGCCATCCTCAAGTACCAGAGAGCATCCAGGATGCCCCAGACTTGAACCACCCAGGTGATCCCCACCAGACCACCGTGACTTATTCCCTGCTCTGTCCGCGGAGGCTGGGGAGGCCCGCGGTGCCGTGGGGACAACTCCGCATGCCACGTGCGGGGCTCTCGCCGCCTCTCGCACAGGCGAGTTTCCCAGCGGCTCGCCTTTGTGGTGAAGGGTTTCGAGCAAGGCTCTCGAGACCCAGCCCCATGTAGCTTGTCTGCTGCTTGGCATCCTGCTGGGCAGCCGTTCCGTGGCCCCCTTTAAGCTGGAGGCAGCTGGGCTCTCAACGTGGCAAGGGGGCCAGGCAGGTGTTTTCTTTCCGCCTTCAGCAGGCAGGGCTGGTCAGTGGTGCTGGGCCCAAAGCAGAGCCCGACAGGGAGCCCTGCCCACCTGGTCTGTGCCACCATGGCTGCCCACCATGTCTGCCGGCTGGAGGGAGGGGAAGCGGCGCCGCCATTCCTGCCTTAAGGCACCGATGGCAGCCCCTGGAAAGGGTTCAAATCCTCAGAGCCGGCTCAGGAACCAGGGATGCCCGGCACAGGACAGGCAGCAGGTCCCCAGGAGTCTCCTCCGCCACCAGGAGAGGAGGAGACGGATCTGTTTTATGACTTTCCTTTAATTCTGCCCCCCAACTCATCCTATGTTTTTTTCTGAAGGAGCTGTGGCCATTGTTGAGCCTGGAGGAGCCCCCAACAGGCCCGGGAACTGGAGCTCTCCAGCCAGGGTGGGGTGGTCGCAGCAGCAAGCGAAATCCCGCCCGGAGGGTCACGGCAGAGGAGGGAGCCTCTCATGGGTGTGGGTATCAAGGCCCAGAGGGTTTCCTTGTTACCGCTCAACATGGTGGCCTGGGCCGCAGGAAGCGCCCCTGTGGGAAGGGGCCACCACCAGTCGCTTGTTTTCAACCTGCTCCATGTTTGCTTAAGCCTTGGAGGAGGGTGAGCGGGAGCGCGTGCGGAGGGAGGGCGGTCGTGCCGCAGGGCGAGCAGCTCGCACGCATTTTGTGAGGGGTTTGGGTAAAGGGGGTGTAAGAACAGGGTTAGGTGAGGGTCCAACAGGGACAGGCTGCTGTGCTGCGGGAGTCCCACTGCTTGGGAGGCTCCCATCCCCATCTGCAGGAGCTGCTGTTGTAGAGTTTTGTTGCAAACGTCTTAGCGTAAAAGAAACACAGGAAAGGCATCTCTGGCCAGTGCGTCTTGAAGAGCTCTCAGCCCACGTCGGGGCGAATTTCTGACTCCCAAGAAAGTGGGCAGATGTGCCCAAATCTACTTGCAGTTCCTCTCCCGAGTTTGCTTCAGAGTAAATGAAGACGTTATCCAGAGCCAGTTGATCAAAAACTCCCCTGTTGCAGGCGAGGCTAATGCAATTATCATTCTTACCCATACCGTTGTGCAGTTAGTCCCGCTGAGCCGGGCGCTCAACTGTCCGGATTTTCATCATGAATTCTCTTTGTTCCTCTTCGAGTATTACTTCTGATTAAGGGCTGCGATTCGAGAAACTTAATGGCAGATTTTAAAGTGACAGCTGATTTTTCTTTCAGCAAGTTGGTTTTGAACGGGTGAGCTCTTAAATTGCATCCATGTATTTTACCCTCTGTTTTCATTTTTCCCTTTTTGGTGTCGTTTTTAGGAAGGGAAGGTGCTTCTCACTCTCTCTGCAAATGCTGGTGCAATCAGCCCGCTTGCAGGTGCTGCTGTTCATGGCACGGGGAGGGGCGCAGGGTGGAAGCAGGAACCAGGAGTGCAAATTCCCCTTGCGATCCAGCTCACGTGCCTAGAGGGAATTACAATTCCTCGCATACCTCCTCGCACGGCGGGACCCAGGAGCGCTGGGAACTCCTGCACTGGGCTCCGAGCTCATCCACACCGGCATCCTGCCCCCGAGGGTGTCCAGGTGCCGAGCGCCACAAAGCAGGTACAAGAAACCCCAGAACAGCCAATTATATCTTGGCTATAGGGAAAGATTTTTCCTAACATCATGCATTTATCACCCTGAAGAACTTTCAGCCTCTTTCTCTGCCTCCCGCTTTGTTATCTCAAATGAGATAACTCCGGATGTATCCGCAGTCTATATAAATGCCCTTTTTTTTTAGACCTGCTGAACCCAACCAGCCCCTTTGGCAGCAAATCCCACTCTTGCGACATGCTGCCGTGCGCATCCCTACCCTAACCATCCTCCTAGGATGCACTGCCTGCTTCTGGCATCAAATCAACACCCCCCACCTTCCTCCTAGTGAAGAATAAGCTGGAGCTTCTGGTGGCAACCTCCTTTGGGCTCTGCTCTCTCCTTTCCGTATCCCTCAGTCAGTCAGTGCTGCCTTTATTAACACCCTCTTCCACCTCCAGGTCAGCCTCGGTGGGTGACCTCTGCCACCGTCTTGAGCGGGGCGCTCTGCAGCCCTCAAGGTGTAAGATTTTCCAACATGCAGGGCATCCTTTTCCCCCCTTCCCTGCCGTCTCTCCAGGGCTGCGGATGTGATATGAATTATGCTGTCGTGTGGACAAAGGGAGCTGCGCTCCAGATGCAACCACACTGCAAACCAGAACTGTCCGAGCCGTGCGACTAACGACGCCTGGCCTTTCTGTGCCGGCCGGGCCAAGACCTGGGCCAGAGCCCTCTGCCGGGGTCTGGCAGCTCATCCCACCCCCTTGGTTTCATCCAGCGAGGCCAGGCATCCCCCTTGGCTTCCCCGTCCCTCCAAGGGGCTCTCAGCCACCAGCAGGCCATTGACCTGTCCACGCAACGGCTGCCAACGCCGCTACAGGCGGCCTTGTTTACACCACAGACCTCATTCTCAGTAGAAGATCGTAGCCCAAGGATCGATGGCTGCGTGCTGGGGTGTAGATGTAGTGGTGAGTTTGCTCCTTATGCTGCTCGGTGACGGAGCGGGCGCAGGAACGGGAGAGGGGTTTTTAGGGACAATTGCAATCATCAGAGAGACAACAACAAAATCTGTCATGGACGTATGTGTCGTGGCCCTTCAAGAGCAACGGGAAGGAAGGCTCCCGTTGGTGGCATCGCAAAACCAGACCATTTAAGTACACCCAGGTAGGCTTGGTGCCATTCCAGTCCAGAAGTGACCAAAGCTACCAGGGAACGGCTGGAAAACTTCGCTGCTGCTGCTGCAGGAACACTGGAAACCCTTTTGCCACTCTCCCATTGATTTACGAGATTAAAGGTTGTTTTTTGTTTTGCCCTGTAGTTTCAGCTCAAGGCCGGATGTCCCTGGAGCCATGTCTGAGGAAGTGGCTGCACACGACTGTGTCTGTGTCTAGTGCTGGCATTAGGCAGATGACAGACTGTCAGAGACACCACTGCCATCGTTTGAAGGCTGGGGGATCACACCGCAGCTGGAACACCCTGAAAATGGGCATATTACACACTCTGCACTGTCTATTGTACTGCAGACAGTGCCAGTAGGGCTGCTTGCTATTCAAGGTATTCAGCACATCCCATTGTATGACCCCGTTTTCAGTCAACTAAAACTTTGCTAAACACTTTGAGGTGATTTTTTTCTATGCTGGATGTCTGCCTCAGACTGACTTTTTCTGAAGGCAAAAATTCAGCCAAACTGGTTTGGCTATTTCCTAGCAAAAAGCACACGAGGCAGGGACAGGAAAAGCGGTTTTTCACCACGTTAAATGTTTCTGGTGGCCTTTCTGCTAAACAGCTTCAGCTCAGCTCTGGAGCTTGAGTCTTTCATTTGCTTCCCAAGCTGGAATCCTGCTTAGTGCCTGGCCGAGGCACCTCCTGCTGCTCTCGGTTCCTCTGTGGCCCGAGGCACCTGACCCCTGTGCGGTGCTTTGCCATTTCTCGTCCCCGCGGATGGGCTGTGTGGCCATCAACATGATACGGCACCCCAGGACTCTTACCCTTTTCTTGATTAAAAAAAACTATATCCAGAAAGTTGTGCTACAAATGACGGCAGCTGCACAGTCAAATATGCAGGGGCCTAGAAGCGCCAGGATTGAAGTGACCTGAGCAAATGCAGTTCACCTTTGGAAAGGTGAAAGCGAGAGGCTTGAAAGCGGTATCTGTTGCTACCCGCCTCTCTCCAGGCAGGTGGCCTTCCCGTCTGAAGCTTCATGTAGTTTCAGCTCCAACGTACTGATAGCCAGCAGCCTTCCGTTACCATTTTTTTTCCCCCTGTTTTTATTGCATATTGAACAGGAAGTGTTTGGTATCCATTGAGACTTGGCAAGCGTTAGTGATGCAGCGTATCCTGAACACAACACTGCGGAGCCCTGGCAGCAGTGTTGCTCCGTGCAGCTTGTGCAGCCATGACGGGGGAGCGCAGCTTAGGGCTGAGACCCCCCTTTTGCCCCGGGGCCATCGGCGTTTCTGGGGATGTCTGAATGCACAGGCCTGTGCAGAAGAGGCCGGCGCTGTGATGCACTTCATCAGGTGCTGGCAGAGCCTCTTCAGGGTGTTGGGGGCCGCATAGCCTGATCCCATCGTAAGCTCTGATACACCAGTCTCTCTGCACCCTCTGATCATTGTCAGTATCACCACCCTTGTCAACTGGTGTTTATTTAAAATGTGATCTCAAGAGCTCTCAGCATAATGGTGTTACATGATCAGGCAACTAAAGTCCTACTGCCTAATATTTTACTATGACTACCTCTTTATGCCAAGGACCTATGCTCAAAGGAAGGCATCTTAGTGCCAAGGCACTTGCCTGGGTCCAGGTGGTTCTGCTACCAGCCTTCCAGGTGACTTTGGGCAGGTTTGGGCCCAGCTTAGTGGGCATATTTAGGCATGAACTTCTCACTGATATTAGCTGGAGACAAGTGTCCAAATAGTCCCCTGGTTCCGCAGCAACGGGGGGTCCTCAGCCACAGTGTGACCTTGCAGAAACCAACGAGTTCTGCAGACCGTTAGTAAACTTAGTGGAAACACATGGATAGGATGAACACAGATAAACTACAGGGGAACATGGCAAGGTCCTATTTGACACAGGTCCTCAGGAGTGGGTAGCAACAAATAAGTGCTAATAAATACCCTGTGGGGAGGGAGTGAGAGAAAAAGATATGTGCAGTCACTGCATCTCTGAATCCTCCGTGTTTACTACATTAAACTTTCAGCCTTGCTTCATTATTATGGTTTGCCTGTTATTTAGTATACAACCCCATGCCTCTCACAGTTACTACCCTGGGCTGCCCAAGGGATTTGTGCAGGTGAGGAGCTTAACTCTCCTGGGCGTAGCGGATTTGGTGGGTAACACTGACATGAAGTGGGCAGTGTTTGTGGCTAATTAAAACGCCACACTTTAAAATCAGTTTTGCTAATTACTAATATTTAGCAGCCCCGTTTTGACTGCAATTTCCACATCCCGTGGGGATTTGAACCCTGTTAATTTCCCACTAACTCTCTTGGCACCATTTAGCATATCAAAATGACCATGAAATTGAAAATCTCTCCTCATTTTGCTTCTTTAGGAATGCATTCTGGCAGTAACAGGGAAAATATTCAGCACAGGGAAAATGTGACCAGCTCGAGGCCCTTTCCCCTTTTCTCTCTGGAAGGTGATGGAGTAATCCTGGCCAATCTGGAGGAGGAGCACAGGAGCAAGACCGGAGCAAGCCGAGCTCGCCAGGAACAGGGCGCCTGGAGCCGCCCTTCCCGTGCAAACCACGCGATGAGGGGCCCTGAGCTGGCACCAAACAGCATCCGCCTGGTCACCAAATGAGTCAATATCTCTGAAAATCAGCAGCCTGGTCTCTTAACTCCAGCTTTGGGCACGGGTCAGTGAAATGCAGCTACTCCTGTGCGGTGTCACCCACCAAACCACCTGCAGAATCAGTGCTAGTCCTGTCCGTGTTGGTTCCCAGGCTCCTGCGCTGCTTAATAGACCACGCTCCTCGCTCCTGTAAGGCAGGAATGTCCCTTATGGGGGACAGAAAAGAGAGGGGCAACCAGAAGAGACCTCTGCTCAGGCACCACCGCATAGTCGCAGCCATCCACACACACACAAAACACCAGCGTGTGAATTTGCAAGAAAAATTGCTCCGTTATTCAGCAATAAAATCTCTAAATCAGCCTCCACCAGTCACTCAGACAAACTACATAAACATTCGATGTAACAGCAATCAAAAAGGCATCAGCTGTTATTTTCTTCTTAACTGGAAAGGGAGTTTCACATCCTTTCAGTAAGCGCACGTCTACCCTGATCAATGTTACCTCTTACTCAATAGCTGCCGCAGCTATTTGAGTTCATTCCCATTGCTTGGGTCTTGGCCACCTAGCCACTATCATGGCTGTGCTCTATGAATGGTAATTAAACTTAATTCTAGGTCTTTCCCAGGTGGCATTTTCTGGCCATCTATGCTACACACAGCATCCCACACGGGCTCCTGCAAAACCTTCTCCTGCAGCCCCCTGCCTTCTCCGCACTGAGGGAGTATCCAAAGTACTCACAGCCCCGGACCCACTGCCGCATCCAGGCACGTGAGGAAACCTTTCCTTTCTGAAGCCAGCTGCTCCGCAGACCCAAGAAACCTACCTTGATCCCGGAGGGATGAGCCTAGCAGTGAGAATTTGTTCATCCGTATTTGTTTTCCCCCATTTGTAAACTGAGCAACGTAATACTTGCCTAGATCAAAGTGAGTATGGAGAGAATTAAATAATTAATGTATGTAAAGCACTTTGAAAGATGAAAGATGCTATATAAGTACAAAGTATTAACTACAAAAAAAAAAAAAAGGAAGAAATGGTTATTGATGTAGCTCTCCAGTTTATTCTGTAAGAAATGCATGAAATCTAAATAATTGCCACGAGCAAATTAAGGGTTAGATTATGCCTTGAAGGAGCTGTGTGGGGTAGCAAGGCTTCCTGCCTTCTTTTGCGGTGAGTTAGGGCTTCTGCCTGAGCAGGGAAGTGGGAACTGTCCCCTCCACAGGAGCCAGGAGGAGAAGGGACTTCCTGGGTCACCAGGTCCCCCCGAGCAGCCATGTCAAATGGCTGGAATTGATCAGGTACCGCCTTGAAGCAAGCTGTGCTCTGTGCTAGCCCGGAGCTTCCCTGCTGCAAGGGTTAGAGTCCACCTTCTGTCCCCCAGGCTAAATTTGCTAACGGCCACTTTCTATCCATTTGTCCCTGTGCCAACATTGTTTTCAATTTGACGTGAGATATTTATAGAGCCCATGGCGTACCCTCCAAACTTTAATTTGCTCACATTCACCACTCTCTTCACAGCCATGTCACACTTTGCCATCTCCCAGCAGTCCTGTGATCAGCTAGTAGGTCTGGGCCTTCCGCTGGCCTTTTCTCTGCATCCCCAAGCAGTCCTCACGCTGACGCCTTCCGTGCCAAGCCTCGCGTTTGGCACTGCGGCGCTTCATCCCATCCCCATTGTTCCCGTCCTCAAGGTCGCGCAGCTCTTCCTGTCCGATAGCCCGGAGCCCCGCGCGCATTGACAAGCACTCCCATTTTTGTGTCATCAGGAAATTTCACGGCGCTCCTCCCTCTTTTGTGTGCGACAGGCAAATATTAACTAAAATCAGTCCTCGGGTAACTGCTGTCTTCTAGACCCCCTTTGAGCACATCTCGCTTTCATGTCTCGCACTGCTGAACCTCGCCTACCTAGTGAGGATGATTGAGAGCCTCCGAAAATGAAAGATGCTGCAAGCTTGCAGGGTTTGCCAGCTTGGAGCCGAGCTTTAAAAGAGGCTGCGTTCCCCTGGGGACGTTGCAAAAGAGAGGCAGAGGTTGCGGAGCACTGACATTTCATAACAGCGCGAAGCCAAGAAAATGTAATGCTCAGAGTAACGCTGGGCAGGAGGCAGAGCTCCTCAGCATCTGGTGAAGCACACGCAGTAATTCTGGCCGCGCAGAACACCTCGTGTCCTTAAGAAGCCTCTCGGATAGAAGGTGGCGGGTCTGAGAAAGCCGAGGGACAGCAGTGCGGAGGAAGGCACGGCGGTGCTCTCGCTGCTCGTCTGCACGGGCAGCCAGGGCAGCGCGGCCCGAGGAGAGGCCGCGTGTGGCGATGCTGCCCTCTGTTTTACCCGTGATAAAGAACAAGCAGCTTTGGTCCTTCAGAAGGTGATGTAGGTATGATTTACGACTGTGCAGGGAGGGAGAGCATGCTGATTCCTGGGAGTCACCGGGTCCTCGTGAGACAGCAGATTACGGCACAGCATGCAGACAACTCTGTTGTTGCTAGGACGAGCGCAGGAGAAGACGAAAGGAAATTAACCCTGATGCACTCGCCTCTGCCAGCCCTAGGGAACATCCTGGGCTCCATTTGCAAACCAGCCGAGAGCCAAGGAGAAACCTTGGCTGCGTTGTCATCAGCACGTCCATGAGGCCCAATGCATCAACTTGGGATCTTGGGTGCTCAAAAAGATCTGAGGGAAGCCAGCACTTCCACGAGGGCTTGATCCAAGGAAAGCAAGGCCCATTTTCCATGGAAAGACTGAGAGCTCTTTGGCAAATTCTAAGCCAGGAGACTGAAACCCTCCTAGTTTAGATCTCTATGGCAGATGATGCCTTCTCAAAACACCCAGGGACGTACTGCAGGTGCCTGCAGTGCCTCTGACCACGTCAGACCTCAAAGCACATGTGGGGCTGCGAGTAGCTCAGTGGGGCTGCCCAGACGCCACGTGAGAGCTCGCAGCATCCACAGAGATGAAGCCCCGGCTGTCTCAAGACGTCAGCAGGGCCTGGGAAGTGGCACCTGCGGGCACGTGCAGCACTGGGGCTGTCCGGCTCTGGGCAGAGCCACCAGCAGCTCCATAGGGCCTGGGCCCGGCGCCTGCATGTGCATCCCCCAGCACGTCCACGGCATCGGCTCCAGCCCGGAGCCTGAGGAAAAGCGCGAATAAGAGGATTTGCCTCTGTTTAACCAGGTGATAATTAACACCCGGTGAGAAGGTCTAATGGCCATAGCATCTCGTTAATGGGTTTTGACAGACAATATCCTCTACAGAGACACTTCGAAGAAGGAGAGTGTGCTTGGAAACAGCTCTTCCTGTGTTTCCAAACTCCTTATTTCCATGTGGTGGGGTCTTAAGGATGCTGCAGAGCACTTGCAGGGGGGTAGAAGCGCGGATACCAAACGGTGAGGGTGAGTTTAGGTGATGCCTCCTTGTCCCGCAGCTTCTTGCTCCAGCCCGGCTTCATGGGACCGGCTGTCGTAGCCCTTGTGGCTGGCTCGGGGAAGGCTGGGGGACGCGACTCAGCCAGCACAGAGGGCACCATCACCCCACTGCATGCCACACGGGCTCCCCGCGGCAAACAGCCGCCTCCAGGAAGGGTGCTCAGGCACGCTCCCTGCTTAGGAGCACTCCCAATCATCAGGGCTCTGGGCACCAAGCAGTGATGCTTAGCCTTGCGTTCCTGAGGAAGTGCGAGGGCATCCGGAAGGCGGATGGCTCCAGAAACTCCCGTGGCTGCCCTCGTTTCATCTCTCCCTTTCTAGAGAAGAGCAGCCCCCATGCAAGAGCCCCTCAGCATTCCACAGCTGCCTGGGCCAGCGGGCTGTCCTCATGCAGTCGCACGAGCTCAATAACCCCTGTGCAGCCCCCGGGGAGGCCTGCAGGACCGCAGTATCGGTGCACGGCTGGCAGAGCCAGAGCCAGCAGCACCAGGAAACTGCAGCAGGGATGCGGAGGGAAGAACATCATGGTGACAAAACAGCCTTGGCAAGGGGCTAGGAAAGCTCAGGTCAGAGAGCACTGCTACCAGGGAAGAGATTTCTTTTCCAATTCCCCGCCTTGTGTTTTCTTTTCACTTTGCTTTAGGTTTTGAGCAATCTCTCTTATTTTCCTCCCTAGGTGCAGCACAAGAGTTATGTGCACAGAAAGAGCCAGAAATCACTTTGTTTCACATTTTCTTCTGTATGTTTGCTGATATAAGCACCCAAAGAGGATATTGCTTAACCCATAAAGCAAAGTGACACCATAATTTATTAATAAAGTAGACACACTTGGTTGCTGTTGAATGCCATAAGCATCTGGAAATACAGCGCTTCCTCAGAGGGCATCGCCAGCCCGCATGTCAAAGGGAGGCTTTCCCTGATGCTGTCACTGTGTGCGGTCGACATCGGAGTTCTTCCCCTGCAAAAGCACGTGGCGGCTCCCAGGGGACGTTTTGCTGGTGATTTCCACGAGTTCAGATGTGCCCACCTCGCTGCCCCACACTGGAGGATTCCTCATGCAGCGAGCGAGGCATCCCCAGTGCGAATTCCAATTCTTCCCTGTGTGTTAATTGTACATTTTTTTTTTATAGACATCATTAGTTCCCCTCACATATGCTAAAAGGCACCTGGACACAGGTAATCCAGCAGGTGTTTGAGAGCTGAGTGTAGGAGTGCACACATACACGCTCCCACATGCATGCACAGGTGAGCATGCATGCACATGTGTGTCTGCATGCAGCTAAGCATGCACACGTGTGTGCCTTTCACACAAACATGCATGCTCACATGAGCACACACATGTGCCTTGCACACACATGCATGCTCACACATGTGCACACTGTGCCTCTCACACACATGTGCATGCTCACACATGCACACCCATGTGTCTCTTGCACCTATGTACATGCTGACACATGCTCACCCACGTGCACACACGTGTGCCTCGCACGTGCTCACATGCATGCTCACACGCACGGCGCGCCCGGGGCACTGCCGGTTGTCAGTGCGCTACCCCCCTGGCGGCCCCCTCTTCCACAGGCTATATGTGGCATTTAGACGCTCCCTCGGACAATCTGCTCCAAATGTTTTCCATATTTGTTCAGCCTCCTGGACTCGCACACCAAGAACAGCCCAGCCACCACCGGAGCGGCGCTTCGGGGGGCAAAAAACCCACCCGACCCGAACTCCCCGCACGCCTGTGAACACCCCTGGCCATGGGCAAGAAGGAGAAGAAGCCCCCACGTGCAGGTGGCCAGAAGGGCAGTGGCTCTGCGGGGATGCCGAAGGAGGAGGAGGAAGGCGGCGGGGACCCCAAGGCGGGCGCCGAGGAGGCGCCCCCGACTTGCTGCGGCTGCCGCTTCCCGCTGCTGCCGGCGCTGCTGCAGCTGGCGCTGGGCAGCGCCGTGGCCGTGCTGGGCTTCCTGGCCGCCGCCGTGAGCTCCTCCGTGCTGCTCAGGGACACGCCGCACTGGGCTGGGATCTGTGTAAGCATTGGGAAAGAACAAGCTAAAAAAAAAAAGCAAAAGAAAATGAAAAAAAAAAAAAAAAAAGGAAAAAAAAGGCCGTGGCCCCGCTGCATGACACTGCTCCGGACTAACCCGCCTGCATGTGCCGCGCCAGGCTCTAACTCCGGGTGCTCGTGCCCCTCCCCATGGGCCTGTGATAAAACGCTCTCAAGCGGCGCCAGCTTTTGCTTTGCAGCGTCGGTAACACTGCAAAAAAGAATGTGTGTATATATATATATATGTATATATGTATGTATGCGTTTGTGTATATATGTCTGTATATGATCATGTGGGTTATTCTGCAGGGGCATGGGGTGAGGTGCGCACGCAGCATCTAGCACCAACAGAAAGGCTCTTTCCCTACCAGAGCAGCACCCAAAGCAAAATGTCCCCAGAAAGGAGCCCGAGCTGCTCTGTGTCGCAGTGATTCAGCTGCTGCACTGAGGCTGGCGAAGGCCACGCTCGGGGCTGCCCGGCGCCGGCTGCGTCACAGGCATCGCCCTGTGAAAGCCTGAGGCTGAAACCTCCTCGTTTCAGGCGAATTTCGCTCGAAATCCATGGGGGCATTAGTCAGAAACCAAAGGAAAGGTTTCTCTGGACAGAAACCAAGGAGAGCAAGTGATTTACCACTTCTGCTTGGGTGTGAATAACCTATTCCTTTTAATCTGCTACCCAAGTGGGCCAAGGCAACAAATGCAGCTCCGTCTCTCATAGATTTTGTTGTGACTTTGTCTCGAAAACTACCAAAGAAAGAAAGAAAGAGGGAAAGGAAAGGCGTTGCCCTGGAACATGAGATGCGCTGCCATGAGCTTGCTGCCTCCCCGTGCCCTTTGGGAGGCTGTTTGTGCCTCCTGGCAGCTCAGGTGCACGCGCTGCTCGCTGCTGTTGGCCGGTGCATTAGATGCCTCCTGCCCATCAGCTGGCATTGGCGAGCCCGGTGCTGCTCTGGTCTGGCCGAGATTTGCTGTACCCGTAACCAAGGCGGTCAATGCGAATAACGCGAGCACGCCGGGTGGATCCACCACCGGGGAGTCTCCCTGGCCCCAGCGGGAGCCAGTGGAGCCCGTTACGCACTGGAGCGTAGGTGTCCATGAGGGCCGACTGACTGTGTAAAGCCCCTGAAACGCGTTCTCTTTGAAGGCCTGGAAGCAGAGAGAGGCTTTCTTGTTCATCCCAGCCCCTGGCTGCTTTCTTTCCCTGTTGCTTTTGACTGCTCTTCCTGCAGTGACTGTGGAGGTGGCTTTCAGGCAAGCTTCACCTCCCGCACCAGCTCGCGGCATTTCTAGCGTGCGCCTGTTACCAGGGAGGCCGAGTTCAATCTTTAATAAAAGGTGGCAGTTAAGGACTGGCACCATCAAAGCGGCTAATGGAAACTGCGGTCGTGTGGGCATGCATTTTTTATACCGGCTACCTTCAATTAGCCACGGGCAAACATCAAAAGCTTTGGGGGACGACAGCCCTAGAGAAGAGCCTCCCAGTTTAGGTATTTAATTGGACTGTCTCCAAACTATGTGAACCCTGGGTGGTTCTTGCTGAAGTGCAAATGCTCTGGTGGGGTTTCCAGGGCTTCATTACAGCTGGGTCTGGAGCCAGCACCAGAGCTTGCTGCCATTAAATCAACCTTTTCTAAGAGTAGGTTTACATTGATGTCTGATTTACTGAAATTCATACTTCTTGTTTAGTCTGTTTATTTATTTATTTATTTTTATCAGGTATAAGTGGAAAACTTTGATGGGAAAAAAAGTGGTGGAATTTCACCTTTCACAACAACCTGAGCAGGTAGCTCTGCTCCAAAAGTCCACTTGATACCTACTCAAGTGCAGATCTAGCATGGACCCCACCGTATTTTAGCCCCAGAGCAGCCGCAGCCCCGGCTGCAGTGAGGTAGGCAGCCAGGCAGCCTGACAAGGTTATGCCCCTGCAAAACGTCTGGATGAAGCTTGGGAGGGGACGTTGTCCGGACAGGCTCCCTCAGCCCAGGTCACGTTTCAAGCCTGTAGGGATCATGGATTTCCATAGCTTCATGGGCACGTTGGTTCTGCAAGCCTCATTTTTAGCCACGCTGTGTTTTCCATGTTACATGTTATCTGGGAAGAATATTATTATCATAGCTACTATTTCTGAGAGTAATCTATATGCAGCCAGGGTGTCCTTCAATGTAATGAGAAAGAGGGAATATCTCACTAAGGAGCAGTGTCTCTTTGGGGCAGTTTGGTTTCTTTTACCTGTGTGAGCGAGGCCTGAGGCTGATGAAAGCTGGCGGTCAAAGCAGCCTGTAGCAAAAGCAACCTGCTTTGGCCATAGTCTCCTCAGAAGTGAATGAGCATCAGTGCCACTGCCTGTAACGCTGTGTACTGCTGTCTACTGTCAGAGGTGATCGTCTTCCACAAGGGCAAAGCCAAGAGGAACATTTTCCTTCTCGCATGTATGTTTGTGTCCCCCGAGACTGTTGAACTCTGTGGTTTCCTTGGGCTTGAGGATGAGAACTAAGCCATTGCCTTATCTGATAAGACCAGCGATCCACCAAGCCATGCATCTTCTCTAATGATAAGCCAGAGGCTTCAGAGACACCTAGCAGAGATAATTTCACTCTCCTTATCCCTCAGACAGAGAGAACCATAGAGACCTGAGGTGAGAAACAATGCACTCACTTGCCCATCAAGGGAATTTCTTCCTCGTACTAGTTAGAGTTGGGTTTTCCTTTTAGGTTTGCCTTCCTATTTAAGCAGGAACAGGCTGCCCTTTGCAGCCTTGGTCCCCGCAGTGCTGTGTGGCAGTATGCTGAATGCATTTGAGAGGCAGTTTCCTCCTTGGAGTTCATTTGTTGACTTGCAGAGGTTCTTGCTAACCAGCTCGTAGGTAGGAAGCGTACGAGTTACAGTACGCCCATGTGTGAGCACCACAACAGTTGTCTTGTAGCACGGTGTAGGCCCAAGGCCCAAACTTCAAACAAGATTGTCTGTCCTGCGTGAACCTCTGTGGAGGTTTGTAGCTCTCCTGCTTTACCAGCCTCATGGACCATGACTTCCAAGATGCCTAGGATATCCTGGGAGGAAGCATCAATTTGCAGGTGAAAGTCACCTATTTTAGAGGAACACGTGGTCTAAAATAGCAGCTACAAGAACAAAACAGTCTGACAAGTGTACAAAGGAGAGATGGTAGAGACAGATTAGAGAAATCTGTGGTTCTGGAAGCTGTCGAAACAGAGCAAACCACACTTGCATGGCCGTGTGCAAAGCTCATGGACGCAAACCGTAGAGGAAGTGTGTGCCCTGCATGCTCGTGCTTCCCCCAGTCATGGATATTGCACAACCATATTCACTGTGTCCATGGGGGCTCCCCATGAGTCTCACACGCCTTGTGCCTTGCCCCGATGCAGCCAGGCACGTGGGTGCAATGAGTTCCCCCACAAACCGGCCTCAGCTCCCGGTGGCACCACTTTGTCACGGCTGCTTTTCTCCTTTGGGAGCTTGCGAGCTGTTTTGCTCGCCTGCAGTTATGTCCAGAACTGGTGCTCAACTCCTATTTTGGCTAATTTTGCTGTGCTTTAACAAGAATGCTAGTTCTGGGGTCACTCTGCAGGCCTCATGTGTTCCAGTGTAATGGAAGGTTCTCTGCTGCTTCCTGCCAGAAGAAATCATGTTGAGACTTTGCAGGAAGACAAACCTGGAATTTTCCAGCTAGCTCTTGTAAGCAGCTGGTTTCAGCAGCTTGTAAACTGGGTGGATTTCACAGGACATGCAGTAAGCAAAATTAAATCTGTGCCCTTCCTAAATGCATCTGTATCACGTTCAGGTCTTTTTCTAGACAGGACTTTTCTAAATTTAATTTCTTTCCCCGGATAACCTTTCATGTCACCACCTTCTCAGCAAAGGGTGTGTTAGTCTGCCTGGACAATTTTGAAGCGAACTTCAATCTAAAAGTCCTTGGCATCAAAAATGTGCATTTCTAGATGGCAGAGAAGGGTGATAGGAGCTCATCTAATGAAGGGCTCTTCAGCAGTTTGTACCGAGTCTGTTCTCTCTGTATAACAACCAGGCGTTGACGGACAGCATGGCAGTGCTAAGGTGGGTCAGCTGCGCTGCACACGCGCACGTGCAGTGAGCAAGGCAGAGGATGCTGGCGCTTCATGATGTCGCGGAGGCGATGGAAGCACCGGTGCGCGGTGGTACCGAGCGCTGTGGCGCGGGTAGCGCCGCCCGCACCCCTGGCGCGGCCAAATGCGCCCGCGCAAATCCCTGCTGCAGCCCTCCGCTGCTGCCGCACGCCAGGCGTTACCAAAGGGTTCTTGCAGCCACTCTATTGCACTTCACAGGCCTGAAGCAAAAGCGATCTATTAATAATGTATAACATAGAAACACGCAAGCTGTTTTCTGTATAAATGTTCCCCACTTCAGTTCGCTCCAGTGAGGGAATTTACCTTTACAGAACAGAAGCGTAAAACATATATGGGTCAGAGGCCTCAGCAGTGCTGCTTTTTACCGTCACTCACAGAAATGCACTTGGCACTTCTTTTTCCTTCATGTCTCTGGTTTAGAAAAAAACACGAGCTATTCCTATAAAGGCGATGGTTAACCTTCCTGGAAAACCCCGCTGGAATCCCAACCCCCTGTAATCTTTCACAAATGCCTACATAATATAATGCCTCTCCAGATATCTCTGCGCGTGTTCTTTATATCTCAGGAGGAATAGCACAGGCGGAATGGAGGGCCTTGGCCATGACGTTCTTTCCTAGCATTTTGGGAGCACGGGGCCTGATCCCAGCGCATGGAAAGCCGGCAGTTGTTTGCGGTGCCCGTCCACCGCGACTGTTGAAGTTGGGGGTGTTTATCATTTGGACATTGCTATAGATATGATGTCCTTAAGGCTGAAGCTTCATGAGGATGCTAATTGAATTAAAAGATTAATCAGTGGTACCAGGGACCAAGGACGCAGGCGATTAATCCTTGCGGAGTGGAGTGTTTGAGTCGCACAGATGCACCAGAGAAGGGGGAAAAACAGTCCTGAGGGACCCTTGACAAGAAAGGTTGTCTCCCCCCTGACAGCCCTGTCAACTACTGCTGTCAACAATAAAATGAAGAAAACAAATAAACTGGAGGCCGTGTGCAAGTCATAGGACCAGAATATAAATACTCATGACATGGAGAGGAGTAAACAACACTGACGCTTTCTTTAGAAATGTTCTTAGGCAATACTTCCTATCCATGTCCTACTAAAGCAACATGAAACAAGGCTGTATGAGGAAAAGTGTTATCAATCACATGGCTTCTTGAGGGATGTGACTGGTTGTGCTTCACAGCGCACTCTGCCTTTCCCAGGGCTGCCGTCTAGCAGCTCACAACGTCGATGCACAGTCTGGTATTTAATTCATAAACTGCCAGGGGAACAGGTTCCTCTGCGACTATCTAGGGGCACTTTCCCATCTACGTCCGTGCCCTGTAAAACTCACCTGAGCCCAAAGCGAATGAAGTTCTCAAGACCTTCAAGGGCTCTACTCAAGGCTTGTGTTAAGGTCTCCTGAGGCCTGCTCAGGGTGGTGGTTCCCAAATTGCATGCTGAGGCCACCAGCAGAGACTCATGTGGAGCCATCCATCCTCTCAGTCCCCAAACCAGGGACATGGGGATAGGGCATGCAGCTGTGGCCTCTGGGTCTGCTCTGGTGTCCTGGTGAGAGCTCATCCCTCCTCACAAGTGCATCCGGAAGGATGGAGTTCACCATGTGGCTGTGGACATGCTTTGGCTTGTATACTTCTTCGGCTGCAATGCTGCTAACAGAGAAGGCCGTTTTGGTTTGAAAAATATATGTTTTTTCAACTTTGATATGTTTTGCATCTCCGTCCTTGCAGGTTTGCGTGGCATCCTTAGTTGGATTTTTCATGCTCTGCATTTCATACCAGCCTGATGAGAAGACATGCATGCAGTTCACAATAAAGGTACCTAGACATACATTTTTATTATTCTTTTTCCTCTCATGTCATTAAGCACAGTCAGGAAAGGTGATACTGGGGGTATTTTTAAGACCAAATGAAAAGGAGTGAGAGTGTGCCTGAAATGCAAGAATGGTGTTCTGGTGTTTTCTAATCAGATAAGGAAGAAACTGCAGCCTATAGAGGGGAATAATAATAAATATTCAAAATATTCAAAAATAGAGCAACGTAGCTTTTTATTTGCCGTACTTTAAGCCTCTCACAGCTATTCAGATCCATGGAACTAGGAGTGACCTTTGGGGAATATTCTCAGCACCGCTCAGTTTTCCACTATTATTATCATTATTATTACTATTATTTTGAGGACTCTCGATATTTTGCAGGCTTGTAATAATCAGGAAAACCACCAATTCACACAACATCCAAAAGCAGCGATATTAATTGGAAAAGGTAGAGGGATAGAGGGAAGTCAAATGCAAGGAGTGGATTTTCCGAAGCTGGCGATCGCCCTCTCTTAGAAATTAAGGCCCAATGTGTCTTTTGTGCCTTTATAAAGCTCCCCTTGCATGCATAAAAAGAAAGGGAGATGTAGAGTGATGCACACTGGTTGCATTTTGCTCCTTGTCCCATCACTTTGCCCATGCAAGGGAAGGCTGGAGAACGCAGCTCTTTCACCCAAGCAGCCATTGGTGTTCTCCTGCAGGGCTCCGATCATGTTATAAAGGGAAGAGTCTTTCTTTTGGCAAAAAAGGAAAACTTGAAATTCTTCTGCCCCCTTCCTGTCCTATCTGCTGATCTTTGACATGTCATCCTGTCCTGTGTCCCTCTGCCCTGATGGAGGAGGACAAGCTGCTGCTCTCGGACCTCACCATGTGTGGCTTCATCCCGCTTCCTTTTTCTCCTTCTATTTAAGCAGCCATCACCATGCCTGTCTCTCTGAGGCTGTTTTGCTAGTGGCAACCTTTGGTTGGTGGGCAGAGCCATGCGGTTGCATTTACCACATTGAAGTTGCATCTAGGTCTGACACGCTCTGATGGGACCCAGCCCTTGCTGCCCTGTGCTCCTGCCCAGGCAGGGTTTGCAATTGCCTCACCTTTGGTATTTGGAAACATCCTCTGCAAACATCTGAGGAGGGTCATAAGCTGCTTGGGAACTGTCCTGTGTCCCCAGGTGCCTCTGTTCGCCCCACGGACACTGCAAGAGCTGCTGAGGCTGCAAGAGCTGCAGGAGCTTGGGCTGTTCCTTCCATGCTTTGGCTACAGGTTGGCAGCTAAAGGCAAGACCTGCTAAGGGAGAAGCAAATGCATGGTGGAGTCTCCCCTTAATATCTCGGGGACTGATCTGAATCCCAGGGACTTCCACACGCTCAGCTGGGGACACCCAGATGTTTGGGTCTTAGAGAACAGAAACATCCACCCATGTTTGTCCATCTCTCCTGTAAAAAAATCTTTTAAACTGCTACGAATTGCCACATCTGTATTAAGTGGGTTCTATTAATCAGTAGCCCTCCATTTTCTGTGCGCTGTCTCCTAGTAGGTGTCCTCTTTTTCTAATTCCACCTTTGCCATGGACCTGTACCAAGAAAGCTGCAGGGGTGAAGTAATTGCGTTTGATAAAAGTCACCCTCATTTTGAAGCTGCCCATGGCTTAAGACTGCAGGGGAACTCATTAAATTTGACAGTAGTCAAGACTTGAAAATGAAGATCTTGCTGTAAGGATTCACTTACTTGGGGAAGAAAACGTATATACAGCTTCAAGCCCACCTTTCCTCCCCACCCCCCAGACTGGCCACTCAAATGGAAGATTGATTCCCACCATAGATAGTGGGCAAATACACCAAGACTGAATTTTAGACATACAAACCTGGCATCTCAAGGTCATAAAAGTGCTTCTACATGGATAGTTTACTTGTGGTATCAAGGTTAACAGAAGAGAGACAGAGGGGTTAAAAGCTGCTTTTTAAAATAACCAATTACCAGCCATGCCATGTGTCTGGCAGCTAAGACACCAAGCAAAATAAATGTTTTGAGCCAAAGAGGCTCAAAAAACACAGCGTCTGCCTTCAATACACACTCACACCCCTCTGCATGCAGTGCAGCAACTACTGGCTCTGGCTACCAGGGACAAGGCAAGGGTGGCTGCTCCGGGACCCCGAGCTCTCCAGGGCGGCCTGAAGCAGCACCGGGTTGAGGGACCGGCTTTGGGAGCACGTGCAGCCATCCCCGAGCCGCCCTGCGTTCCCGTGGGGTGAGTGCCCAGGGCACAGGTACACAGGATGGCTGCAGCGCAAGCTGGAGGGACCCGTGCGGTGCTGCGGAGGCACAGACTTCCCGGCGTTCGCATGGGCGCAAGGCTGCACTCCCATCAGGCATGCAAGGCAGATAGGCCCGGCCTGGGATGCCTGTCACCTGCTGAACTTGGCCTCACTGGGAACTTATAGCCAGGCTGCCATTTCAGAGCAGGCAGTACATGCATCCCCTGTAAAATACATGTGCTGCTCCCCCTCTGTGCAGCTGGAAAAGACTGTTTTTCCCTTTTCCCTTCTTGCTTTCTTCCAGCTCATGTACTTCCTGCTGAGCGCCCTGGGCCTGGTGGTGTGCGTGCTGGCGGTGGCGTTTGCTGCGCATGGCTCCTTGCAGATGAGGCGCTTCACCTGCGACACCGTCCTTGAGTCCTGCCGCTGCAAAGTGGATGCGGAGGATCCCCTGGGCCGGACCTTCGTGTACCAGGACGCGGGCGACTGCAGCGGCGTCACCAGCAGCCTGCAGCTCTACTTGCTCTTGCAGATGGCCCTCAACGCGGTGGCTGCCATCGTGTGCCTCGCGGCGTGCTTCGTCATGTGGAAGCACCGCTACCAGGTCTTCTACGTGGGCGCGCGCTTCTACCCGCTGTCGGCCACCCCAGGGCAGCAGCACGAGGTATAGGCTGGGGCTAGGGAGGCGGAGGGTGTCAGGGTGCTGCCACCGCAGACACCATGAATGGATGAGCGTTTGTAAGATTTCTGGTAAGGAAAAGCATTCTCACCGTTTCGAGGAAAATATGCACGTGGCTGAGACCACGGAAGACCTTTTGTGAAACTGCCTGTGCAGCTGCACAAATATTCACCAAAGAGCTCCTGCAACAGCCACAGACAAACTGAGAGCTGAAAACTCATTGCAGATTCACCTGCAGGGCCACAGCCATTCAGACACAGGATCCACTTCCTTCGCTGGTGGGAATCTGCTCCCTGCCTTCAGAGAAGCTCTGCTGACTCCTACCAGAGGAGGATCTGGTCCAAACTGCTTGATTATAATTATGCCAATCACATTTAGGGAATATATTGGTTTATGGAATATATTTGGTATATCTTGGGTTCTCTAGGGATAATCCACACTATCTTGACAGGGATTTACCATACAGATGTGTACCAAGGGAGGTCAAGACCTCTTCAAAGGCAGACCAGCAGCTAAAGTGAATCAAGTGGCGACCACAGTATAAAATATGTGGTACATAGATAAGATTTCTGAGCGTGACTAATGATGTAGGTTACCTAATTCAGGTATTAATTAACAACCCATTACTAGCTTAACTAACAGTCGTTCATTTGGCCCCACTTCAGACCCCATACAAGGGTCTGATTTCTGAAGAGGGAGTGCTCAGCACTTTGTGAGAAAGGATCAATGCAAGAAACCTCAAGCTGAGCTCCTAAAATGGAGGCCCCTAAATCACTAGTCACGTTGAAAACAGTGTTGACACTGTTAGAATTGCAGGCTCCCAAACCCGGCGTCCAGCCAGTTCCACCAATTATGCTCAAAGCACAAAAGGCCAAATGCATTTTTGGTGTAGCTCCGCTGCAGACAATCAGCCTCACACACCAGCAGTGGATCCGGGCCAGCAGCCCTGCAAGATATATCCCTGCAACAATGAGTGGTTTTTGAAATGGGGTGGAGGGAGGGAAGCAAGAAGAGACTGCCAGTCTCCCAAAGACATCATTTATAATAACGAGGGCAAGAGAATAATGATTTTTTAATAAGCAGCACAGAATAACAAACTGCATCCAAACAGCGCTTTTTTCTTTTTCTTTCCCACTCTAAAGTGTGGCTCCAGAAGTGCCGCGTGAGTTATTAGCCCTATGCAGGGAGAGCCGGGTTGACCTGTCCCCTGGGCAGCCAGCCCTGCTCGCACAGCACGGGCTGCCTAAGACATGAGGGCCACCCCGGGGCTGCTCTGACCTCGGCCAGGGCAACGGTGTCCCCGAGGTGGAGCTGGGTAGCAGACACACAGGAAAGGTCGCGCATCAGCAAGGGGAGAGAGAACACAACCTCTACGAAATCTCTCCATACAAACACAGACTTTCTGTTTCTGTAGCAAAAATAGCCACCAGTGAGTCAGAAAGCTACTCCAGTAGGAAGTTACTCGTATAAAGAGCTCTAATCCTAAGTGAGAAGTATCTTCCACTCCAGATTCACGTGTCTTCGCACTCCTGGTCAGCATCCCCCCAGGGCCAGAAGACCACACCATAGCTAAAGCTCTTGTGGTCCACCTCAAGCACTGCTGGGTCTACTTGTTCATGGTTTTTGTCACTGAAAGGCCTTCTAGAGTAGATGTAGCTTCACTTACCAAGGTGCTCTCTGCCAGGCTGCCAAGCAAGGCCTGTTGATGATACAGATTTCTGAGACCAGCTTCCACACAGCACTTCCAAACAACAACTAGCAACTGTGGCTGCAGGGGTCACGTTTGCAAACACGTGCATTTGCTTGCCCACGTCATGCTGCCCATCTGAAGGCCTCAACATGACCCACAATCATCCTCAGACCACGCTGAGACCTGTGCAGGAGGCCAAACTTGGTGGGATTCGGCTGTTGGCTTTGGGGGGCTCTGTGGTCATCAGCACGATGCTGGACTCCACCTCCTGACATCAGGGGAGCTCGCTGGAAGTTCTGCTTGTGGATTTGTGGACGGGTTCCCTTTCCACGTGAGGCATAAGTGCAGGAGTACCTCGAATGTGACGGATACACAGGTACAAGCTCAGGAGTCCACCGTGCTCACCCAGAAGCTGTTGAAGCGTAGGGCAAGACTCTCAGCACACGAGCGCGATGCCTTCCTCTGACCGGGACTCGACACGCTCGTGCCTTCCTCTGTGAGTCACGTCCCCGCTCCTGCCCCTGCCCCTGCTCTGCTCAGCCAAAAAGGAAGGCTCTCCTCTCAGCAACGGAGGTGCTTTAGAAAGGGCAGGTCTAAACACTGAAGCTCCCCCAGCACAGAACCAGCCGCTCTTGGTGGCCTTTGCCAGCAGGTCCCGCGCCTGCTGCAGGCCACAGGGGCCCCTGCTCTGCCCGCCTGAGCTGCCTTTCCATCAGGGCCCGGCTCTGGTCTCCCTAATCCTCTGACCTCCGTCTCACTGATGGGTTTTAGCTGCCAGTCTCCCACTCTCGCTCAGGCCGTGGGATTCCATAGGCTCGTCTGTATTAAACGGGATATCTCCTGGGATGCCTCTGGAGCCTGGCAGACACCAGGAGGGTGATCACAGTACTGCCGCCAATGATTTCAGACAACAGAGGAAGACACTAATAAAACATCCCACCCTGCTTGGAAAAGGGAGTGTTTTAATAACAGCACACCCTCTGCTTTCAAACACCACCACCGAGTCTGGTGCCTAATCAGCGCTTTGTAGCCTGACCCTGTGCTCTGGAAGAAAGCAATAGTTGCCATATATTCTACTGACATTTTAATGCCTTGTGAACAAATGTGGGTCATTTTGGTCTAGCAAAGAATAACTTCTGTGTTTCCTCACTATGTACCTCCAGGGTGTCAAAATCAGAACGGGGGAAACAGGAAACTGATATGGCAGCTTTGGGAACTGTTTTTCTCCTGGGCATTGTCTCACCGCATGTTTTGCTTGGATCGAGGATTTTGGAAAACTCTACTCAAAGAAGTTTCATCTGCCACTGCACATCCAGACAGAAGCGCTCTTTCTCTGGGATCAGAAGTCAGGTGGGCTGCTCTTCAAGAAAGGCTTCAAGTCTACAAAGTAAGAAGATGTCAAAGGAAACAACCTATATAAATATATGCACGTATGCATTTAGCCCTGGAAATTCATTCTGTGGATAAATTATACAAAACTGGGTAGGATTAAGCCACTCTGGGCACACAGGAGCTATGGAGGCCTCTGTGTAATTTACGCTCAGAGCCTAGGTGTGATGCTCATTTGCACCCTGGCCACTCTACACTGTTTCCCCAGTGCAAAGAGGCATCAATCATTTTTCCACCTACTTTACGGTCATTCTATGCAGCTACAAAGACCCTTTGTGGAAATGAGGACTGAAGAACTGAACAGGTTCGATCCTCCCCACAGGCTGTGCTGGACCCTCCACCGGGGTCTAATGCTGCCGTAGAGCTTGCTGCTGGATTTCATAGCACGGCCTAAAGACCATCAGACTCAGCTAAGCTCCATTCTGCAAGACTTTGCTGTGCCCAGGGCTGTAGCCCCCCGGTCACTGATGCGGCGTGAGCAGCGATGCTGTAGCATGGAGAAATGGGCTCTTTCTTTTCTCAAAAGCAGAAGCAGCAGCTACCACTTTCCTCGGCCTCTGAGGCATCTCGATGTTGTGCTATGCAAATAGGGCAGTCACAAATAACGGTGACAAAAAGGGAACCGAGACCCCGAGCATCACACAGCACTCACCAAACGTCACCTCCTAGACCCGAGCGAGGTGCTCACTGCTCCCTGCACGCCCTGCAAGCAGTGGGTGCCGCAGCAGGACCCGCCCTCGCTGCTGGCCCCTCGGTGACAGCGGGCTCCGCGAAGGAGCAGGCGGCCGCCCGCGCGCTCCGGCCCTGCTGCCTTCACGTGACCGGCATCCGTGCAGCGCCAGCCCCGCGTGGGCTCCGCTTGGAGCCCTGCCTGGAAAACAGAGCTGCACAGGCGCGCTGCAAGCTGCAGTCAGCCTGCAGGGCCTTGCCTGGGTGGCGGGTTTTTTTTTTTTTTTTTCCCTTTTTTTTCTTTTTTTTTTCCCCTTCTCGCTACCAAACAGGGTGCTATTTTCCTCGGGGCCTTTGTGAGCACGCCGGTCGCATGCGAGAGCAGGCGCAGTCGGTGGCCGCTATATTTAGGAAGCCAGAATGCCGTGCCACCCCTGGGAGCGCTCGCAGTGCCCTGCACGCCCCCACGCCGGCGGGCTGGGCCTGGAGAGCGCTGCCCGCCCTCACTGCAGGCGCGCCGGGTGCTCAGGCTTGGGGGGGTTTGAGGGAGGCACCGAGGAGCAACGGCGAAGCCGCCCCGGCGCCGCCGCCCAAGGGAGCTCCCCCCGGAGAGAACCGCGGTGCCGAGGGCTCCTGCCGAGCCCAGCAGTTACCACACTGGGGACGGTTTTGCTCTGTGCTTCACCGCGAGCGCGTGCAGCCGCCGATCGGTAGCACTCAGGCTCCTCTGCGTGAGCTTTGCAGTCACGTATCCAGACACTGGGGCTCATTTTTGTTTTCAAGACCTGGTTTCCATGCCTTTGCCTATGGAAACAGCTGAACCTCTCAGCTAAACTTTAAATGTGCCCTTTTTTTTTTTTTTTTTTTTTTGCAGAGGTGGGARRWMTTYYTTYTYTTTTTTTTTTTTTTTTTTTTTTTTTTGCAGAGGTGGGAATCCTTCCTTTCTTCTTTTTTTTTTTTTTTGTTAAGCAAATAGGGGCAATGCATCCATCATTTGTTAATACAACACCTTTGTATCCCACCCCGCCACCTCTGCGTAAGAGCACAGCTCCTAGACCCTGCTTAGAGCAGCCGCCCGCAGAGAGCTCATGGAGTCGAGCGGCATCGGAACTCGGCAGTGCCTCAATACCCAGTGCCTCGTGACGTGGCTCTTGGCGGGCGATGAGGCCGCTGCTCATAGGCGTTCCGGTATTCCCACCACGGAGCCCGGGAGCGCACGGCATGCGCATGCCGGCGAGCGGAGCGGGGACGAGCCAGGGGAGTACGCTGCAGAAGGTGATTGGAACATGCACGCTCATCCTTCAGTCACACAGATCGTGAGTGACAAGCACTTGGGTGACCTCCTGGTGCTGGAGAGATAGGGAGTGACACCGATTAAGGCATTAAGAGTCCTGACTGTGCTGGGAATGGCATATTTGAGCAAGGCAGGTTTTTAACCTCATTTCACCCTCCGTGACTCTGTTGAGAGATCCCTGTTTTTAACTGGTCCAAAGCAGGTGGAGGAAGGGCTTCTCCTTTTCCTATGGGATTTCTCTCCCATCCAAACCGAGAGCAGACCTAACCTCTCCTTGATGTAGCCTCCATGGCAGCAGTAGCTCCTGAGCTTTCCTAGGGAAACCCCTGTCCCTCCAGGTCGCTGCAGCGACGTGTCCCCAGCCGTCTGTGCCCGGCCATCTGCCAGGGAGCCCTGCCCGTGCCTGCGGATGGAGCCTGGCGTGGGGCCGGGGAAAGCCGCCCTTGGCCTCCCTCCTTCGGCACGGCATGCGCGGGGCTGCCCTGCAGCAGGGTGAGCTCTGCCGGGCCGAGTGTGGTGCCCAGCCGCAACCCAACTCACAACAACGGCACTGGGTGCCGCAATGATGGAAACAATGCCCAAGGGCCGCTCTGGCGCTCCCATGAGCGGGAACCAAAGGGCAGCGTGACAACAAGGTGGAGCAGCCGCGGGAAGCTGTCCGGAGAGCGGCGCCTTCCCCACTGGTCTCGCCGCCCCAACCTGCCAGCGCACCAAGAAGCGGAGAAATGGCATCGACAATGAAGCACCGGGAACCGGGCATGGGAAACACCTCCTCTTTTCATCAGCCAGGGTGTTGCCAACCAAACAGACTTTAAGCCAAGCGCGTTTGCTTCGGGTCGTCCCTGCTGCTGCGGGTCTTGCCGACGCCAGTGCCTTACATCGGGTGGGGAGCCAGCCAGGCAGGCATTTTCCTGGCATCCTCCACAGTCTCCCCAGCCATTGCACTTCACAACTTTGGGGGATTCAGAAGGGCAAGCTACAGCTTATACTCATGTATCCGTATGTATTGCACTGAGGCTGATCTTTTCAGATTGAGCATTTGGGTTGCATGCAGAAGGAAACGCTGGGATCTCGGGGCTCCTGAACTAAGCAGTGTTTCATTGCTGCTTTATTTCTAATAAAATAACTCTCCTATACTCCCCTGCAGTCTCAGTGTCTCACTTGCATCCCCGTTTTTGAAAGCACTCGGGCTTGGGCAATGCTTTCCACAGCATCATGTTTCCCTCACATAGTGCTGGCCCATCTCCCCACACCCCTCCAAGCAGCTCCACGAGAGCCACAGAGGTCACCATTCATGTCATCAACCCAATTTTCTAGCGATCTGCCCCACTGTCACACTCAGTATTTGGTAAGAAAACTGGATGGCAACACCACTGAAATACATGGAATGCTTCGTGCTCGCTTTGCTGGCCTTGAATCAGACCAAATAGAGGGGTTACTCTTGCCTGCCTCTAGCTACAGGCCAACTAGTATTTCCAGTGCTTAACATGAGGTGTTACTAGCCTGGCTGCAATGCTAGCTGTAAAGGTTGATTAAGGAACAGCCGGGAGGACTCTGCCACACGTGAAGGCGAAACCACCGTCAGTCCTCATCAGCAAGCGTTTTCCCAGCTCACCTGAATCGTGCTTGTGTTGGAGGCGCTCGAGTAAGGTGGCCTCACGTGCGGGCAGCAGCGGCTGGGAGCCCACGCAAGAGCTCCGGCCTGACTCAAACCAGCGGGAAGAGGGCGAGAATCGCTTCGGATTTGGGAAGGTACCTCGCAGTTAAACCCAAGTAGCGTGGAGCACACAGCGATTCGAGAAAAAGACGGAAAGCCTGTGCGGCGCCCAGCGCCGAGGTCTTCACGGGCGCCTAACACACTGCGAGCACCGTGGGGGACAGGAGAAACTCGCGGCACCCCCGGGCGGGGAGCAGCACAAGCGCAAGCACATTCCGCAGGCGCAGGCCTGGGCTGCCTGCGGCAGGCACGCTCGGCTCGCGTGCCGCCCCGCTCCGCGCTGCGCGTCCCCGCCGCCGCAGAATGGGCCCTCATCCTCCGGCTCTTCCCACACCAGAAACGCCCGGCAGCCCTTGGAAAGCAGAAGTGCCCCCGGGGTTTGGAAACGAAAGCACCTGCACCCATGGCCCATGCAGGCTCTCGCCTGCCCCAAAGCACCTGGTCCTGAGCTGCCACCACCCCTATTTAGCTCAAGGGGGGAAAAAAAGAGAAGTTTTTCGGGTCGGTGAGACAGACGTTAAGAATAAACACGGGGGAAGCTGGCAGCGGCGTTCTGGGGCCGACGAGGAGGTTTCCCAGCAGCTCAGCTCGTGCTTCAGCAGCTGCGCCCGGCACGGCGAGGGCGCGTGGCGGCTGCTCCCCGTGGCACGTGTCCTCCTCAGAGGCCGCTTTATGGGCTGCCCAGCTATAAATAGCCACAGTGGAATAAGCAACCTCTATATACACACACATATATATACATACACATAGCTACGCTAGCTATGAAGCGGTCAGAGCAAGGAAGACACAGGCTCCAGGACATGCAATTTGATGGCCTCTGTTACACGGGGCAACCATAGGACTGGAACTCTGTGTTGTAAAACCATTTTTGCTCGAAATGATATTTAAGAAAACCGAAAACAAATCAAAACAGAGGGCCCAGCTGGCCCTGTGCAGTCGTGCAGGAAGCCTGGGTTTCGAGGCAGGACAAAATTAGCAGCCGGGCGGGGGACACGTGAGGCCTCAAAGCAGCAGCCCAGGTGCCGCCATCCCAGGCCCTAGCGTGGCCGACAGCGCCGGGGAGCAAGGAGGGGGAGCCCAGGCGCTTCCTGGGCGCCGCACCCCGGGACTTCCCGGCTGGGAAGCTTTCCCACCTCCCCCTCCCTCCCCACATGGGCAGAGTCCTTGTGCAACTAGCTGGCGGGCGGGTGTGGCGGGCATGGACATGGATTAGTCACCGCCGGCAGCCCGGCCCCGCCGGCACCTCCTTGCTCAAGCAGCCCTGCTGAGGGCACAGCCACCCCGCGGGGGCGAAAAGAGAAGGAAAAGGGATCAGAGAGCGCTCTTGCTCACAGGAAACTCCCCGGGCTCAGCAGAAAGCCCCGCGGCGCTGCACAGGGAGAGGCTCCCGCTCACGGCGGAGGCCAGTAGGAGCGCGCCAAGCACCATGGCCCCCACCTGGGCGTCTGCCTGTGGAGCAGGAACCTGGACGGCCCCGACCCCGCTCCTGGCTCCCATGTGGTCTCGGGCAAAACCCCCTCTCTCGCTCCACTGGCCAGCTCCGTCCCGGAGAGATGGATCCTGCTGGCTGGGAATCCCAGCTGCAGGTGTGCAAACGGGAGTGTGAGCACAAACCGCGGGAGTCAGGGCAGTGTTTCTGATGGAAACTTGTGTAAATGACTGCCTTTCCCTAAAAATTTATATATACGTGTGTGTGTGTGCATATATATATCCATTGCTACATTGGATTGCATCCGGATGGCTCCGCAAGGAAAGCAGAGGGAGGAGGTCTTCACGGATGGTTTATGAGCTGTTGACCGTCACGCAGCCACTGCCTGCTGCTTATCCAGGAAGGACCTGCGGCACGTGCCTGGGGTGGAAAGGGCCCCGAGGAATTTGCAGGCCAGTTGCCCTGCCTGCCTATCTCCAGAGAGTCGGGAAGCATCGGGTGCCTTGCAAACAACGGTCCTCCTCCCACTGTGGCGTCTAGCAAGGGGCTGTAGGCTAACCGCGGGCTAAACTGCGAGCATGAGAAAGGGAATGTGACCAGATAGGCCAAAATCCCCAGCGAAGCCCCTGTCTGACACATCTCTCCACCCGACAGGTGGGAAGATGGAGCGCGGCGTCTTGCAGCAGGGACAGGGTGACATGCTGGCGCAGGAAGAGCGGCCACAACCCCTCCGCAGAGTGGTCACCCCTCCTTGGGCTCATGGACCTGCCTGGAAGAATCGGATAGCTGCTTCTGCTGGCAAGAACACATATTTTGCAGGTAAAAAGATATGAGTGGCTGGCAAGGAAGTTTCCAGCCACTATCAGTCTGCCATCACTCGTTGTTGGTTAATTCCCTTAAAGAGGTCTGGGAAAATAAATATATGTATCAAAAGGTGACTCATGTTAGATCTCTTGTTAGGTAGATGTATAAATGCTCTGGCACATACTTATCAGTGATATTGATCCTAACTAGGGCAGAAAATGAACAGGTGAGTGTGAAATAGAAGGTTATTTATAAAGATGTAACAGAAATGAAATCTGAAGAAAAAACAAAAAGCGAGACAAAACAAATAAAAAATAATCCCATGGATTAAGTATCCAGAGTGCCCATTTTAAGCCCAGGCAGAGCACCCGAGCCCAGCACAGCTCTTGGCAGGGGAGGAGCACATTTAAGATGGGCTTTGCTCCAGGGCCGCGCCTGGCCTCCGGGGCTCCAAGCTCCACGCAGCTGTTCCCCTCGCTCGCCCCTGTGCCGGTGCCGGCCACCTCCAAGGGGAGCCGCGTTCCTCCGCAGCCGTCTCGTCCTTCCCCTTCGCATAAAGAGGCTTCAGTGGCTCAGAGGCCGCCTGCCATCCCGGGGCACTGCAAACAGAGCAGGGCAGCTCGTGCGCAGATGCGGTTCCCGTGCCGTTCCTGCCAGCGCCCCGCGGACCTGGGCCGCGGGAGGGGTTCGGACCGCGCTACAGTGCCATATTCACGGCGCTGGTGGGCCAGCGCTTCCTGAGAGCCCGAGTGGGAGTGTGTAGCCCTTTCAGAGCGGGCCGGATGGCTCTCTCGCTTGACATGTTCTCTGCTTGAAACAACATTACTTTGTTGAATTCTGCGGCTTTTTATGTGGAACAACATTAGCTCATCCAAGTTTGTGGTTTATTTGAAAATGAAATTCCAGTAAGCTTTTGTACCATCTGGCAATGTCCAATTGAGTCAGGTTTAGCAATAAACCGCTGCACACGTGTGCACGAACACATACACACCACAAACATCATCATCATCATCATCATCGTGAGGAATCACATGAAGCTAGGGCTCTGCAGGACGTGGCAGGGGGAGAAAATCAGTGCCCCAAGGATCTCAAAGCTTCCCGTGGGGCTGAGCTCCTTCCACCAGAGGGCATTTTGTGAGCCTGCGTTTCTGCTGGCTCCCTACCCGTTTCTTATTTCTGTGGCAGCACGTTTGATGTGAACATCCAAGCAGATCCAGATGCAAATCCAGCACAGCTGAGTGAGTTTCAAGACACCGGGCCAGGTCGAATTCACAACTGGTGTCAACTAATCCCCCCGATTTCAAAGGAGCGATTCTGATCGACGCCAGCCGAGGAGCTGGCCGGCCGCGTTGACGAGCGGCTGACTCATAGGGGATAGGTTCGGCGCTGAGGTGTTGGCGTCTTGGTTGATCCTTGCAGCAGTTGAAATGTTTTATGAGGTGGGACTCACCCTGGATTCACTTCTCGCTGCCGCGCTCCAGGCAGGCAATGGGCAATGCTTGGCAAATGTCAAATTCTTGACAACTTGCCCTTTGGGGGCGTCCAAAGCAGTTTCTTCTCTGCTCCCTCCACACGTGTGTACGCACAGGTCTGACAGGCAGGGCTGCAGCAAGAGAAAGCGCGGCCATTTCCCAAGTGTGCAAAATACAGCAGCGCCTCTGTCCTGCTCGTTTCTATAGTCTGGGCATGTGACAGCAGATTTTAGGAATCCCGACAAGCGTCCTTCTTTCACCCCATACCTCGCCATAGCCTTGGCCGATCTCAAGTTTCTCCAGTTCTTCCCCACTCGACTGCTCACAGACTTGTACGAGCTGCAGCTTTTGATTATGGCGAGGGGAAAGTGGTGGGAAGGACTGCGAGCTGTTATTTAGGGTATGGAGGGCACGAGCATGAAGAGACAAGCGTGAAGACACAAAGAGCCAAGCACAGAGTCCATCAGAGGCATTAGGCAGGTCCCTGCTGACTTCTACTAACTGCACGAGCAACTTAGCTGCCCCCATTTGGGTGCACTGCTGCTTCTTGACTTGTGTCACATGAATTTAAAACTCAGTGCAGTGTTCTTGAAAGGTGGATCCAATGACATTTTCAGCTGGCTGGTCTGTGAAGGTAAGCTATCACTATGTGATCATCCTGCTCCCATTCTTTTCTTGTGGGGTTTCTTTCCCAAAGCTTTGCCTTCAGCATGCACAGTGCCAGGGAAGCGTCCCCCAAGCACAACGGTTTCCAGCACCTGCGAGTGGCAGTGCCTGAAGACAGCGGCTGTCCCACGGGCAGGAGCTAGGCAGGGAGGCGCTGTCAGAGCGAGCGTGGCCAGGCTGGGGACTCAGCAGCAAGAACTTCTCCTCACCCGGTGCATACAGTGACAAGCAAGTTGCTGACCCTCGGCGGGGATATTTTCTCATATTTACTCCTGCTGCCCCTTATCAGCACCCTCCTCTACAGCCAGGCACCTTGGCAAGTGCCTTGCTGCACCCGTGTTGTGTGGAGGAGGAGGAGGAGGACACTCTTCTTCATGGCCATCTGGGCAGTCCTGTAAAGCGAAGAGGTGAGGAAGAAAGAGCAAGATGTAGCTTGCATGGTGTGTAACAGCTGGGATGGCCACTGTTTCATGACGGTGTATGCTGTGTCTTAATGAGCAGCTTGATTATTTTACTGAGCAAGAGAGGACCAAAACAGTACAATGAAGCCTAATTTGGCATCATGCTGCCTCTGACATCAAGACTCATAGGCCTGGTTTGTACTGCCTTTAAATTTGCCTTATCTCTTCAGCAGGTAAATACTCTTCAATTATTTAGGCTTTCTTTAAGAGAACCTGCAATAAACCATCTGAAGCCATTAATATTCAACAGACATCCATCATCTAAGTAAACTTTTTTTTCCCTAAAACTGTGCTGAGTCCTTATAAATTCCCATAATGGGATAGAAACCGTCCTGACTCGTCCTCATGAGCCTTATCTCTTTGGCTTTATTTATTTGCCTGGTAAACCTCACCTGCACCTGGCTTAAAAATGTTGGACCCCTTGTAAGGAAATGAATGGATGCTCTTCCAGCAGCTACTCACAACCAAAAGAGGTTAAAAAAAACCCCAAACAGACTGTATTTCTAGCGGACTGGAGAAAAAGAAAAGAAAAGAAAGAAAAGCTTCACAGTGCACTCATTTAATCAACATGAGCTTGGTGTGTAAACTAGGGGATGGCAGGAGAAAAACTGACCCCCGCAGTCACTGTTTGAGTTCTTCCGAAGATAGAGTGGCCGTGCCGCAGGAGCGAGCTGGTTGCCACTGCTGGGATGCCTATGGATTTACTCCAGGGCTCACGGAATGATTTTTCTTAACATTGTAGCCAGATGCTTGACTTTGACAATTCCCTTTGGATTACTGAATGCACTGAAATGTAAGTGAACTTGAACTGATCTTTATGTGCGGGTATCTGCAAGCCAAATCTGCCCTGCATCTGATACACCCGCAGGGAAGATCGTGTGATACGGCATCACAAAAGGTATCTGACTTACCCGTTACAAAGCAAGTGCAGCAAACAACTACACCAGGATCATAAAATCAATATCGGCCATGATGTTGATGACTCTACTCACAGACCATTGAATTTTCTGCCTGGAAACACGCAGAGCCAAGTAGGAGCAGATAAACCTGGGCCTCAGCTATCAGCTTCCTCCGCAGGATGCAGGGAAGCAACCGCTGGTTTGGAAATGAGGGGAAATACCCGGGAGGGGAGTCACCCAGGGAAATACCAGACGAGTGTTTCAGCACAAGTGATGGTGCATTTGGGAGGATTAGCCAAGATCTTGCAGCACTGGCTCTGGCCCTTGAGCATCCTCATTGCCATCATCAGGACTGTGCCCTGTGGATGTGATACCGCTTTGGGAAGCAGAGCTGTTCCTATGAAAGCAGGGCCTGCCCCTGTCTTCCCAGCCGCAGCGTGACTCTTTGGGGAGCAGATGCGGTGAGGACGAGCAGGGAGATGAATGAAATGGTTCAATTATTTGGTGTAAGGGGGAAGCAGGGCCAGTCAGCAACCCAGCATCAGACCAGTCCAGCCCTGCTCTCCTCTCTCCAAGCAAGCATTATTGCTTGGATGGAAAACTGGTCATGAGGAAAGGAGTTTGGAACGAATTTCTGTTGAGGGCATTTAGTTTTCTCTTCCCTACTTGATGAATGTGAGCCTAAGTTGCAAGTCCCTGGTAACCTTGTTTTTCCCAGCTGTGGTATGAAATGATTAAGGAGAAACTCTTCACGAACAGCCCTAAGTGGAGGTTTTAGTGAGACACGGGTACGTTCTGGCACATTTTGGAAACCAGGCCTTGATACTTCATTGAAATGCCACATCTGACAGGAAGGATATTAATGGTGCTATAAAAGAGATCCCAACGCCTAGTGCCTTCATATAAAATTATGCAGTCATTGAGACTATTTATTTCAATAAATAGGCAGAGGAGCATCTTCCATCAAGTGACAGCTCATTCCCATACCATAATTAAATTTGCAGCTCAATTACCATTGTGTAAGTCAAGAGCATAGACAAGATTATTACAGAAAAATCCTCAGGGATATCACCATACCAACACTTGTATGGGAGGCAGAAGGGACAGCTCAGGCCAGCACTTCACTGCTGTGCAGTAAACACGGACCTCGTCCATGGCCAAGACACGGCGCAGGCGGCTGCACCCAGCATGGCAGCCCTGGCTGGCCTGGCAGCGACGTGGCTTCAAAGATGTTCAGCTTCTCCTCCGCTTTGTAGCAATAAATATACAAATATAGTATTGGACTCATTTTGTTTATGTTTCATAAGATTAAAAAAACAAAATCGTGTGTTTCGGAGACCCTGGTTGGGGTTGCAAACACTGGGTCCAGCTGGCGCACCCCTGGGCTGATGCGAAGGGTGCAGACCCAGTGAGATGACTCAGGAGCACACGCGCGCGCTCAGGGACTCCTGAGCGTGGTACACCTCTTGCTGGAAAGCACGGAGGGTTCTTTCCCACATGGAATTGTTCCTGAATTTCAAAGGAAATCCATGCTTGTCAGCGCCAGTAGATATATCTAAGACAATGAGCACATTTTTATGCCAAATAAACTGGTATTATTGGACTAAGTCATTACCGCTCTCACACACACGCACGCAAAACCTCTCTGTGGTCTGATATAACCCAGAATCCACGATCATTGCCTTAAAAAAAAAAAATCCATCTTTCTTTATCCGTTCCTGTCAAGTTTTCCTGTGCTAGGAGCAGGATCCAGGTGTCCTTGGGGTGCCCCTTGTCACCCTTGGGGTGCCCCAGTTCCACCTGTCTGCGCTCTGCAGCACCGTGAAGCAGTGCCGCAACAGCCCAAAGCAACGGCCATCACCTCCCCGCCGGCCGCTCAGCGCTTCACCCTGATCCTTAGAATCCCCTCTGCCACCCTGCAGATGGCCGAGAGTTTGAGGGGACAGGCAGGATTTGAAGGGCCCCCATGGCCACAGATGTGACATCCCAGAGACCATCCTGCCCCATGCTCTGATTTCCACTCCTGTACGTGGGACATCTGTAACCCCCGGCATCCTGGGGGAGGCCTCTCTGCCAGTCGTGGGAGAAAGGCCTTGCGTGGCTGTAACACCGGCTCTGCAGGCGCTCGGGGACACACCAGGCCCTATGGGTCCGGGCCTACCCACCGACAGGCTTCTCTCTCGGCGAGGAGCGTCGCCAGCAGGGCCTGCTGCAACTGCTTCACGACGTGCTCTCCACAGCCTCACTCTTCGTGCTCAGGGATCACCTCCAGGCACGAGCAGCTCCATTGTCTGCGACGCCCTTGAGCCATGGCCAAGAAAAGTGCCAATTAGTGCCAGCTGTGCTGGGCTGCTTGCTGCAGGATCAAGAGGGACCATATTCGAGCCTCCCTCCAGTCCGTGTTGTCTACGTGCAGCCCCCGACCCCTTGAGACGGCCCACCAACGTGCATGGCATCCATGGGTCGCGGGGTCTCACCTCTGGCTTGGGGAGGAGCTGAAGTCATCACAAAAGCAACACTCCCTTGGCAAGAAACCCCCTTTGTGTGGTAGCAATTAGGCTACGTGCAACGTTTGCAAACAGCATCCTTTATTTCTGGCATCCAAAGGTGCTTTGGATGCTAATGAAAGAAATCAGAGCGATTTCTTAAAAAGAAAAAAAAAGAAAATCCTTCCTCAGACAGCTTGGTGTTCAGTGCCCTGTTTTGTTTCATACGTTTGAATATAATAAACTAACATTAAAATAGAGTAAGGCAGTAATAACGAGCACTGCGTGGGAGCTTGGGAGCCAGATAGCCCGGCTGGCACACCCTGCTCACTCTTCCCACCGCAAGGCAACGTGAGCCGGTTGCTTCCTGAGGCCAGCACAGCTGGCAGGAGAACCCTGGGAGGAATCTGTTAAGAAAGAAGACATCTATGTTCTGATGGTGGCCAGCAGTGGGGTGCCACCAGTGCAAGCTGCCCAAGACGTCACCCAGAATGCGACTGTGCAGGTGCAGGTTCGCTCGCCTGTCCCCCGTGCCCGAAGAGCAGGGACCTGTCGTGGGTCCCCTCAGCCACCCCGAGGCAGCCCATGGACTGACACACTCGAGTCCACCGCTCAGCACCGGGTCCCTCTGAGCTGGTGCCCTGCTCCACTCGCCCAGTGTGTGACGCCGGCAGCCACAGGTCAGTCCCTGGGCGGCATTTACAGACTCGGCGCTCTGTGAGTTGGGGCGGTTTGAGCCCTGCTCAACTGAGGCCACTTCTGTAAAGAGCTGATGCAACTTCTGTGTCACCACATAGGGTTCCCTGCTGACCTGGACAGAAAAGGTGGTGGTGGAAAGACTTTGCTATGGGGTGAGTGTATGGGGAAGAAGTACTTCCTTCTACAGCCATTGATTCCCCCATTGTCCAGTGATTATTCCCAGATCCCTTTTAGCTGTTCTAGGTTCACAAACAGCATGTGGGAAACACCTTCCCCCATTGCCTTGATCACCTCACTACAGCGTATTTGCAATCTATGACTCCCTTCCCCAGAGCTCTGCTAAGTCACTGAGCAGCCTTGGTGGGAGCAAAGGCTTGGGAGGGGCCAGGGGAATCTGGGACAAGTCACTCGCTCTCACACCGGTGACCTGAGCACGAGTCGAACTCTTGGTGCCTCTGGAGCGGCGCGGAGGGTGCAGAAGCCATGGCTGGCCTGGCTGGCATCGATGCCCGTCCCCGGCGAGGGCAGCGTGCCCCGCGCAGCTGGGCTGTGCCGGCGCCGGGAGCCCGCGGGCCCAGCCCGCCCTCCTAGGAGGTGCCCACCCCAAATGCTTTGAAGCCCAGGGAGAGACATGCGGAGACTTGGGTGAGCTGCACATCAGGACGCCCTCCCTTACTTCCCTCCAGCGCCTGGCTGGGTTTTCATTAGCTTGTATAATGGTTATAAATGACAATTAAGACATAAAATGAAGAGGGGACCAGATGGCTCAAGGCAACATTTAAAAATACCACGACTATTTCTAAACGCCGATTGCCCGGTCCAGAACAGCCCTGGGCAGACGCATCTGAAGGTTGGTTGCTGGCCGGCCTGAAAGGACATGGGTGGTCTCATCCGTTCTCAAGGAGATGCTGTCACGGTGACATTTGCTGGCAAGCGTGAGCAGGAGGCCCTGGGCCTGGGCAGTCCCGAGCCCCTTGCTCCTCAGTGCGGGTGGCTGCTGTAGGCCACTCGCCACACAGAACACAGGGCCCCTCCGTGCAGCTCGGCGACCCGAGCTCGGGAACCATGGCCGCTCAGAAGGGAGCTCTTGCGGATGGAAGCGGGCAGAGTGAAGGGCACTTCCTCAGGAAAACGCCGTCAATCTGGCACCGTGGCGGTGAGGAGAGCGCCCGGCTGAGCCGCACGCTGCCCGTCAGGCAGTTTCACCCGTGCGCCCACTCGCAGCTGAGCAGGTATCTCAGTGTCGTGAAGACGCCCCAGCAAGGCCAGCTGCCTTCTTCAGGGCTGTGCTACAGCTGAGGACAAAAGTGGACAAAACCCGAGGGCCCACACTGCGCAGGACAGTCACGGAGACGATGGCAGTGGCCACTTTGATCTTTTTTTATTAATGGCTCCATTTTTTTTTTTTTTAATGCTCAAAGGAGCTCAACTATCAGTTGCTTTTGCCTTTCTCTGCTGGCTCTTGAGCATGCCTCCACCTCCTGCTTGCAGCCGAGCCCGGAAGCAGAAGTATCACGTTACTCCGAGAGACGCTAGTTTTGTGGTATTTCCATCCCATCCAGAGCCAGGAAACACAGACAATTTTGCAAGAGAGCTTGTGCTCAGTAAATTTCCAGCTCAGTTTATACGTCTCTATTTATTTAGATTTGTGCTAACTATGTAAAAGAGCACTCATCCCAAGTGAGGTGCCCTGGAGAAACTTTTTTAAAAAATGAGAGATTTCATAGACCAAGCGCCCTGAGCACGAGGTTTTTTACTGGCATCAGCGTCCCATCTTCTTAAAAGGCTGCCAAGATGGGCAAAGACAGGGTCAGCCAACTGCTGCTAATACCAGCACCTCACAGCAACTCGAAGCTAAACCCCAAACCAAATCCCACCTGGAAAAACCACCCCAACTTGCTCTTTCCATCAGGCAGGAGTTGCGGGCGATCTAATGGCGCGCTACAGGGCCCAAGCACGGCCTGCTTGGCCACCAGCACCATTGTGACCGTGTCCCTTCCCGCTGCAAGCCCAAGCATGCTGAGACCAAGGTCCCAAGGTCTTCTTGCCAAGGGGATTACTCTAAACCTCGGAGTAGAAGCTGTCGGTCTCTTCATCTCCCTTGGCCATCGCCACATTTTGCTTGCTTGGCCGGCTAGAGAGGCCTTGAAACACCCACCAAGGGTTGAAGATTGTGCAATGATTTACCACGCGAAGGGCTGGGTAAAACAAAACAAAACAAAACAAAACCAAAAAGACTTTGGTTGCACTGAGTTAGCTAATGAGTATGTTGGTTGACGACATGATTTGCAGCATTTAAACAGAGTTGTTAAAGTGGAAAGGACAAAAGGCTGCCAGTTCAACCCTATTCCTACGAGTTTGGATGGTTGTGTTGGCTTCTCAGCCGCGCTGCCGCGCCGCGTGATGCCGCAGGGGCCGAGCGCCCGAGCTGGACCTGCGGGTGGCCCAGCCTGCAGGGGACACGGGGGCACAGTGCAGAGGGCAGAGGCCCAGGGAGGCACCTCGTGCATGGAAAAATTGGAAGGAAAAGGTACCTGGCAGCTGCTTGCAGCAGCAACAACATACCTCTGCAACTGCCCCGTTATGAAGGCTGTTTGTGTGTGTGCCTTGCTCCATCCTGCTTCGACCCAAAAAAGCCCAGCGCATAAACAGGGCAGGCAAGTGTGCCCTGACAATAGCGGGCCCCTTCGCATTTAAAATCCCTGGAGCTTGAACTCCTCTTTGGTTGTTTCGTGCCTGTTTGGGAGGCTCTGGGGGCAAACCCAGGACGTTCAGTCCCGGGCCTGCAAACAGGAGTCACACTGTGAGGGCTCCCGCGGGCACGGCGTGGAGGTCAGCAGCCCAAATCTCTGCTTTCGCCGCTTAAAAATAACCCTGGCAGCCGCCCCTAGGAAAGCGGCGCGCGCTCTCCAAAGGAAACATCCTCGCCTGCAGATGCTCCTGTCACGACAGCAGCGGTGGGGCGGACTCCCGAGGCCGGTTCCCCCCGCCGGAGCCGCGCTCCCTCCCACGCCTCCCGGGCAGACAGGCCGCCGCTGGGGACAACGCGGCGAAACGGAGCCTCGGCACTTGCTCGGAAGAGGCGCTGTGTGGGAAATGGCTCTTGTCCATGCGCACGAGCTTCATGCAAGTTTTGGCGTTTTTTCTATTTTTTTTTCTTTTTCCCAGGTAATCTTAGGTTGACTGTTTACAGTACGAACACCAAGTGACACCTTTTCCCCCAGGACACCCCTTCCCAGAAGGATGGAGGAGCCCTCGCAGCAAGGCAGCTCCTCCCTGCTCCCAGCCGCGCCGCAGGACACAGCAGAAGCAGCCACTGCTACCCCCAGACCGTGCCGGTTAGCCCAGCACGTGCACGGGAACACCAGCGTGCCTAGGACACCACGGCTTGCCATGGTTAGTAGCGCTCTTCTTACTGATTATTTGACAGGAAATATATTTCTTTCTTACTAAAACCAGACCTCAGTCTTTTCCTCATAAATACTGATTTTCTGTAACAAATACAGTGGTATTCGTGGAAGAAAAATATCTCACAGCTCCCCATCAGAGGCTGGTAAAACATTCCCACGAGTGAACATTCCCCTTTTTCCCATGAGACCACAAATTCCCTGCGCCCGGGCTCCTCCAGGGCAGGACCAGGGCAGGTTTGGGCCGCTCCTCCTCCTCGATGCCTTCGTCGCGGAGCGCGGGGAACGCACAGCAGAGCTGTCCTAGCAGCGGCGTCCCTCGTGCGAGATGACCCCCTGCGTCCCCCCCAGGCCCTTAGACGGCAGCGGGTACTGGCACGTACTTGAAGAAGGAGCGAGGCAAGCTGATATAAAATGGCACACTTCTTTATTAAATGTTACATTCAGCAGCAATGGACATGTTTACTTAAGTAGATTTTAGCTGTCAATGAGCTTATAATTATAAATCCCTCTAAGGCATTAAAAGCTCTTAGATGTTTTAACTTCTTTGCGATCATTTCATATAAATAGTAAGTAAAACAGACAATGCTCACCTAAGAAGAGGATACCCCAGTTGCATTAAACAAAGATATAAATATAGGTATTAAAAACAATATATATCCTTTTTCCCTTGTTACAACCTTACTGACGGGGATATTTCACCATCCTTAGGGCTTGGGCTCTGGCCCTGCAACCGCTCTTCACGGGAGAAGTGTCCTGTGGGCACCGCTGCTCGCCGTGGGACTGGACTGCTCGCCTGGACGAGGGCTGCAGGACAGGCCTACGCTTGGGCAGGACCCGCAGCAGGGTCAGGGCACCCGACACCTATTTACAGCCCGTGCAGGTGGCAGCACCCACTTGCATTCGATTCGGGAGGTGTCTCTCCGACACTACGAACGGCAGAAGGGCACGTGCCAGTTGGCACCTGTCTGCTCCTTAATCGTGGATGTTTCGGCTCCCCTGCGCAATAGCCTCGGGCTCAGTGGAGCCGCTGGTTTCCCAGCGGTAGAAACCCTCTTCACATGTGGGGCTTGGGCTGGTTTTCCATGTGTGAACAACCAAAGCGATGACTGCTTCTAGCATGAGCCACCCTCCCGCTTGCTAATGAACAGAGAGCAGTTAATGCATCTTGGCTCCCAGAAACTGTGCCTTAACTTCCAATAACCATGCGCGCGCACGTGTGAGGAAGAGGAATGGGCCCTTAAAGCAGAGGCTGTGGCTGGATTGGCTGAACTGCCCAAACTGACTCGAACACACACAGCTGCAGAATCTGCTTTTCCACAAACTTAGTACAATTTGGCATTTGCTGGACACCTTTTGGCTTCGTGATTTACGGGAAGCCTGGTCAGAGAGGCAAATGTGGCCTCATTTCACAGCGGAGGCTGATTGCTGCCCAGCACGTGGCTGGTGCAAACGCTCGGGATAAACTCCCCGCAAGCCTCCCCGTGCTCAGTGCCGACAGCCACGTGAAGGCCCTTCCTCTCGGGGAGCCCAGCCCTGCGGCAGGGCTTCCCACCAGGCAGTCTGCGAGCAAGGCAGGCCCCAGCACTTACTGCTCACAGATCTCAGCCCTTCTCTGAGGACAACCGCTCTTTTGTATTCTGCTGCAAGCGCTTTCCTTGCCTGGACTTCCTACCGCCAGCTCTGCAGGCCTCAGCTGCATTTAGTCCTTCTCGCCAAGAGGATCAGACAACACGCTGAATGGAAAATGTAACTCCTGCCTTGGATGCCAAAGTGCAGCCCACATCAACTCAAGCGCAGCTTTTGCTGGACTCTTCTTACCTGGGCACCAGCCAAAGCTACTGGCGCTCAGGGCAGGACACCAGCAGCAGAGATGCAGGGGATGGTTTAGTCCCTCACAGCTCCCATTTGGGGCCTTTGCACCATCGTTGGTGGCCATCGGCTGCTCTTCAGCGTCCCACGTGAAGGCAGAGCCTTGGCTGCATCCAAGTTCCTTGGAGAACTTCTTACAGGAAAAACTGATCCTGGGAATAGCAGTTCCCTCTCACAACCACAATGCTCTACCGGCTAAAGTCAACAGCACACTCAGCTTAGCTAGAGACTTTCTTTTCATAAAATACACAAACCCTGCTTTCCACACTGTGTTTTTGAGGGACCCAACTGCCTCTCCAACAGGAAATGTTCTAATGGTAGAACAATCTGACCCCAAAGTTTATTATTTTTATCTCTACCCGATCACTGACATCCAAAAGTGACGGCTTCTAAGGACAGGTTTGAAGCTGGCATGAAGGGAGGGACATGCCCCTCCTTTCCCTTTAGTCTAGGTCTGTTGGTTTGCATTGTGCCACAATAAGACAGGGTTTCTTTAGCAATATATTAGAAATACTGAGGTAAAAAACATTTTCACCTTTGATCAAAATGGCCTTTCTAACAAAATGGGAATGCCATAGGGGGAAATCATTAAAAAAATATTTTGGTTTAGAGCGTGTTACTAAAACCCTCCACTTACTGGAGACATTTTCAGTGCTACCAAGGACAAACAGGTGTCCAAACTCCACCGAAAAGGAAAGCGAACTGGGACCACCGTTCCCATTCGTGCCTCCCCACACAGCCCCTCCGCGGGAAGTCTCTCGGGCTCTGCCCAGCCCAGAGCCCGCTCCCAGGAATCACAGCAGGAGCAGAACCCGCACAGGTGCCGCGGACGCCGCCTTCCCAGGAGTGCGGCCAGGCCGTGCTGGAGCCGCCAGGCCCTGGATGCGGGAAGGGAGCGCAAGGCAAGCTAAACCCCGGCCCTTTAGCTTGGAAGAAAGCTGGCAGGACAGGCTGCCCGTTTACTAGGGCAGCACGTGCTGAAGGGGTGTTTATGGAGGGCAATGACACCATTACAATGCCAGCTAGCAAGGCGTTTCTAAGCTTTTTACCAGAAACAAGAAAGATTTCCCGTGCACACCTCAAACTACAGGTACGATTTTTTGTCTTTTTTTGTTTCCCCAAATCCTCCAGTGGAACCTGAATTCAAAATAGAGTCTAACAGCTCCTCAGCATGTGAAATCTCACGGCCACGTTAAACGAGAACATCTGAATCCAGGAGAGAGAAATCACTTCCAGTTATGTTGTCAGTGCTACGTGCGCAACACTCCCACAGCTGTAGATCCATTGTGCTCCATGTTATAAATAAGAAATTGCACGGCGACAGCTAAAACTCAAACCCGTTAATATTCCCTGTTACAACTCTTCCTTTTTTTCTTCTTTTCGAGTGGTCTGTTGAGGTTTCTCCCCTTTCCCTCCTAGTAGAAGTTAACTCATAGCAACATTTTTGCTATCTTCCCCCATCCCTGACATATTTACGGTAACTAAAGATCAGTGAACGCCAAGCAAGTGTGACTAATGTCGCTATTTGGCAAATAAGACCAGAAATGCCCCCTCCGGATTGCGACCCAGGCTGGTGCGTCTGCACTACCGAGCTCCTCTGCCGCTTGCGCTCGCCGCGGCCGTGCGGCGGCTCCGCGGAGGACTCACGGCGCGGCGCCCTGCAGCGCCCAGCCGAGCGGCCGCCACCAACCCTCTCCCTCGCGTCGCTCGCCTCCCAGGTCGTGGTCCCTTCCAACCACGGGAGAACAGCGACAAATTGTTCCCGGAGCTAAACCACTTAACGTCTTGGCGCTTGGTTGTTTTCAACTTTGCAACAATAGGCACTGTTCGCTCCTCTCAATCTCAGCTCTTTATTCTATAGCAAGGCAGGAATACTGATGAAAGGCTAGTCACGCTTCTCCCCATGGCATCAGGGTGGTGGCATGTGATGATTCACATGGGGTGTGTTTGATCCGAGGAAGCCCAGCCTCTGCTTATTCTTCCTTTGTTCTGTCATCTGAGGTGGAAAGGCAGAGAGATAAGTTGAGATTCTTTTATTTTTTCCCCACTTTTTTACTATTATTTAGCAGCTGCAGAGCAAGACACATATAAACAAAACAACAGGGAGTAGAATTCTTTTTTTCTTTTTTTTTTTTTTCCCCAGCATTTAAAATTAGAAGAGGTTCCTTAGAAGTGAGAGATGTGCCTCCTGCACAGCGTGGACACTTCATTCTCATTTGTACGTTACTCTTTCCCAGTGGCACGTTTTACAGGGTGACACCTGGGTTGCCACTGCACTGCAGAGGGTCTAGACTTGCCCTTGGTTCTGTACAAACACAGAATTAAAAGGTGGTCCCAAGGAGCTTATCTTTAAGCTGGGAGAGAACAAGCAGATTCAGCCAGAGGAGGGTGAAAAAAATAGCAGGACAATTTGGGTACACACAACTGCAGCAGCCTCACGGCATCCTGGCCAAGCCTGTGCGAAGCTTGCCAAGGGGAAGAGGAGTTTTAAGGACAGATTGGAAGGGGCATAATCAGGTAAGTCTGCTAATGTCACAGGAAGTGCTTCCTGTGGAAGCAAGCCCACAGGTGAGTTTCTGAGGCTGCACCAAACGTGCTGAGGGGGACAGATATCTCTGGCAGAAAGCAGGAGGAGTTTTACCCTGGAGATGAGAGAAAGGCTGGTTCAGGCAAAAGCAGGGCTTCCAGGGAAGCCAGGAGCTCACGCACTGTAGGTGGGAGAAGCGGGAGTCGAGGGAGGGACACAAAGGCATGAGTGGCATGAGCAAAGCAGGAGGTTGGAGACACTGTATCTGCAACAGTGCCACAGCACTGTCAGTGAGGAGAATATCCCAATACTGTGGAAAACTCTGCAGTGTCCACTCTCATGCTCGCTCAGGCTGCTGCCTGGTGCAGGGGCACTCACCTGTTCCTTGAGCTCAGCGAGCTGACCAGAGAGCTGTTTCACCAGGCTCATGGTGGACTCCAGTCTCTCCTGCAGGTTCCTAATTTCATTTTGCTCGCTGTCACCTTCATTGCTCACCAGGGACATGGCTCGCATCCGAGGGAACCAGTCCAAATTCTTCTCCTGCAAGGGCATCAGCAAAACAGTCACGTTAGCAGCACGGGGGCCCATCTGACGCCGCAGGCCTGAGCCTAGAGAACGAGAGCTCAGAAGGGGTTCCACGCGGCAGATGAAATGCAGCGAGTCCATGTCGGGGACAACACACTCCCAAGGCGTTTGCCAGCCGCCTTTTGGGTTCGGGGTGTTCGCTACTGAGCAAGCAGGGAGCGCGGAACCCGCTGCACTGCCCAGCACCACCCCACGCGCCAGGAGCACGGCGCCGGCGCCAGCGAGGCTTCCCCCGGCACCCCCTTTGCCTCCACGCCAAGGCTGGGACGCGCGTCGCTGCAGCCTGGCTGCCCTCCAGCTGCGTGGCTGTCCTTGGGGCAATGTCAGCGAGGCAGCGCCAGGACGCCTGGGCAAGCGAGGCTCGGGCAGCTCCTGGGAGCAGCTGAGAGTTCGTTGGGCTACAAGTGTGGCCGGGCTGAGGCCACAGACCGCGGCCATGTGCCGAGCACCAAGTGAGGGCCACTGAAGCGGGTGGTTCGCTCTGGGAGCCCCGGCTGTGAATCTGACCCTGCTAAAAGCACTATAAACAGATGACGCGAGTCAGGAGGGTGCTGCACGAGGCTCAGCTGCCTCCACTGCTCCAGGGCATGGATTTCTGTGTGCAAGGCGCAGCAGAGGGTGCCAGCTGGAGAGGCGGAGCGGCCCAATGTGGTAAGCAGCGCGATTTGCCTCGAGGCGCGGGACGCAGGTCCCAGGCCGGCGGCACTGGCGGCATCCTCCACCCTGGGGCAGGCAAAGGATGTACCAGCTCATGGGCCTGGGGATTTGCAACAGGCACCGGTGGCCGCGCACGCTCGGCAGCACCTTTCTGCCAGGCTCCGAGCGCTCCGTGGCTCCGCACCACCCGCGAATTCCCAGCAAGATGTCCACCAGAAGAAGCTCAGCAGCCAAGACCTGCGGTGCACGCACTGCCTGGGCTTCCTATCTGCTCGAGGCCCAAGTGTGTGAAAGCTGCTGTTGCCTCAGCCTGTCTGTTTAGTCGGTTGCACCAGGAAAATGCAAAAGCCAGGGCTGAGCCTGCGTTTCCCACTGCTGGGCAGCCCCGGGGCAGCCCAGCACGAACAAGCCATGTGAAGGCTGGTCCAGCAGAGTGTACTAGACAGAGGGAGGGCTGGGCCCTTCCACCTGCGCGGCGCTCTGCCCTCCTCACCAGCCCTGCCACATCAGCACGGTCCAGAAACAGGCTCTCGATGCCGCTCTGTGCTGGGCGGCGGTGATGCACGCCGGCCACTGCTTCAAACGGCTCCGACTCGCTCAAATGCAACCTGCTTTGGGCAGCGCTGCCGGAGAGCACGGGATGAGCCCGGCGATCATGCGGCGGCGCTTCCCCGCGGGACACCCCGCTGGACACACGGGCTGCTCAGCTCCTCGGCGTGCTGCACGTGTTTACGCTTACAAGACCTGCATTCATTTGCCATGACCACGCTCTGATATTCCTTCTGAATTTATTTTGGCTACGGTGTAGCAGAGCATTCATCACGTGCTGAGCATTAAGCACAGGTGTAGTTGTTTATACTAAGCTGAGTTTGTACACCATGCTCTGCTGGATCATTGCCTTTCTCTTTTTTTTTGCAAAATGTTTGCCAGAAAATCTGTCTGCCACTATAGTCACAGAAAATGAATTGTGAGGAGTGAACAGAGCTGCGGTTGTACCCGAACGTTTCCTGGAAAGCCCTGGTATCGGCACGTATTGCAGCCTCTTTTGTGCGAGGCGCCTGACGCGACCGGAGCCACACGGCCACAGGTGCCAGCTCAGGGGCTGGAGGCCCTTTTGGACCACGGGGCCAACGTTTCCAAGGCAAGGCGTGCAGGGAGAGGCAGGCAGAGGGGCTGCTGCAGCGGCTGCTGTGCTCGCCATGCTCGCGCTGCTGCCATGCATGGGAAACGTGCCGTGTCGGGCTTGTTCTCCCTCTGCCTCTCCCTCGCTCCGCAGAGGAGGGTTTCCATGGCCTCGCTCCCTGCCACCCCGCAGCGTTCGCACGGACACAAGGCAAACCCAGTCTGGATGCCAGAGCCCTCCTTCTGCGCACAGTGCTGCATTTCCTGGGGCCAGCGATGACCAGATCAGATGAAGACTGTGACAGAGCACCCGGCCCACGGTGCCCACCCGGCCATGTAATGTGACAGTGCCAATGGCAGCTCTTTGGTCAGAGACTCTTTGAGTCACATCTGGGCCAGCACTCACTCCAGGGCCACGGGAGCTTAAGGTGAGGCCCCTGCTCATCAATGCATGCCCAGGTCTCTCCAGAAAGAAACCGGGCTGTAGTTTCCTTACAGACAGAGATAGGAGCATTTTTGGCCAAAATGTTCAGTTAGGATCAGGCAAGGACTCAAGTCAAGCTCTAAGGGAAGATCACAAGGTTGATGGCTTTACATGGATAAGAAACCGCTGCCTTTCCCTGCATATCCCAACAGCCAGATGCTACCAGGTGAAATAGAGACGACCGCAATTTCTGTGTGTGGCCGGCCCACGTACCAGGTTGGGTGCAGACAGCATTTTCCTTCCTGAGGCTCACTGACATATATATCTAAGGCAGTGCAGTCCAGCCACACGTTTATCACACAACGTATCAGAAAGATCCAAAATTCACCACATCAGGTAGAAACATTCCAGCCTGCCCGCCCAGCCCTAAGTTGTGCATACATGCATATATATATGTGTGTATATATACATACAAGCTGACAAATAGCTTCCAGAATGCAAAGCACACAGGGCTCCTTCGCAGGGAGTTTCACACTGTGCTGCAAGCACTCGCTGGGGGACCGGCGCTCAGTGACTGCTCAGTGGCACTGCAGCTGTTTTTACCTGGAGGTAATTGCTAGCCAATTAACATGAGGGAGGTAACATGTTTGCACGATGCCAGGTATTTGTTCTGGGACTTACATGTTTATGGGCTCAGCCCAGGGTTCACCTTGACCAGCTAATGTGTTAAAGCTGCACGGGGCCTGGTCTCCCCTGCAGGTGCAAGACAGCTTCTCTCTAACCCACCCGAGAGGTTGTGGGGATGGTGCTTCCCAAGGCTGTCCTACCCCACCTGTTACTCATAAATCCAACCTTTTATTTTCCCCCTCAGGGTAGAGTAATTTTGGGCCCCCTGCCCAAAGCAGGCATGAGTCATCTCCCTGCACTAGGGAGGGAGCTTGCTGCTCAGGGAGCACGGCAAACCTCTGGCACCCGGCTCAGGCTATAAACAGCAGCCTGGTGAGCTCAAGGTGACTTAATGAGCTCAACGAGGGCAGGCAAACCAAGGGGGTGTTTGCAAATAAAACTGAGTTGTTAAGGTAGCAGTGCTGCTGCTAGGCTGTGCAACAGAGGTCTTGTGCAGTGCTCAGGCTGCAGTGACTGTGAGGAGCTGTGGCCTCTGCTCCTTCTGTGCACCTGGATCAACAGAGAGAAAAAGACAGAGGAAAAATCAACTAAGAAAAAGGCAGGTGGGCTGGCCAAGAGGCCTGGGCATCGGCACGGAGCAGAACAGACACCTTGCATGGCGTGCAGCAGTGTGGGGTGGCAGCCCGGACAGCATGGGGCTCCCAGGACTCACCGCCCGCTCGTGGGGAGACACACAGAGCCAAAGTCTTTTCTGCTGGGGCTGAGCCCCCGCGCTGGGACAGGTCCTGCTGGAAACCATCGTTCCTTTCCTGTCTGCAGACCAAACTGGGCCCTGGAAGTCCACATTGGGGTAGCTCCTGTAGCCACCTCGAGAGGAGGTTTTAAAGAAAGATCTGAGCTATCCCACGGTTGAGATGACACAAGGCAATAACCGCTTAGTGATTTAATCATGGACAATAATACTTTGGTTCAGTGCACGATTCGGCTAATCCACAATCTGATGAATGTTGCTCCTAAACTACCACCCCAAACAGCCTTCTGCAAATCCCAGTTGACACTTTAATGCTAAGACTGCATTTGATAAGCAAGTGGTGCCTGGCAAGAGCATGGGGAGAGGAATTAGGAATTGTTATGCATCTTTAAGCATCTGCAAATGTAATTCCAAGGAAAATAAAAATGAACCTCAGCAATTGCAGATAAATCTTCACACAACAAGACAACTAATAGGTCTGGCAGGGCTGATACTAGCTTGATACGTTCTACAACTTCCACAGGGAGCTGGAAAAGCATGGAAACCTGCTTCCCGCAAATGGAAGGCTGGCACCACAACACTGCCCCAGGGCCTCCCCCGGAAGCCACTGGCTGCTGCTCCTCAAGGGCCGCAGCGGAGCCTATCCCCTTGATCCCGGACCACGGTGATGTGTCCAGGACCGACGGCCACACGAGGCCGTTTTAAATGTCTCAGGGTGTCTCATGTTCAGCAGCCTGGCTTCCACGACCTCCCCCGGGGAAGTGAGGTGGGGAAGCAAAACAGACCTCAGGTTCACCGCGATTTTCCTCTGACAGGGCATGGGGCGCTTGTGCCACTCAGCTTGAAACGCCGTAAGGGACTAAAGGACCCTGCTCTTCCAAGAAGGAGCATTTCTGCTAATCTAAAACACTCGAGGGACTTGGCATTTACCAGCAAGACATGAGAACAATCATGACAACGTTTTTTTTGATCAAGCCCATAAATTGGAACATGCTGTAACACAAGTGTCGCGGGCAGGACCACAGGCAGGCGACGAGCAGGAGCCAGCAGCGGCCCCGGGCCCCATGCGACCGGCCTCTGAGGTGGGAAGCAGAAACCCACCGGAGCGGCAGCGCTACCGGCGTGTCCCCCAGCTCCCCTCCCGGGAGCCCAGGGCCCGTGAGCCTCTGCCCACGCCTGGGACTCGCTCCGTCGTGTTTGAGCCTCTAAATGCGTGTAATTATAGGTCTGTGCAAAACGCGGGTTTCTTTCTGTACATGCCTCCATTTTCATGTGGTCCCTGGATACGGAACATGCTTTGGGAAGAATGCTTCAGATTATTCATTTAGAAAAATTAAATTATTTCTGATATAATCCCTGGATCTTGCGCATAAAAGAAACAACATCTGGTAGAGAGATTAGAAAATAAATGTTCTTGGCTTTTTTTTTTGCTTTTGTTAAACAGATGTTGTTGATACAAAAGGCAGAACTGTAAATCATAGCCTGCATGTGGACACGGACTGTCACTACCGAGCAGAAATTTACTGGGGCCAGAGAGAGCTTTGGAACAGCCATGAATCACTGGCTCGCAAACTTTATTCGCGGGGGTATGGCTTCAATACGCTGACATTAAGCACACATGGCCCTAGGAAGAGCGGATCCTTCCGAGGGCAGCACGGGGAGGCTCCACTTTACCCCAGGCTGTCTCCGGGCGGGCAGGACGGCCCAAGGGCAGCTTGTGGAGGGCAACTTGCACGGCTCTGGCCTCTCCTCTGCAGCCCTGCACTCCCCACCGCTCCCAGCATCCGCTCCCCACCGCTCCTGGCATCCGTGCAGGAAGCTCCCGTTCACCTGCCGGGCTCGCTCGTGCCTCAGCTCGGCCTCTCCGGTGTTTTCCAGCCATGTTTCTGCCTCCCACTGACTGTGGGTAAAGGTAACCTTTGCCTTGGTCCATTGCAATGGTCACTCCCATTTCGCTCTTTCACGTGGATTTTCTTGTGCCAAACAGGCCAGCAGGGCAGCCCTTGGTACTGAACTCCAAGCCAGCAACGCTGCTGGCGTTGCAGGGAAGCACCTCCTGGGTATCAAACCACTGCTGCCGGCAGAGAGGCCTTCGGCTCCTCAGATAGATACACTCGGTCCGCTGGCAAGGACACTATGAATTTCGGCTCGCTCTGCTCAATGCAAGTGCTCGTCTGAGACAGTGGATCAGGGTCCAACTCCATGTTAACCTCCAAACCATGACTTCTACTTTGTATCTTTTACAGCACAGGATTTAGCTTCAGATTTATTGAAATGCACATTTTTCCTTACATTTAGCTTTAATTCCCTTGCCCTGTCGCCTTGCATTTTGCACATCAGGTCCATTTTCCGGCTGTATCTTCAATTTGATGCAACAGAATCTTGGGGAAGCACAAAGGCTCGGCTGGAGACGCGTTTCTCAGAGGCTTCGGACCTGACCTTGTTCTGGGCTTTACCCAGGCACAGCGGCCCCGCCTGCTGAGCTTCAGGGTACTCCTTGAGTGGATGCATTTGGCATCTTAATCCGAATATTCTGCTTCAGGCCAGTTTGGACCCTGCTGCATTTTGCATATTGTGTGACATCAGGGGACCATTTCAGTGACAATGCTTGCTTTTAAAATCAATTAGAAATATTTTCTACATTTACTTAATGGGTCATAAATTCCCAAGCCCCCATGGCTTGGGAAGACCAGCAAAGCGGGGCCCTCGAGGTGAAACATCTACCTGCTCCGGTTCCCATCTCCCCTGTGCTGTTCCCAGGGGCTGCGTACGCAGACTGAGAGGAAAAATCCTGCTGGTGTTTCCAGAACCTCCCTGCTCTGTGCCCTCCCTTAGCCCTCTTGCTCGCAGCAGGGAAAACACAGCAGTGGGTCCTCTGCACAGACCTTTTTCTTTGTTTTCGCAGCCCGGCATTTAAATAAGGTTTCTACTCCTATTAATTAAAATGCATTTTCTCTTGAGAACAAGCAGATGACGTGTGCCACCAGGCCAGAGCTACAGCTCTTCTCCAGCAAAATGAGAAACAGGGGCGAAACATTTTAATCACGTGTGTGTAAAACGCAGAAGGTTCATTAGGTACGATTTAAAGAGGCCTGGGTTTTGGAGACTCTTGAGAGCTGCTCCTAGCCCAAACTCACAGACCTGTAATGCAATTCCTGTCTATTGGATTTTGCAGGATGGCTGGAGTGGGTTCCATTCTACATAAATTGGATGCAGCCAATTTGCAATCTCCGATATACACTTTTATCTCAAAACGTCCTGTGAGGCAATTGTGTAAAGTATTTTATCAGGGGTTGTTGGTGGTAATATTGCAAGATTTCATGATGTAAAAAATACATCAATGTCATTTAAATTGAACAAAATGGTTCCTGTTTTTTCTTCTGTACAGCATTTTTTAACCATTTTCTCAACAGATTCGTTCAATAAATACTGTATGAAACAAACATTTTGCACTTTGTCCCACAGACACAATTTGCCAGCCTGATGGATTTCCTTCTCTACAACTAATCTGATTTCCTTGGGGCCATACATCTTGCCTTTTATTAAAGATGATGCCACCTTCACTTTTCATCATACACACATCCACCAAAGCAGAAGAGCCCAGGACTCCAGCAACCACAGGGAGAAACCCGACACAAGAGCCATAAAGCAGATAAGCGGTGCGTCCGCACGCAGCAGCCCCAGCCTGGGGCTCTCTGCCCGCAGCAGGCGCAGAGGAACCGACCTTGCCGTGTGGGCATCCCCTTGCCAAACCATGCGGAGGCACCTCCGGCGAATCTCCCCAGCTCTGGGCTGTGGCAACTCGGAACCACAGAGAAGCTTGGGAGCCTTCCACGTATTTGAATTCCCGGAGAACCGTGTGGTGATGTTTCGAGCCCGACCAAAGCTGTACTTAAGCACTTCTAAATGGTGTTCCTGGGAAGGCACTGACCTCAGACATGTTCCCCTGTTCTTGCTAATTGCTCTTACGTCTTTGTGCAAACCCCTAAGCTGCCTTCTCCTCAGCAGCTACTTCAGCTGCCTCAGCTGCAGGCGCTACTGGAGCATTTTTCTCATTGGAGAAGCCAGGAGCTTAATACTGCTCCCACATGAAGAACAAAAATGGCTTTCACGTGTTGTGGCAAGGCTCTCAAAGAGCACCAAAGTGCTCTGGGTTTGTCACTCCTCTCACAGTGCAACATGTGATCAACTGGGTTTATACCCTCTGGGATCTGATCATCCAGCAGCTGAAGTAGCAACAAGACAGTCTCACTTGTCCGGAAAACGTGCAGATCAACTTAGAGTCACTAAAACATGAGGCTTTCCAAACAGGGCCCCAAAGAAAGCCCACCTTTTCCTCCATTTTCCCATAGCTGACGCATCACTAGACAAGGAGGCCAAACGCTCAGCTCTCCGGCAAGACAGAAGCTTTGTAGAGAGGGAGAAAATCCTGGCACGATGCTAACTGAGTACTGGAGCAGCACAAGAAGGAGCTGGAAAGCAGCTTGTTTGGCACGTTCCTGCAATTGCTTATTTTATGACGTGGCCAGGGAGGTGCTCAGCACTTGTGTAAGATCATAACGTACAGGCAAAATTGTTTGGAGAAGCTAAAACGGTAACGGAAACAAGCACTAACAAGAGGCAAAGCAGCCACAGAAGAAAAGAACTGGATGCCAAGCAGAAGGAGAAACCAACCACCCCCCAATCCCTTCTGCAAATGTCAACCTGGATGACACTCAGGTGCGTGAGGGGAGCAGGACTGTACCTGTGCTAAACAGGACTGAGCTCTACTCAGCCACTCTGATGTCCTCTGTGGATTTTAGACAGGCCCTGATGTAAACCAGTTCCTGAGGAAATTAGAAAAATAATAAGAAAAAACTTTACATCTTTTCCCCTGGGACTTGGCCCACCTAAGGCAAAGTCTCCAGCCTTCCAGAGGGCTGTCTCCATTTGCAAAGAGACACAGTGCTGCTTGCTCACTCACTGGTCTGTTTGGAGGGTAACAAATAAAATGGGAGCAGTAAATCAGCTATTTAGGCATATTTCTTTAATTGCTTGTTTTATGCAAACCCTACTGCAGACAAAACCGACATTGTATTTCCTAGGAAATTAGCCTGTCAGTGAGACCTCAGATCTTACTTAGCACCCGGCTTTTGTGCTATTGGTATAATTGCCATGGTAAGTAATTACTCATAATGTGACATGCATCTGATCAGTCTTTTAAAAGTAATTAGGCAAAAAAGTTGCACGGCTTAATGATATGTACACGCATCTCACTCTTGCAAGTTTGCTTTGATAACATCTGCTAGTTTTTGGAAGAGGGCCAGTTTTTGTAAGTAAAACGAATCAGCCACAACAATGGGAACATTATGAGCTTCCCAAAAGTCATCAACTCCGTGCGCCGCTCGAGTGGAGCATTTAGGGGGCATGGGTTCTGCAAACTCCTTCAGAGCCCACGAGGTGCCCAACTGGAAACTCAGTGATGAACTAGAATTTTTGATAATGAAGAAGCTGTAAGAAATAAACACACATACAGATATATTCATAGGGAGCTTGTTTCAGAAGCCTAGCTCAGAGCCCTCAGCGGATTTGGCAGCCGCAGCTGGAGGGGTCACCGCGACGAGGCGCGTGCGCTTCCTCCCCGCTGCTCATCCTCCTGCCTGCACAGAGGCAGCAGGATCGGCGCCGCGGCCGCTCCTCCGCCAGGACACATCCCAGAGCGCCGTGACTGGAATGGCCATCAGCTTCACACTGATACTCTGAGCAGTGGCGGTGCAGGAGTGGGCAAAACCACTGCCTGCTGTGTCCCCTCTGCTCCCGAGGCTGCTGAACTGCAGCAGGAGGGTGCGGGGGGCAGACAGGGGAGGAAACTTCCCAAACTGCACAAATCACCAGAGCACATCCGAAACACGCTCAGGGTGTCTCCCAAAGGCCAAAGGGTCCCTTCCGCAGCACTAACCTTAGCTCGGACTAGTGTTTCTCCATCTCAGGTCACATTTAGATTCTACCTGCGTTTAGCAAATCTCAGATGCAGTGGCAATACCTACACACTGGCGACAAAAATTAGCAGGGAGAAATTTCACCTCCAAAATCTGAAAGGATGACAAGGAACAGAACAGAAAAACCCTGGATATCAGAACTCTTTTTTACCTTCTGCAGAGAAGTTATATTTTAGGACCCGAGGTCAACAGCTCTTTTAGCAGGTGTTATTTCATTACGTTCTTTGAAAAAAAAAAAAAAGAGCAGTAAAGAACAGCTTGTTCTGCAAGCCCTGTTCTTCCTTGCCCGCCTGCTGTCAGGATCCTCTTCCTTTGCTGCGTGGCGCTTTCCCGCTGCCCTCCCCTCACCTGTTTGCACCCGCTCCAGCTCTATCACTGCGCTTGGCTCGAGGGGGTGTTTGGATTTAACACGGCTTTGCACTTCTGCGTTGCTCATGGAAGAGACCGAGATGAGAGGGAGAAAGAAGTGATACAGTAGCACCAATGCAGACCGTTTGTTACAGATGAGCCGCTGCTCATAAATCAACAAAAAACCAGAATTTTTCAAAATGGGCAACATGTTTTTTTTTTCTCATGACACAGAAATGGCAGAGACATTTTTCCAGGTAGCTTTTTCTTTTTTATTTTAAGGAAAAAAAAAAGCTGGCACTTTCTAAGAGAAGCTCCTAGATAATTACAACAAATATTTGTTTCTAGTTTATTTTTTTCATCTACGACAGGCCAGTGCTGCGGCCTATAAGTGCCCTTAAAAGGCCTTAATAAGTAAAGAAAATCACTGTTCAGACCTGAAGGCTGGTGCTGCACAAACTGCCCCTTCTACCTAACCCCTATAAAGTTGACAGAAAAATTGCTTTCCATTTCAGGGGAAGTAATGGGAGCCCCAGTAGCCCAAAGAAAGAGACTCAAGATTAGAGATTTGCCCTTCAGCAGGGGAAGAGAACATTCCCGATGAAACCAAATGCATAGGAACACTTTTAAGACACCATCAAGGCCCCACTGACCTTGGTGGCAGTGGGACCAAACCCTGATCTTGCTACCAAAGGCCGCCTTGCTTTGGGGCCACAGCCCTGCCACTCAGCCCACCACCCTTTACTGTTATGAGCACAGGCTGGTTTTAGAGCCCTTTTCAGCTGATTGAAGAGTTATGTAATTGCACCAATTACATCCAATTACATAATTAGAGTAAATAAGTAATAATATAATTAGGCGCCACAATTATGTAGTTATGACAGGTAGCACTAATGCTGGCAAAATCCATTATGAAACTTGCTAAGAACTGTGGACAGTGCACCCGAGAACAAAACTTTTAGGGCTTTGTTTGCTGAAATCTGTCACTCTTCCAATGGGCAAAATAATTAACATAATTACTATCCTCATGTCCTTTTATCTTTGCAAATGAATGGAGGCACAAAATAGAGATTGTCTAATTTGTGTCTCCTTGATTTGCTGCAAAAAAAATCCATAACTAAATCAGCTATGGGCTTTCATTCTATTTACCTGTTTGCAGCTACCAAAGCTTAGGTGAAACATGCATGTACAAATTGCACCTCTGAAAAGGGAAGTCTGAAAATCTGGACAACAACCTCCACTGTTCCAGTTATCACATTAAACTGTCTCCTCTGGCAAACGGACCACAGGAGCGTTCAAAGATTGCTCTATCGAAGCAATACAGGTTACGTGCAGCTCTGTGGGTTTGCTAGTGATGGGATTGCTGGTCAAATGGGTTGGATAAAAAATTTTTCCTGCAAGAACAAAAATTCAATAGGGGTCTCATTCATGCAGTTTCCCAGTGCAAACACACGCCATGTATCCAGCTTTTCAAAGTTTCAGCCTTTTGGGATATAGTATAATACCTGTCTGGCTTCAACAAAGGGGCCCGGACAACAAACAAATACTAAAACCCACTACTCTGATCTAATATTCATTAACATTTCACCCAGGAACCAATATACGATGCAGTGTGCAAGAAGAAGGGGCATCACCAGAAAATCAGAAGTTCTTTATTCCTACCAGCATCTCTGTACAGCATCTCTCAACAAAGCCAGACAGGTACAGACAGTGTGTTGTTTTGCCACATGTTTTATGCATTGATACCTTCTTCTTCTTAAAAAAAAAAAAAAGAGTACTTTGCTTTTTGAGAGCTGGATACTTCGGATTACTTCTGTCCCTGCTCAGCACCGAAACAAATGCAGAGCCGCTGGGAAAATCCCATGGGAATATCAGAAGTTGACAGTCTGTAGTCCAGAGGAAGAAGGCCAAAAAAGCCCCCTGCCCCCAGGTGTTTCTAGCAGCTAGAGACAGGCAAGTTAACAGAGACACACTCCTGCAGCACAAAGCTAAGGGAACTAGGCAACCCGCACGGGCCCTGCCGTGGCGCAGTGTAAAAGACCACCTGAAAGTAAGTTTCTTGCTCCCTCCCTTCTGGAACTGGGAGACTAGAAAAGAGAATCTGGATGAGAAAACAATCCCTGTCCTTCTTGACACCCAGCCTTTACCATACTCTCCCCAAGCCATAGCTCTCCCTTTGCCAGCAGTGCTGCTGCCAAACCTCCACGTGCTTCACCATTTGCTGCACAACTGATGGAGACGGAAGGCTCAGAGCCCTGGCACAGACCACCACCTTGTGCAGTCCCGGTGGCCTGGGCTAACAGAGAAGACAGACAATGGCAGAAATTCTAGGCTTAGACAACACTGATAACTACTCCTATGCAGTGCTTTGCCACACTTAGCAGAACTAGGCAGATGCAAATAACTGGTTCCTAATTACAGCTATATAGTAGCCATAGTAGTAGAGCTCCAAGAGCCTTTCCAGCAGCATGATTCATGGAGCTTTTTCAGCCATATTCTGAGCTACCTAAAATATAAAATCACATTCTTGTTTCTTCCAAAAAGGCCCTCAAACTGCCATGTTCTTCCAATCAGCACACTTTATAAATGAGACTAAAGTTTTGTTGTGCTTCATCACCTCTCTATCTTTAACGATTTTCAATCTATCCATTGGAATTCATTTATCCCCAGATCCTGCCGAGCTGCATTTGGTCATGAGGCAGCTCCACTGGCAAAGGTTAATTCAGAGTCTGCCTGTCTTCTACCAGACCCCAATCCCAATCTAGCCTCTATTCAGAGACGTCATCGCCTTTCAAAAAACGGCAACGGAGCTTGTTTGCCTTTCAGTCAGTCACAAAGTCTTACTCAGGTTCTCTCTGTGCCCTCAGGGCAAAAACTGGATCTCACGTTTAGCTGCCACAAGGGATGCAGCACATCTCACACGCTTGCTGTACAACTTCCTAATTGCCACCCTGCTTTGGAAGCACAATAAACACAGGAGATGCATCAGCACCTGCTGCTGACAGATCTAAAAGCTCCTCTTGAGTGTTTTCCTCTTCACTCTTCTTTTGGTCACTGAGCAAAGCTGCATCTCTGCACCTTTCCAGTTGGACACCGTACCTCCAGAACACTCCATTCTTCTAATCAGAGCTCTTTTTCACGTCTTTACAGTCCTTGCACCATGTGGTATCTAGTAATCTCGCTGGCTCCAACAGAAAAAGTCTCTTTTATTCACTTAAGCAGTTCCAATTGCTTCTGCTTCACAGAATTGGTATTTCTGCAGCACCCTTTCCCTAGATTTTGTACTCGGGAATTTCAGCTACACAAAGATACAGCTGCTAATCCCACACCAGCCACCTGCAGTTTGCTCAAACATTTGTTTCTCCTTTTTTTTTTTCACTCCTCTGCTTTTTTTTCCACTCCATGTAAGCTTTACATTCCACTTCCAGGTCCACATACACATTTCCCACCATCCTGAGCCAATATTGATTTCCAATATCCCCACAAGGTAAAAGAACAAACAAACAAGCAAGCCCAGCTTCAAAAAGGAACAGTATTTCCAAAATGTTGATCCTTACTAACCACGTAAGCTACGAGCATTCTGCCACAGAGCAAGAGGGGCCTCAGGAAATCAGTCCAGCTCTTGAGGTCACACTTGTTTAGGCGCTTTTTTATTAACAGCTACATATTCAAACAGGAGTTACCACCATTAATGCCAGCATCTAATACATTAACGAACTGCCTCAGAAAATACCAACCATTCATGCCACAGGATGAACAGGATACTCACCTGAATATTAAAAAATAACTTGGAATAAATATTAATACTTCAATAAACATTCTCAAAATTATACGATGTTACGGGGAGCAGAGGAAGAAAGCAGAGAAGGAACAGACCGAGTACAATGTCTCTACAGTCTAGAGACACTGTCGATTAGGTGAATTAAGGAGCATTTCTGAGATGAGCTAAGAATATTTTCTTGTGTTAAGGGGCAGCTTCACAGTCTGTCTGGGCAATTTCTTGCAAGGGTCCACGGGATACAAGTTTCCTGTGTTTCTGCCTCTCTCCCACGGCCCCGTGGGAGTGCAGGCCCACGACCGCCCAGCAGCAGGACCGCACCAAGCCGGGGGTCAGGGCTGACACGTCCCCGTTCCCCAGGCACAGGCTCCGCACCCAGGCCCCGGGTTCCCCTCTGTGCCGCCGGGGTGCCCAAGCATGTCCTCCTGTCCCAACCCACGATGCTAACAGGAGGTTTTCAAGGTAAATGCTGCGTCAGCCTGTGCGGCGGGAGGCACCTCATCGAGCGTTAGCCAGCTCCTAATTAGGCCTCTTGCCTAAACTAATCATTTAGGTTCTCAGTGGAGTGAGAAAGGCAATGCCCGGCTGCCCCAGACACCCTTCTCTAGGTAGGATAAATAACCCAACTATCTGCATCAACAAGGAAGGGAGCTGGGATCTATTTAAACCATGAGCTTAAATTCTAGAAAGCTGGCATTAAGGGAGAATCATCCTCACCTTGGCCAGAGAGAGGCCTAAAAAGGCTCCCAAAATGCACCCATGACATTGGGTTGAATACATAAACAAAGGCCTGATGAAGGATAACAGGACACAAGAAACAAGGTCCCAGAAAGGCACAAACAACCGAGCCCGGCGTGCTTCGGCTCCGGGCTCCTCCGAGAGTCACACGCATGCCAGTTCCGTGATCCTGTGGGGCCTGACCCTGGCCCTTAGCAGTGCTCTACCTGCCAGGAAATTCTGGGGAAGAAAACACTGCCCCAGAACATCACAACAGACAGGAAAACAGATCCCTTGAACACTGCTCTTCGTGGGGATGCTTTGCAGTTCCTCAAAAATGAACCTCAAAGCAGGGCAGCACTGATAATCCATCCCTTTCTGGAACAAACCTGCTTGGATAGCGGGCAGGAACTGAGATGCAGCTGAACATCTCTGTGCCCCAGTGTCATCAGACTTGCCCCTCTGACTCCAAGTCACACTCTCACCACCTCGTGGTGCAGCTTTTGTAGCTCTTCAAATCCCTGCAGCAGCTCTTGGGCTTTTCAGTAGTTTGCTCAGAGCAGCGAGCAGGAGAAAGCGCTAGCCCTCCACACTGACCCCGTGCTTCTCTGTTCAGCAGGAGTTATTATTTTTCTGGCCAGCAGCCCAGAGATACTGGACAAAGCAGCAGCAGTAGCAGATGTTGTGATGCATGCTCTTCTGACTCCGGCTTGGCTAATGAGGCAGAGGAACCCACAGAGCATGAGAGCACGAAAGCCAAAGTAGAGACTGTGGTCTGAGCCTTCATCTCTTTCATTATGTTTAAGACTGGAGCTTTGTTGCAGACTGCCTAAGACACGTGAAAAGATCTTTAAAAATACAGATCGATGCCTCCTATTGTTAAGAGAGAGGGGAAAAGAAAGGTATTCTCTGCTCTATCTGCAAGAAACATCTCTCAGTTGCAAAAAGCACATACCCAAATTGACTTACCACAATCATTTGTGCCACGTAGCTCTCAGGACCAGTGTATTCAGTTGGATCTTTAACTTTGACAAGAACTATAAAGTACAAATAATGCCACATGTTGTGCTCTGACTTTATATGCTCTTCAAATGATACTGTCTTGTTATCAAATTTGTCTCTCTCCAGTCCTGCAAAAAGACATGAACAGAATGTGGAAAAAAAACCCCAAACTTGAACATAGAAATAAACAAATCTGTTAAATATGTTAAGAGAAAGGAGCCCAACTTAATTTAAAGGATCATAAATCTGAAGGGTCTTAATTTAAACGCTATAACCACATGCAGTAACTGTCAGGCAAGAAATTCCAGGCCAGAAGGCATTCCTGACAGAATTCTTTCAGCGCAGTGTTTATTCTCTTTTGTGATATTTCCTCTTAATAACAATAACAATATAATAAATATGTTACAGTTTTACAGGGCCTTCTACGCTGAAGGCTATAAAGAGCTTTACAAGCGCTGGCTCCGATTCCTTCAGAACGTATACTGGTCGACACACAGCGTGCAATCCAGGTCCTGATCCCGCGGAGATTTATGCGCACGCCGGGCGCCGAGCATGTGAACAGCCCCGCTGCAGCTGCACCGGGATTGTTTGTGTGCTTCAGCCCAGCAGCGAGGGAGAGTCTTTGCAGCGACGCAGTCACACAGACTGCAGGGCTGCCGTCACAAGATCTTTCTTTTTTTCTTTTCTCTAACCAGTCAAAGCTCTGCTGGAGAAGGCCACGGTCAGGAAGGACAGGATGCACAAATGTTTTTCTGCCACGTTACAGCTTTCCGGCCTGGATCTTTTGTGGCTCCTTTCACCAACACTAAAGCCATTGTGCTCTGCACAGCGTTCGTCCCTGCCAGGACGACCATGAAAACAACACCCAGCCCATAAAGAAGAAGGTATTTCTGAAGTCCCGTAGGGAAGTGAAGGTCTGCCTCTCTTTGTGAGTGCCCCTCAAAAGGAGGGTGATTCATCTCTGGGTTTTGTGAGGATGATTTCCACTCAACTACTTTGTTCCCTGTTCCACACCACCTTCTGAAACAGGCAGATTTTGCCGTTGTTACCCTTCTGGAATCCACTGTGCTGTGAAATAGCAGGCTGCACTTTCATCTGCATCACGCTTTGCAAAACCAAGTCAGCAGCTGCACCATCTCCATTAGCAGCGATGATGCAAGCGCGAGACACAGCTCTGCTCCCGCAGATCCTGGGTGGAGACTGGGAAGACACCTCTTGGCACAGTTTCTTTTTGATTCCTAAACCAACCCTGCTTCCTGCTGTGAGGGAATGAATTTGGAACCAAACTCTGACTTTTTTAGACACTTTCCTTGCAGAAGACAACTGCTCTTTAGGCTCACGCTTTATTTGTTGAGGAATATTTCATTTTACTCTTTTACTCATCAAGTGTATCCATAGCTTAGTAATACCTACCACAGATGAAACAGGTTGTTTTCAGTATTTCCTCTTTTTTCTGCTTTTCACTCCTGAGATCAGCGAATGTATCAATGATGACTCCAAAGATTAGGTTGAGAACAATAATTATGACAATGAAATAAAACAGAAGATCGTAAACAACTCGTGCAGCAAACAAGGGCTCCTGAAACAATAATAAGGTTGCAATAAGATACAAAAATAGCACACCTCTAAAATATTAAACAACATTTTCACATTAGCTTGAGTGAGGCAATGCTTAAGAAAAGGCTTTCTTCTCACAGGTCAAATTCTGCTGGCCTTACTCACATAAGTATACTCACCTATACGGCTGAACAAAGAAGTTCTGGCCTCATATATTCCTATATTCCTGTCCATTTGGGACTATTGCTATCCCTCATGCTGTTCCACACAACATGAAGACTGGCCTGAATGAACAGCAGACTAGCTGGTGCAACAGATGTGGTGCAGATGCGTTAGCGTGGTGCTCTGCCAAGTCCACTGAGCCTCTGCTACCCACTGCGTGCTGTGCTTGACAGCCCTAATCCTGCCTGGTGCCATATAGGGATCCATGTATGGCAGGTCTGAGTGGATGCCCTGTCTGTTCCATGAACAGACCTCATGGGAAATCTAGTCCCCAGTCTAGGAATTAGGAATTTACCACCAGTGCATGAAGCTCCTTAATCCAGATATGAATTATTTGTGTCTGGACCCCTGCAAGAGATTCCGCTTGGGCATTTAAGCCTGTGTTGTGGTGTGGACATCAGACAAAGGGCTGCGAGACTGATCTTAATGCTCAAAAGGCAAATGTTACAAGTAGTTCTCAAATGAACAGAATTTTGGAGAAAACTTCTGAAAAAGCACGTTTGCTGAATTCTGCTGTGACTTCGATGCTAGCGCAGGACAATGCTCAATACAAATAAACAATAGGATCTATTCCAGGGCAGATGCTAGGTTCAATCTTAGCTGAGCATACAATCCGCGTCCCACAATGGAGAGTCTTGACATGTTTCCATCAGTCATTCCTTTCTGCATTCACGATTTCTACTACAACAGAAAACTGATTCAATCCGGCAACACCCCCTAGCAGTGTTGCAAGGTTGTAATATGCCCCAGATTTCCAGAAAAAAAGGTAAACCACCACCTCATGTTCCCTTCCTCACATAACATCATCGCACCAAGCCCAGCTTTGCTCATTAAAAGTTCCATCTGGGATGTAAAATTACAAGGATAAATCAACAGTGTGACTTTAGAGCCAGCTAGATAAAAATACTGCCTGTGTCCTGCAAACATTGGCTTTGGCATTCACGAGGCACACGGGGAGCAGCGCTGCAGTTCCTGTGAGAGGCACTCACGTCTTTGGAAGGCTTTCGGAGCACGTCCCCCACGCCGCCGCCGTTTCGAAGGCCTTGGTTCAGGACTGTCACGATGCACATGAGCAGCGTGTCGCAGGTCCTTTCAATTCCATCCTCCTCTTCCTCCCCTGCAAGCGGGAGGAGAGGAGCTTCATGAATTGCAGCATTGTGCAGAGGCTCCTTGAGCACAGCAACCCCAGGAGCACCAGGGAAAGCGAGTGCAGAACACGCATCTGCCCCTCATATTCCCCAGCTAGAACTGCAGCGGTCACGTCTTCGTTCGCAGGTCGCTGCTGCTGACAGACCTCAGCAGAGCAGGCAGATTGGCTGGAGGAGAGGCAGAGAAAACCCCTAAGCATTCTCCCTCTGTGCTGGGGCCTGGAGCTGCCATGCCTGTCCACAGGACAGCCCTCTCCTCATGAGCACTTCACTAGCACCGCGTTCCCAGGGGCCTCCCAAGAGCACAGCCAACATGCAGAGGAGGAGCAACAAAACACCAACATCAGAGGCACATTCCTATAAGGATAGTCTTCCCATGAAACCACAGCCCTACCTATGCACGAGTGCGGCCAGGCTAGTGCTGCTGAGCACCAAGGAGGAGCTGGCTCCACACGCGACACTGGGCTGCACGCCCCAAGGCGCCCAGGGTCACCGTTGCCACTTCTGCCCTCCTCCGCTTTGCTCTTTGAGGATGTGTCTGCTCAGGCTGCTCAGAACCCCTGCCTGGGTTCACACCGCGCGTTTGTTGTGCGTGGCTTAACAAACAGCCAGCTCTGCTGCTGCAGTGAACTGAGGCTGCGGGTTCAGCAGCTCCCAACCCACCGCATCTGGAGCGCGGAGACAGACTCTGATAAATGGAATCGGCTGAAGGCACTCAAATTATAGACGGGCAATTTAGATTTAAAAGGGGGTCCCAACCTGGGGTGTGTGTATCACGATTGGTACTTACAAAACAGAGCTGCTATCTGCTGCTTTTGCCACCAGTGATTTTGCTGTGCAAGGAAATTAAATCAAAAAGAACTCCTGATTTAAGCAATTCCTAGCAGAAAGAAAAGCAAAGGCAGGCATTGGGGTACTCTTCCTGGCTAAACTATGTTGTGGCCACTACTACCACTAGTAACAGCACATTTTTAAAAAATTGCTTAAATATAGACACAGAAAGGAGTGAAACAATGAAACCTTTTTTTTCTTCTTCCCATCTGGAAATTTTTTCCTAGCAGGGTGATCCTAGCCATACTAATTCATTCCCTCTGCTTTTGTATCCTGCCCTTATTTCCTCTTCCCAAACATTACACTGTCCCTTTTCTTTTTTTTTAAGCTAGTATCTAGGCTTGAGAAAGATGACAGGCCACAAGAGAAATAGAAAATGGTTACAAAAGCCACAGCTTCTATTTCACTTAGGTAACTAGAGAACAAGGTTTCCACCGCTCGCACGAGGAGGGCTGCACGCGGCAGATGCTCAGATCCTGGCACACAGCAGGGATAACCCAGGGCTGTGAGCTGGAAGTTGCAACACCGGAGATATCTGCTCCACCTAATGACCTGCAGCACTCCCCATGTCCACTGAACTGCAAATTCGGAGCAAGTCCATGAGCAAGATGCTGCCCACCAGCTGACCAGCACCATCTCACTAGAGCGATGTGCAGCAGCCTCCAGTCCCCACTTTGATTCTGCACTTCAACCAGGGCAAAAAATACAACCTGACACAACCTTCTGGAAAACGCCCACGTTTTCACCCAAAACAGCAAGCTCAGGATGCTCTCTGTCAGGGAACGAGACTGCCTGCATCGGGCAGAAACCTCCAGGGTGGCACCGCAGCCCACGGGGATGTCACTCCCACACATGGAGCTACAAGGGCTGCCTTCTCTCTGGCAGCCAAGTAACCCCAAGAGTGCCTGTAACAGCAACGGCAGGAGATCGGTATAGAAAAAGTGCTGAGGACCCAGAGCCCACATGAAACGTGGTATGGGGCGGTTTACCTGGGAGCAGCTCTAGCCTGGTTTGTGGCTGGAAGGACCACTCGCTAGTGGGCAGCTCTCGGTAGACTCGTGCAACGTGTCTCCTGGTTAGGCTTAATCCAAAGAGAACCCACAGGCTGAGCCCACAGATCAGCCCACAATGTCAACCACAGCGCAGATAGTGGGAGGGCAGGGAGACTGGCTTTGAAAATCCTGATCTGAAGGCCCGTAGCTGCCTGACTTGTGGGCCAGAGTCCCACGACGAGGACAGGCAGCATCATGCCCACATTTACCAATCGGAGTTTGCCAGGGGCAGCGCTGGGTCAGGCAGTGCAATGAACATGTGAAAATGTCCCCTTTTACAAATAGGTATCTTGTTCTATGTGCTAAAGGGCACAAAGGGAATCATGCTAAAGCCAGGTGCTCTGCAGATGAGAAATTCCTTTAAATTGAGTATTTGAGGAGCTAAATATTCCCTTCCTTCCCTACAGATGTGCACTGGAAGAAGAGAAAAAAAATGTTCCCTATCCAACCCCCTCCACCCCATTGCCTGGGCTTGGCTCTATACACACAAGACCCTCCCAAGGGCAAGAGGAGACTATGGCCACGCCAATCCACTTAAGGTCCCAATCCAACAAGGCATGGGTTTGTGTAACTTTAGATGCAAGTTGCACCACCATTCTAGCCTGATTGCTCCTGCACTTTGGCAAACATCTCACCAGGCAAAGGCCTAAGTGCTACAGAACAGCTTTGTGAGTGCAGGGGACTGAGGGAGACAAGGCACGAGACTTTAGTAGGCCCAGTGGTGATGGGCTCATGGTTGGACTCGGTGATCTCAAAGGTCTTTTCCATCCATAATGATTCTATGACTCTATGATCTTTAGGCCAACGGACTGGGGTAGCAGTGCAGAAGCAGGCTGCAGAGAGGGCACGGCCTCGGAGCAGAGCAGACCGGCTCCCACTTGACTCCCTCTCCTGCACGAGCAATGACTAAGAGAACGCTCAGGCGGCAGCTCCAGACAGAAGCACAGTGTCTTCGTAACAAATGATCAGTGGTGATCCGTTCCAAAAAGCAAGATATTTACATCTCCACGCTGCAGCAGAGACAGCACCGAGAACATTTCACGTTCCCTTCAGACAGCCCTGGGCTTATCTGTGTGGCTATGACATGAATGCCCCCAAACGTGGGGCTGAGCTGTCTTTGCCTTGCACGGGGATCACGCCTTTGCCAAGACGTGGGCTGTCCTGGGAGGGGATGGCACACGCAGCAGTGCTCTCTGACTGCTGATTCACTGGCTACAACGAGCTGGATTCTGGCTGAATGCTGGGGCTTCGTTTTAATTTTTTTTTTTTTTTTGTGATGGATGTATGAAACTCTTCCAGGATTAAGTGACAGTGCACTTGGATCTTTTGCATAGCCCCTTTGCGTTATTGTTTAATTCTAAAGAGACAGAACCCAAACAATAAGAAATGTGAGATTTCTAGCATTTAGAGAGCTTGGCAAAAGGCACGTTGCATCTCTTCTGATGGATTGATTGCTCTTTGAACGCCGCAGTTTGCCAGTGGCTCATAGACTGTTTTCTCTATCTAGTCAGACAGTTTCTCAGTTTGCTTATGAGGCCCATTTGCACAACAGCCGAGGAGGAAAAAAGAGCATCTTTAACAACCCTCTCCCCCCACACTCTTGATCCTACAAGCTCACAGATCAGTAGTGGGAGAGCACAGCATGTGACACAAAGAGTTTGTGCCACAGGATGAGAGTAGCAGGGACAGAGCACTGCCACTGTCAAAGGTCTCTCTCGCCTAGCTAAAAAGATGAGCAGTTTTTAGAAATGCTAAAGAACTCCTGTAGCCTCACTACAGGAGAGGGAAAAATTCCCTCCTGACCCAATATCTAGACTGATCCCAGCAGGACATGACAGAAAGGCCCTTTATTTTAACTGAGCGTATTTTAAGCTGATGGAATCCTGTCGGACTCATAATGCAGATATCAAAGGAAAACCAGATGGGCTCATCTGCTGAAGCCCAGCAACTAGCTCTTGGCCTCCCCCAGCCATGAAGCAAGGCATCCTTGCTGCCAAAACCAGGCTTGCATTCACTTGCCTCTGCCACAAGCTACGAGTGCCTGGACGAACTGCAACCCATGCTGAGCTGAGCCACTGCAACTTGTTAAGACATAGTACCTTGATCCAGGGTATTGGCTCTGGCATCTTCTGGCTACGCTGCAATCTTTGCCTGGGTGCATGTAAAAAGTCCAAGCTAATGCTCGCTGACATATGCTACACAATTAAAATCAAGTTATGTGGTCCTAAAATTGATCTAATAATGGCTCTCGTGCCAGTCGTGATGATGCACATGAGCGCTGAGCTTTCTGCCTCAGCAAAGTCAGCTAGAAAGAAACAACCTGTACACTCGAGCATAATGATTCAGCAGGGTCTTTTGGTAACAAAATTAACGTCAATGCAGTTGGAAATCAGGTGTGGGAAGCACTTGCATTACAGGCAAGTTGCCAGCTCAGCTCCAAGCCTTGCAAAAATCGAGCGCTTCTGAGCTACAGCAGTGATCATCACTTTTCACGCTGAGAAAAATCTCTGTAAAAACAACACTCAAATCCCTCAGTTCTGTTTGATGGCCCGTTTGGGGGAACTTTGGCACTAACCTGGGTTAGTAAGTGGGATGCTTGTAGAGCAGTTCTCTTTCGCACAGGCTCCCATCATTGATGTGAGGGTCATAGTGGGGACTTCACCAACACCTGAGGAGGAAGCAGGACCTTCACAACAGGACAGATATGGCAAAACCTGCCCACTGATACAAAGTTTTATATTGCTATTCGCTAGAAGCAAATCACTGATCTGAAAAGTTGAGAAGAAAAAGCAGACTGATTCATACCACCAATTCCTCCCTCCCGAACTAGTCAGCCTCAACAGCTCAAAGCCATCACAAGGAACAAAAACATAATTTTATATTTACTGTATATCATAGCTAGTCCCATTTCATCTCCTGAAATTAATGAATCTACATCAAATGCTGCTACTTCTGGTTAGAACAAAACATATTCAAAGCAAGAAACAACTGTCAGATATGAAAATAATGTCAGTGTTAAAACCATTAGATAAATTATTCACAAAAGCTGACAATAAGGACACCAAGCTGATGTTCAGTTATCCTGAACATAGAATATTTAAGAGTTTTCAAGGATTATAACACAGTTTGGTACTCATTTGTAAATATGTATGGGTTTGAGTAGAACACTAATTTAACATTCCCAAAGTGGGTAAATGTGTACATCAGCTTCATTTCATCAAACCAATTTTATCTTCTGCATCTAAAACAATTTTCTGCATTTCAAATCAGAGATGCAAAAAGGGTTTAAGGAAAAAGAAAGGAAGCTAAATCATACAAGCAAAATAACAGTCTAAGACAATCTGTGTAATAGGGGAAACACATCTACTGTGGCTTTCCCTTTTAATGCTTTAAAAAACAAAGTTTGAAAGCACATGTCTTGGGATCCATGATGTTTCATCATACAAAAATGTACAGTATTGCATCAGGATATTTTCTTGATGAGTTTAATCAGAAAAAGGAAAGTATAAAGTCATCAATAACACAATATGTTCCACCATGAGAATCTATTAAGAACCCAACAGAAGAAGCAAAACCACATATAAACTACTGAACCGGATCAGAGCAGTGCTCTATATACACTAGCATCTCTAAGAGTGGCTAAAACTATGTTTCAAAGTGAAACTTCAGACCTGAAGTCCTCCTCCAAAACACACTGTAAGTCAATACATGTCACCTCAACCTTTTTCAGGTTGGCAACAAAATGGGCCAACCCAAGGTATGTTAAAGAAATCTACCTTGTTCTTTATTGCTTCCATGTAACATCCAAAGAGCCATACAGGCATATGACCCTATATAGGGCTGGTTCCCACTAGCTGCTCTGCCCCTGCGTACAGGTCTGAAGATCTCAGCATTTGGGAGAATCACGCCACTGGGAATCTCCTCACAAGCTGTTCTCACGTGTTTCTATACAGAAAGTTACACTGCTCATGCTCCCAGCAGGCTGCTTGGCACCATGTCCAAAGATCTCAACAGACCAGACAAGTATCAAGAAAACCCACTATGAGGTGCTCTTTCAAATACTTCGGAAATGTAGGGGAACGGATATTGTAAGTTAGCAGAGAAAATGTAATAAATCAAACGTGGGGTATTTTAGCATTTCAACAGATGAGCCTAGTCTAAAACAACCCCCCCCTTGCATATTAATTTGGCCCAGCAATTTGACTTACTAAGTTACTTAATACTTACTAAGGCATACAGAGGTAGTTCTGCTGCCACAGACAAAAAGGCAAAAATCACATGTCCTTACAGGAAAGTTGCATTAGACCAAGGGAAAAGTTATCTATCATTCATGCAGGAAAACAATACCTGAACCGGGAGTCTTGATTTTCAGACGGTCCACCTCCATGATAAAGTCATCTTTCAAGAAGAGGAACCCGATGATGGAGAAGAGATAAACCAGGATGAGTGCTAGCACTGCTGTGAGGATAATGGAGCGACCATTTCGGGTAACACTTTTTATCACATTTAGCAAAGTCTCCTCTCTGTATACCAGGTCAAACAGCTGGGAAAAGCAAAGCAGAGAAGAAAAATGAACACAAGAGAGGCAATAGATAGTTGTCACACAGGAAAAAAATCTGAATTATAGCAACATACATGCCCCATATTCTAAACTCTTAGCTTCATAAGCACCCAGATCACACTGATTTCAGCACGGAGTCTTAGATTTTAAGAAAGATCACAGTGAAATCCAAATTTCAAAAGCATGCAGGAGATGACAGACTGATCCAGACTTGGGAAATGGTTAGGAACAAGACTGAGTTGTTTTCCTTAAATTCAAAATTGTGGGACGACACAGAAGTCATTCATATGTGCAAGGATGAGGACCATCTCTTTCTAGGGCAAAGCTGAATCCATTGCACTGTTGGTGTAAAACTAGAAACTTCTTCTTTACTCAACACTATTGGCTCCTCAAGAAACTGTAGCTTTTTTTTTCTTTTACAATTCTCTTGATATTCTACAGTGCTTTGGACCTTTTCTGTAATATATGTATTTCCACTTCAAAACACCCAGATTACAGATATAAAATGTCACACAATGATTTATCAAAATGGTCCACAGAAGAAAGTATTAGTCACAATTCATAAGACCTAAAATGCACATCCTTGTGAAAGGATTAACAACAAGGCAAGAAAGAAGGAAAGACAATTATCATTCATCCCATGCTAAACGAAGCTTAAAATGAGGAACAAATATCAGAGCTTGGGGTATTTCCACTACAAAGTGAAATCTGTAAGTAACTAGGGAATGCTGACAACTGCACCCGCCACAAATCGTGGGCATTTGTCAATAGGAATCGTTTAAAAGTGTAACTACGCACAATATTTCTCACACTACAAGTAGTAGTTGCTTGTTGGAAGGCATTTTAAGACAGCAGTCACTCTGGTCACTGAAGGAGTAACGGATCATATAGGAGCGCATTTTTTAACACATGTGTCAATTAGTAGGAGTTAAATCTACTGGAAAAGGATCCTGCAGTTTAACCTCCCCAAAATCTTAGCTCTTTCAAAATCTATCCAAGCTTTGAGGTTGCCTTTAATGTCAAGATCTGGACCTGGAAAACTTGATTTCAAACACAGCTCTGCCGGAGTAAAGACTCAACCACTGAAAATTTCCATGTGTTTTGAAATGCTGGGAGCTCACTGCTATTCAGGAAACCTATAAAAATATGACATAAAGCAAGGTGAAGCCATACACACGGCCGCAGTTTAGTCAGTCTCTCTGAAAGTTTCACGTGTTTCAGCGTAAACGAGATTGGAAAATGAGAGGCATGAAATACCTTTTAATGCTACCCTGCGTGAAGAGAGGAGTTAGCTGAGTTTAGGGTAATTCTGTATGATTCATTTGCACTGCATCTGCACCATACAATAAAAAGCCTTTCCATCTGGGTAATGACAACCAAAGGAAATGGAAGCAGGCACATTTAAAGCACTGAATCTTCCTGCTACACCAGCAGCATGCCATCCTCACTCCCCAAGCCATGGGTTTTTCTTCCATTAAGACCAAAGGATGAAGTGAGGACTGGGATCCTCCGGCAGAGGTATTATCACAAGTGAACAACGCCTGTGGAAACAGACTCAGCTGACGCTGTAGAAACAACACATACAGAGCACGTGTATGCTGGGGAACGATGGGAGAACACGGGGCAATGCGACAGCTTTCTGAAAAGAAATGGGCAAACATTCACCACTGCAAGAGCGAGAAAATAACAGAAACAGGTTCTAATGAAAACAGCAGCTCCTAAGGGGCACCAACAGAACAGGATACTAAAAATACACATGATTTGGCTTGATTGTCAGGAAGAAATTGAAGACAGCTGCATGGGTAACGGTATTTTCTATTTTTGCACAGTTTTCTCCTCCACAGAAGCACATACTCACCAGGAAACTATAGAAGAATTCGTGCACGCAGAGGCCCAGCATGCAGACCAGGACATAGGCTACGTGATAGAGAAACGCCATGTCCATGATGACCGCCCTGTAGCCACGAGTAAACGTGCCGCGGTTCCCAACAAAGCTCACCAGAAACACTATTTTGTTACAAAGCTGCGGGAGAAAACCAAGTTTATTCCATCAGAAAAATGTTGTTATTTATTGTTTGCATTACTACAGCATGTGAGAAAAAAACCCCAGATACATTGTTTTGACTGGATGTTCGACAAGTCCATGAGAGCTAGTGGAAGTATAGCCATTATATACAGCCTCTAAGAGAGCACAGTGTCTCAGCACATTATATTTCTGTAAAATCAGCAAGCAGGCAGGGAGGGATTAATGCCCTAAGACATTAAGAGAAAAAAATGGAGAGTGCATCCCTAGCACTTCGGAGTTTGGAGCTGTTACTGTACGGCAGCAGCTACAAAGGCTGCTACAGGAAGAGCAACAGCAACCAAATGGGTGCGAGGGGTGGTGTCCAATTAACTATTTCCTTCAGACCACATTCTACAATATAAAATCCTTAAAATAATACTAAAATAATGCTCATTTTTAAAGTACAGTATTTAAGCAACAACATCAGATTTTCCATTGCTCCCGAGCTTCACTTGCAAGGGGACAGCAAGGCATAACCAAATGCAGATTTGGTGAACCTCATGCCCTTGGTGGTCCAGGACAAGCAATGAGGACTCAACACCCCTCTTCTTTTACAACTTCAACCCAGGTAAATACTGTTTACTAATATTTACCCTTCATTACATGCTCGGGTCTTTTTAGGCAGGCAAAACTCCCCCAGGGCTGGTTGCAAATGCCTAATGGTATGGCACCCAATGTGGCCTGGTTCTAAGGCGGATTAGAGATATGGCAATCAGGCAGAAACCTAAATAGATGATTTGTGAGCATGACCCTACATCCCACCATCCTCAGGAAATAGGCAAAGACAGACATGAGTAAGTGAAGAGGCCTGGGAAAACTCTTAATTTTGAAACTTTTTTTTCTTCTTAAAAGCAGAGTTTTCATGTTGGGTTTTGTTAACTGTGTCACCTTTGCTGAACATATTTGGTAGTTCAAATGATTCTCTTTTAATAGGAAAGGGGTTTTTTTTAAAATCTTTTTATTCAATAATACTTCTTTTTAAATTCATACTGGTTTTATTTATATAATATGTGGATATGCACAGAAGCTAAAAGTTTTTTTCTCAGCTTTTCAGTTTGCTGATATTGCTGTTTCAAGATGACTGGAAATGATTTAGTTATTTTTTGGCTCAACTAGTGAACCAGAAAAAGAATTTCTTTGCATAGCTCTAATCAAGGACTTTCTTTTTAACAGGAGGCCTTTACTATTTCTACTCCTGCTGAAAGAGGAAGGCTGTTAGCTTTTGAAGTACTTACATTAGCAGCACCAAGAAGTATCAAGGTGGGACCGAGCCCTATCGTATATATAGACCTGAGAATAACAGACACCAAAAATGGTCGAATACCAACAGGCTTGGAGATGAAAAACAGCATCACTGTACAAAGCGCCACTGCTATCCAAAGGAGGAGTGAAAACAACGGAGAAAGTGTGCCTGTAGGGAGGGAGAGGGAGAAATTAAAAAGGCATCCTCGGAAACTCAAGTTTTGCACCAGGAAACAGATCCAACAGGTCAATCCCTTTGCCAATACAGCGAGCAAAAACCAAACCACGCGTCACAACCGCTGACCACAGCTCGCCCCAAGTGCGGCAAGAAACGTCATCCCGGCACCCGGTGCTCGCTCCCAGCCCTCGCCGAGCCCCTGTGTGCACTGGGAGCTGCCCTTGTGCCGCTGCCGGGCAGGATGTGTTGGCAGGAATGCACCTCTTCCCGAGGCTGCCTCTACCGAGGGCCCTGCGTGCACAGCATGTTGCTCTGACAGAGCACGCTCCGATGCGGGGGCCGCTGTCACGCTTGCCTGCTGCCGTCTGCTGCTATCAGATGAACCGAGAGGTCAGCGCCGGTGGGGGGAAGGAACAGAAAATGAAGCTGGATTCCCAATAGGAATAACGCTATCTGCTTGGCAAGAGCTCCACGGCTATGTAATATCAGCGGGAGCAGCAAGCACTGAGATGAGATGAAACAATCGGGTGGCATCGAAACTTATCCAAAGTCCAGGAGTGTTTATGTCCTTGGCAGGAGGTTCAAGGTCAGCTCTGTCAGACAGTTTCTCTGCCCATGTGATTTGGAAACTTTTAACAGATCCTGAAAAAACAGCTTCAAAGCAGATCTGCAGTCTTTAAAAAGGCAAGGCCCAAACCCCTGGGTGCTCCTTTGGCAAAGTGTTTTTCCTCCCTCCCTGTCTCCCACAGACCCATCCATCCCCTGTCACGGGATCTGCATGGTAACGTGCACGGGCACAACACGCACGCCGGCAGCCAAGGGCCCGCGCTGGGCACGCAGTTTCCCTCCTGTCATATGATGTGAGGATTGCAGAAATCTTTGAACAGGCGGCATTCTTGGGATGATTAGATCAGCCCTCGGACATGTGAGCGTGGCTGGCTTTGCTCAAGGTGAAGGGGGAGAAACGCAGGGCAAACGCCAGCTCTTGGGCCCGTTTTTGGTGCAGGGGGAGGCAAGAAGCAAGGAGTCTGCCTCGTGACCGAGCTAATCCCATCTGGCCACACCTATTGTTTATTGTTTATAAATCCCTTTTGCTCTTACAAGCACGAGAAATTAGGATCCTGAAATGCACTATCATTGAAAGCACTGGATTTGGGGGCCACTTAAATTAATACTATGTAAATCTGCTGTTCAGCATAAGCAGTAATGCCTACTGCTTGCAGACCAGAGGATTTCCATGAATATAGATTAGCTAGAAACTTACTATGGTTAAAAGGTTTGTTTTTAACCCTTCGTTCCTTCTCCTACATCGCACGGGCTCCAACGTGTGCCCTCGTGAGGGACCCCCCAGCCCGCAGAGGGCAAAGCCCCGTGTACAAACACCGCCCTTTTGGGCAGTCCCCCATCCTTGCCGTGCACCGCGGCAAAGCCCGACCCGCCGGGACCACCGCGGGGGGGGGAAAGGGCACGGCGGTCTCCGTGCCAAGACGCTTTAATCTGGTGCCTTGCTGCGCGGCCGGCCAGCAGGAATGCCGGACGGTGCCAGCCGGGGTGCCTGGGACAAGCACACGTGTCTGCCAGGAGCTGGACCCCTTCCACGGCGCAGCTCGCATGCCGTCAGGCAGAGGGGACTGCAGTCACACTACAGGCTGGACACCAATCAAAGAGGTGGGGGTGAAAGGCTCGACTCTCATTACCAGGCTCCTAAACTATTTAGCCTCCTTTATCCCAATTAAGCTTGCTGTCGATTCAAAGAGGCCTCCTGCTAGCTTGCTGCGATTAGTTAACAAAATCTATTACCTGCTGCATTTCCTGTGACCTGGGATGAAGCACAGCCAGAACCACCGGCTCTAAGCACACCTTTACATAATGCATTTATCTGTTGCCACAATTACATACTTTTATCCCAATAAACAAGTCAAAACCCAAAAAGCTAAACAGTTTTCATAGCCTCCATTCCATTTAGACTGTAGGTCATTCAAATTGGTGAGTTCTAAGTAATCTCAGTCCTTTGGCTGCCTGGGCCATTCTTCAGCTCACAGAGGGTAACTGAATGTGTACAGAAGTATACACTGCAGTACCAAACACACAAACAAACAAAAAGGCTTTAGAATAACTCAGCTCTGTTTTGTCCATTTGCAAAGGATGTGACACAGAAGACTGGCTACCACATCTCAGGCAACAGCAAGTACCCTCTTAAAAGACACTAACTCAATAGCATCCACACATAGGAGCATACCTGAAGATGCTGTTTTATATAACTGTAGATATAAATATACATAACTTTATATAATTTTAGTATGGAAGGTGCTGAAATTAAAAGGAAAAAGTAAAAACAAACTCCACTTGCCTTCATCTCCATCATCTCCGAAAGGGTAGAACAGAGCAACTGCTAAATTGATGAATACAGCAAGGTTGAAGGAAATGCTCCCCCAGAGAGAGATGTGTCTAGAGAACCAGAACAGGGCTGGATTATCTAGAAAGGGGGAAAAAAGCAGCAATCAATGCACTGAGCGCAGGCATGAGTCCAATCAGTTAAAGTTTCAAGGGGATTAAAAACACTGATTAATGAAGAAAAAATATGAAGAAAATAAAATGCAGGATCTTTAACTAAACCAGACACACATTTAACACAAGAATGCCATAATAATATATAGCTTCCAACAGAACAGGACTGGATCTTTTGTGACGGAGTCTTTTATCCCACTCCTGAGGCTGTAGTCTCTGTGCACCAAGACATGAACTCAGGTGAATAAGTAGTTTTTATCACTGTGCACATCAGTCAGCCAGAAGACCCAGAATGGGTCAGCCAGAGATGGCTACAGATAGAGATGACATCAATCAAATAGCAGTGGAATAGGTAAGGCTAAACTGTATTTTCCAAAACAGTTTATCTCTGTTGAACTAAATATATGTTGATCTCCTTGGAGGAATAGGTGGAATTTAGTCTGACTGGGATTTGGTTCTATGGAAGCTAATAGTTTCTCATGTGATCCCAAGACATTTTAAGGATGCGTGTTGATTCTGTACTATTAGAATTATTCTAGTGCTTTGAATGGCACAGATCCAGGACATCCACACGGAAAGAACTGTACAAATATACAGAAAAAGTTATGTGCCAAAGATCCCACAAGCTACATAGAAAAGATTAAAAAGGTAGTAGGGAAAAACTAGTAGGTTAAGATATTGTGTCCAAAGTCATATAAACTATTCAGCAAAAAGACTAAGAACAAACTGAGAGGGCACCAAGCTCCAGACAAGTACTTCATATACATGACTGCACTAATGTAAATTTAAATGAACATTTAAAACAATCTTCTTTGTAAATTGGCATTAAAAATCTTCAGTCAGTAAAGGTTACCTACTTGAAGATGACATATTCCTGTAATCAGATTTTAAAGTACTGTGAGTCTCCTGCCTGTAGGAAGAGCATAATCTTGATTTGGCTTCTGAGTCTTACCTCAGACTTCTCTGTATGAATGTGACTATGAGAAAGAACTTCTTTCCTGTGAGGGTGCCAGAGCCCTGGAACAGGCTGCCCAGAGAGGTTGTGGAGTCTCCTTCTCTGGACACATTCTCAAACCACCTGGATGCCACCCTGTGCTCCGTGCTCTGGGTGTCCCTGCTGGAGCAGGGGAGTTGGACTAGATGGTCTCTAGAGGCCCCTTCCAACCTCAACCACTCTGTGAGTTTGTAACCTTTTATAAACAGCAGACTTCTTCAACTGCATATGACAGTCTCAGACTTTAAACAGACTTTAATGGTGATTAGGCAAGACTCAGATTTCACCTGTGACAAGCTTATCCTGTTGACTGTTGGGATTTGACATTTGGAGCCACTGCAAATGACATATGCCAATTTGTGCAACACAGACTGTGTGTCTAACAGACACTTGGCTGAGGAATGAATCCAGTCTGAACCTCTATTATATTTTCAAACAAAATAGTATGAAGACTTGGGGTACATTCCACTGATGAAAGGAATTGAGGAATTTCTGTTCTGAATAAAAATAAGCCAATTTTCTTCGCTTATAGCATTAGGCAGGTCTGCTCTATGTAATGTTGGGATGGGCTTTTCTTATTTGTGTTTCTTAAGCAAGGAACACAGCTATGCTTTCATTAGTGCAGTAATTACTCTACAATATGGTGACTTTAAGTTCCAAATAGACCAGGCAGATAGGGAGTTATTTCGAAGCCATTTATTTTGCAACTGCTGCTCTGGGCAGTTTGTCAGTATAGACAACTTCTCATATTGACATCAAGGAAAGCAGACATGGGCCAGCAGAAATCATACTGGAAACTCATTACTGCCACTGCAAATTACAGCCTGGAAATTAAAGTTTACAAAAACTGCAACCAACATTCATGTTTCCATCACGCTAAAGATGCTACATTAAACCACATTGTTTTAACTACCCACACTCCCTGCTGCTTTGCCCATAGATCCTCTTCTTCCCTTCCTTCCCCAACAGTGACATGATGCTGCTGCGTGCTGCAAAGGCAGCTGATGTCTGTCACCACAGAGGCATCCGCACCCGACTGGTAAATGACGTGGTCACTCGCAGGTGTTTCTGATACACACCTACACACCTAATGCCTACAGCTCTTTCTCGTCTCTCAGCGGTCCTGTGGACACTCCAATAGCTGCAGGTTTGATTCTCTGCTCCATGTGCAGAGGACACAGCCTCCAGCTCAAGCACGGTGAGCCCAAGGCACTCATGGTGCCAGGCTTGGTGCCGCCACCTCTCCCGCTGGGGACGCCACTTTGATCCGCCCCGCCAGCCGCATGGGGCCCTCACGCCTGCAGACACCTTGGGAAGGTGCGTAAGGGTCATCGCCAGCGAGCACTGGCAGGCAGGGATGCCCCACGGCCCCACCAGGCAAGGCTGATGTCTGCTGGCACGGGGGAACAGGCTCCATGGGAGTCCAACTGATTTAGAACAGCTGAGGTTCTGGTGAGCGATGTTTTTAAGCAAATGACATTTACAAGTTTTAAAGTGGTCTTTTAGGAATCTGCAAGCCTCAAAAATGCAGCTACACATGTTTTTGCTAAATATTAGGGGCCTTGGCTTAATTAGGTACGACTCTACTGAGTTTAGGGAAGCTACACCCACTTCACCCAGCCCTTAATTTAGCTTTTGTAATTCAGAATATCATCTTGAACACATTAGTTATGAGCAACTGCTCCATGTTATGTCTCTTTTTTAGCAGCATGCAAGCGTCTCTGCTGACCTATGGCTCCTGGGCTCTAAACAGTTTTGCCTGTCGCAATATCAGAGCAACTAAAGAAAATTATTAAAATGGAAAATATCTGAAGGCTTAAATGCAGGGGGGTTTATCATAATGAAGGTCTCTTAGAACCCATTTTGTGAACCCGCAGTACTTACTCCGAATTTTCTTTTGCCATTTCATTTCGTTGTAGAGATCCTCCGTCTGTTGGAAAAAGTCATTCACTTTGCTCCCTTGCTCATCTCTCTCTGTTGTATTGAACACACGACTTTTGGATTCCCGAGTCAGGAATTCACAGATATTGGGGACCGGGAAGACGATCTGTTCCATTGTTCTATCATGACGAACAATCTATAAAGCAAAGGTACATTTTTTTCAGGAACTTCCCAACCATTCTGTCATTTTTTTTTGTCTTACAGTTCCCTTCTTATTTATGAATTAATATAGAAGTTGTTCAAACATTTTAGGGAGTCAATTAAGACATAAAGTAGAACTGCATTTCTGCCTTCAAAAGCCCACCTGAAAAGGAGGTCATAAATATGTGCTTCATGCAAAACCCACAAATATTAAGAATACTGCAGTTTGAGACACTTGAACTTTGCAAGGGGTTGAAGCAAATCTCTGCCAGTAAATACTGCCCCACAACTGGGGAGCTTCCCTCCACCCTGCAGTGATGCAATGCAACCAATATGAGGCAAACGGGATAGCCCAGGATGCCAGAGAAGGGCCCCAGCAGTGACCTGCCCTGAGTGCAGGCAGCACAAGATAGGCCTGAGGTGCTTGCATCAGACGGCCCCTGGGTGTGCTAGCTCAGGACCAGTGCAGGAAGCCTCTGAGCCTGCTGAGCACGCAAGGAACCGGAAAGAGTGGGGAAACTTCTCAGCTCAGGGTCAAGCTGGGCCTCTGGGCAACTGCCAAGTTTTCTTTTTCAAGCCCATTTTGGACTTGATAGCTCACTTCTGCAAGAGAAGCAGCTGCCTCTCCTTTCTATGTTCTCTTGCAGCAGCCATCTTTGCCTCCTAGAAGCTCGTTTGTTTAAAGTCACTGAGGACTGGAGACACTTGGGTTCCTCACTCCTATCTTCATGCCTAAAATCACATGAAATCTGCAAGAGCAAAGGACCTGACACAAGAGTGAAGAGCCTAGCCTAAACAGCTCTGTGCATCTTGATCAAAATCCAGTCCACGGCAGAAGAAAAGTTTAAAATGGAGAGCAGAACCAAAGAAGCAGGCCAAGCCTTGCTCTTTTAAACAAAAGCCATGCTGAACCTCTATAGCACTTTGTGCTGAATGAACAACATTTCTCCTGATTCTGTGACACGGCTACTATCCACAGTCACTATTTTCCTAACAAAAAAATGTTTGGTAACACAGAAGAAGCTACTGTAAAACAAGTGTTTGAAGACACTTTTAACATAGGAGCATCCCATTCTCTCCCATAGCCAAAAACATATCATTAAACATTTTCCTTTCCATAAGTAATCTGTATCATTTAAATAAGTTTTGCTCTTCAGAAATGTAGAAAGAAGTGACTTGTCTCATACCCAACCTTTTACGAGTAATCCTTTACCTCTATCTGTGCCGTGTGATTGGCGTAATACCTCAAGGCTTCATCTCCTTCATCTGGATCTGACCCTGGCTTCAGCATCTGCTGCAATATTTTATTGTGGCGAGCCAACTACAAAAAAAGAATAAAAAATATCTGATTTATATCCCGCTGCTATGTTTTCAACTTTATCATCTCTGCTTAACTAACATAAATCCTGCCTCCCCACCCCCATATGCTTGCATGCTCAACTCCGTGGGGCTCTTTCCAGAGATAACAACAAAAACGCAGTTACTAGAGAATAATAGAAATGATTTAGCCTCAAAAAGTCGACAGTAAGTCTTCAGCCGAGATTGATAAAAGGCAGCTTAGTCTGCCGCCTAGATGGTTTTTGGAGGGCTTTTGATAAATGCCAAAAAAAATGAGACAATGTTTCTTTTCACTTTAGCTTAAACATAAAATTTTCATACCTCTGACCAGGTAATTACATTTATGATTAAATTTTCTCTGTGGTTTCAGGCAGCTAAAATGTTCTTCATCTTCTTGTAGCAAGAGATTTCAGGGCTGCCTAGGTACTTACCTAATTATTTCAGATGCAGCAGGACCACAGTGTTAGGCAAATACATTCATTCTGTACAGTTTATAAACACAGTACATATACATATATGCAGATAAATAGAACTATATCCTCCTCAAAACTTCTGCAAATTATATCATTTATAGGATTCACACAACACTCCAGATCCCACTGAATACTAAATATTGAAAATGCTTCATGACTGCATACAACGTACCACTGAGAGTATCAACAGAGTCATTCACAATGTCTCAGCAAGAAACGCAGGCCTGAAGAGAAGATGTGAGGAACTGCTACTAAAAATAGGTATTTTTCCCTACATCATAGTGAGTGCTCTTCACCCAGAAACTCTGGGGTGCTTTATCCAGAAGGGGATTACAAGATCCCTCATTTCAAGGTGGGCGAAGCAGAGGCATGGAAAGGCTACCTTTGCCCTCATGAAGCAGGTCTTCTGCATCCCAGCCTTGTGCATTATTCATTAGATGATAACACACCAGATAAAAACATTAGAGAGGAGGCAGGCCCAGTCCTCCAAAGAGCTATGGAAAGGAAACTTTGAGTGAGGGCTGATACTACTGATGGTCATCTCAGACAAGGTGTGTCGAGGTACTAAAATGTAATTTAAAATTAGCAAAAAGAGTGTCAGAGATCAAGTCTAAAAGTAGCAAGGAACCTAAGCAGATATTGCAATAATCAAATCAGAAAGTGATCAAACTGGCTCCTGAGCCATTTAGATATCTGCAAGTTTCACCTTCCCTGATTTTTCCAGAGTGGGAGGATATCACACACAATTTATGTCATTTATTGACGTTGCCTAGAATCTGCTGGTCAAATTACTTTTTTTCTGAATCTAGATATAAACTTATGAATTAAAGATGACTATTAAATTGAACATCAGAAAGCAAAAGAATACCAGACAAAGATATTCAGCAAGAATAAATGTATTTCTTACTTTCTCATGGATAGAGGCCAGCTCTGCCTTTATAGTACAGTGCTGAACCAACGTGCACGAACATCAGTGCTTCAAAAAGGTCACAAGCAGATACTTCATGGAGAGATGCAAAGAAGCACAATATTTTTTTACATCACTGACACATTTCTGATTTGAATTATTACTTGTTACTTTATCCACTACATGCACATTAAACACATTAACACCTTACCACCTCCCATGTATTTTTAAGGCTAGGTATGAATGTTAAGACTCAGCAGCATATATATATTCTAGTATATATTCGGTATATATTCTAGTATAATGGAGAAACAAGATGAGCTTGTAGGAGCAGTGTAGCTACTGCTTAAAACATCTCATTACATGGTGGTACCATTTTTGCCTTTCAGCGTTACTGAATGTCCCTCTGCTTCCATACTTGAGAAAGCGCAAGCAAGAGCACCCACTTCACCTCCTCTGTACCATTCATCATGCTGTATAGTGCTGTCACATCCTTGCCTATTTCTCTCTTCCTTAAATTAAAGCAAACCTATATTTCCCATCCCTTCTCAAAAACAGAAACAGAAAACTCTCAGTGACTCAACTGCTTTCATTTCTTAATGCTCCTTGTTTTGGTTAAATCTCTTATTTAATATAAGAAGAACAGAACTGGTTAGAGAGAATGTCATCACACTTAGCTTGGAGTAACAAATTAGCATAGCCAGAGGCAAATTCATCCCCTTCGTTTCATCTCTGTACAGAGGAACTTTATCTATATATTAGTCCTTTTTCTCTGCTGGCAACCCTAAAGATTTTTAGATTTCTAATAAATGACAAGGAGAAATGGACATATACAGATTCATAAACCTCCATTAGTATGAAGAAAAACTGCATTTACGAACATGCTCACCATAGCTTACTGAAAAGGAAATACCATTTGTAAACGACATACAATGTCAAGGTTTGGATTTTCACTATGCTTTTACTTGCCAATAATTTTTACTGAAACAGTAGCTCTTGCTAAAGACCAATAACCAAAGTTACAGGCTAGAAGAGCCCAGCACCGCTGCTGTCCCACGTTGCAATGGGCCTGACTAGTGCCGTCCGTTACCTGAGCAGACTGCTGGGCTGCTAATGCACTGCGTTATCCCCCTGCCAGGTCTCACGTGGACAGCAGGCACGGCCTTTAAAGCCACGTGCATTCAGTGATCTTCACAGCACTATCAGACCGTGCTTTCAGGGACAGGCTGTTTTATTTCTGGGTATGCAAAGCCTGGCACCACAGAGCTGGGGTTTCTGGACGCTAACCCAGACAGAACGACCTGAAGAGACCTGTGTGCTCGCCCCAGAAATGCAAGCAAAGGCACGTCAGCGACCACGAGGAATTGCTGACCCAGCTGGAGAAACTACAGCATCCTTCCAAAGGAAAACCTATATAAAGCTACCAATAGCAGTGCTAGGCAACAGGGGGTGTAACATCATTTTCTTCCCGCTTCGTCATCTCTCCATATCTACTCACTTCCTGTATTCTAGATCTGCCTAAACTCTAGACCTGTAAGCTCAGGGAATACAGAGCCTATCTATTCATTTTCTGCTTCTGCAGTTCTTTTTGTGGGATGGATTTCTCTATATTGCCACAGTAATAACAAGTACTGTTAATACTGTTGGGCTGTCACAGCCACATCAAGGAAAGAACGGTGTGTACAGCAACGTTTGAAAGCTCAGGTATGAAGCAACATCCCCAAAGAGACAGAGCAGACTTACAGCTATTTGGCAAAGCCAATGTTTTCCAAAGCTCTGCTTTCATGTGCTCTTTTTTGTCCTGTAACGAACTCAAAAGGCCCAGATGGGCAAAAAGGACTGTGTCAACAGACTCCTGGATCCACACGGGGCTTTTGCTGAGATCAAAGCCGCAGCAATGAAAACAACAACGTAGTGACAAATCATGAATCTAAATCATGGAAAGTTTATCCAAGCTGGTAAGACAGTCTAAGTGACAGCCAGTGATGGGCACCCAAAGGCCAAGTGAGCTCCGACTGACTGTTTCTCCAGTGTCTAACTTCCGTGACACCGTTACCTGCTGCTTCCAAAGGGGAGCCCAGACCTATCGTGGCAGCTGAAGGACAGCACACACCGTATGTGCAACAGCAATATATATACATTTTATATATACATAATAAAAAGCCCCACTTAGGTTTGCAAAGCAAAGCTTAAATGTGCGTGGCAATCATAACTGCTACAAAAACATCCATCACTAGGGCCTGAATTTGCAGAGAGCCTGAAAAAAGTCACCTCGGAAGAGAAAACTCTCTCAGTCACTCACTCACCCATCCATCAGCCATGCCAGTGAAGATATTTAAAACATCAACACTGTAGAGTATTTTATTACTCATCAAGACATATGAGGATGGGGAAGCAGTAACATAAGATAGAACAGTGATTTCCAAAGAGGGGAAGTGTAAAGCAAAAGTTATATGAATCAAGGTCATTTGGCTTTCAGCAAATTCCCAAGGAGGGGCTGTTGTTCGTCCTCCTAAAAGACTGTTTGCTTCAAAAATTTGAAATTTGGGAAATGTTGTAATAAACAACATCAGTACAAAAAGTGAAAGATGTAGGATAGATCAAGAACATTGATGACATTAATACAGTTAAAAGATAGAATTACAAGTAGTATTTCATCAAAAACCCTCACACAAACTGGTTATAAAATCAGATGTGATGGCCATTTGGGATTCCAGATAAGATCAGCAGTTTGGAAAAGCACAGACACAGTGTTAGCCATTAACATCATATGGGTTTCCTGCAGCCTTTTTGTTTTAAAGTCAAGATTTCCTTGAACTAAAAAGCAGTTATTTAATGCTTTCAAAGAAAAAGTAATTTGAAGCTCTCAACATTCCTGTCACCTGCCTGTCAATAATTTATTCTTCTGGAATACCAGATTGGTTTGACAAAATATGCACAGATGTATGTGTGTGTGTGTGTGTGTGTTCATGTAAGAACTTCTAGGAACAGGGTATGTAACTCTTCATTTGTCATCATCTCTGTAAAATAGAGACACCTGCCATATTTTTACAAGCACACGTCAGCCCCTGGTCCAAACTTGTAAATTTTAAGGGGTTCCCCCACAGCACAGTCTGCATCAGAGGCAGAGGAGGCCTAACCCAACAGACACACATCAAAACACCTCTCAAATTTACCAGGCTTTGCTTCAGGCACAGAGAAGGAGGGGAGTCCTAAAAATACAAGCTAGAAAGAGCAGGCTGAAAACCCTAAGAACCTGAAGTCTTGAGATCTATTTTAATTTCACTCTCTAGCACTTTAAAATGACCGAACTTGTGGGTAAGGATGATTACACTTGATGACTGGAATGGTACAGAAGCAGCTAGGTGGGTGTGACTTGTGTCTTGTGACTACAGTTTTCATCAAAGAGTCAGTTCAACAGCATGTGTCAAATGTGCTAAACTGATTTTCGGCAAAAGGCCAAGGGAATATTACTAGAAGCTCTGCGTAACTGGCTGTGTATTTCAAATAAAGCCATAAACAGTTTCTGTGCCTTCAAACACTTCAAAGCCTTGCTACTAAGTACTACTGCAAACCTTAACAAAGACCTCAGGCATTTCAGCTCTGTGCACATGACCCTCGCCTTCATCTCTCTGAAAGTTCTCTCTATGGTGCTAAGGCAGCACTACAGCCTGCTGGCTGCCAGGGGAGATACCTGGCCCAGGGGAAGGGCCCTGGGGTTTGCCAGTCAGCCCCATGTCACACGCCGGGGCACAGGGGGACCACAGCACGATCCTGGTGGAAGTTCATAAACCAGTGAGCAGATAAACTACAGGGTGGTTTGCCAGTCCAACAGCCACTGGGTCTTTCTCCGAGGAGAAAAGAGACCAAATATGCAACTTTCAGCAACAGCTGAATAACTGCATGTGTTCAGATGAGTTTCACCTTGCCGTGGAAACACACTCCTGCAGCTGCGGCCCATTTACAGCCACAATCCCTTCCATTTTTCCCTGCCAGTCTCTTGGTTCCCAAAGCCAGGCAGTGTGAGAGCTGGCACCACCTGACCCCCTTGCAAGGGAAAACTCCAGTCACCTCATCAAACATCTCACTTTCTGCTTAGGGAGCAAGAAAGGATAAAAAGCTGCCTGGAGGCTCCTAAGAAAACCCCCAAGGACTGAAAAGCAAAAGCAAAAAGAAAGTCATGGGATGCATTGGATCTGCAAGAGGGTAGGAGACAGCGAGCGAGATGCTCTAACTAGGAGCACGGGGTTTTACCACACAGCAGTTCCCTGCACAGGGTGAGTGAAAAGGGTCACGTTCTGCCGGTAAATAAGGAAGGAAAGAAAGCAAAGTAAAAAGGAAATGTCATCTTAACCATAACTGAGCAGAAATTTGTATTCCATCCGGCTCCAGCAGCAGCAATAATGACTTCTCAGCTCCCCATGTACCAGTCAAAATTGGATGGTGTTTCTGCAAGGCACAGGGCCACTTCCTTTCCAGAAGTCATTACGGTTTTATGGAGCGGCACCTTTGCACTCTAGCACAAAGCAATCTGTTAACAAACATTAGGAACAGCAGGGATGGAGCAATGGGAGGCTCTCAAATCAAGTATTCATTGATTTCATTTAGATGATTATACTGTACGTAGAAGCCAAAAGGGGTTAGAGCTAATCTTCCCCTGATGGCTTGTGGGACACAAGGAGGGCCCTGGGTGGTCCAGGCTCTTTGGATCCTGTTGCTGGGTCTTCCGTGGCCTTCTGTAACCCCTACTACATCCTCTCCCCTCCCTGGCCTCCACGTGGCAGGCACTACAGAGCGTGGGTAATAATGCTCTACACCTCCCAGGCTAGGGAGAAATAAAACACCTTTACATTACCACATAAGAGAAACCACCACAGTTAAGTGATCACTTTCAGTACTAGGCTTGCAGCCCCCAGAGTCATTTCATAGCTATTTTTGCTGCGGCTTTGCTGTTCTTTTATCCCTGACGAAAACTAGCAGAAAACAGAATGCCTTGCTAATATTTCAATGAGCTTTACTTCCATTCATGTTCTCTGTAATTTCTTCTGCAGGCAAAACTTACTTGTTTAAAAAAAAAAGAAAAAGATAAGCATGCACGTGTGGCAAAGTTCAGGTCTGTGGACAAAATATGCGTCACAAGACAAAACTAACTTGGGTATGTGGAGAGGGGAAGTGGTGAAAGAACTAAATGGTGCAACAACGGCCATGCCAGCTACACATACGTGGCAATGGGCAGCACTGCAGCTGCACTTGCAGGTTGCCTCCTGAGTGCTGTAAACAACACGAGGGCAATGCAGGAAGGAAGGACCTGAGCAGATGATGGAAGTCAGGCATGAACATGGGGAGATAATGAGGAGGTTCAGTGCAGGTGGGGCATTAGGAGAGCAGAGTTACTGGACCAAGTATTCCTCACAGCCTAACCAGGAATAAGAACTCAGCCTCATATAACTCCAGTGAAAAGCAGGTCAACACTCAACACAAAATAAGAGTTTACTAAAACACTCATCAACTTTGTACAGATCTAGTCAGAAAAAAAGACCAAGAAGAGCAACAGACCAACAACCATACGGATCCCATACCCACATAACAAGAGAACTGTTCGCCTCTTAGAGCCACCAACACTTTACAAACCCATGAAGCACATATATATATATCAGCTTGAGACAACCTGAGCTGGAAATGGCACGCTCTCTCAAAGGGTCTCAAAAGTCTTTTGCTGTCAAGTATTTTTCTTTCTAGGCTTCTATTCTTTTTCTGACCAGTAGCTGTCTGCAAAGTATCTATCTACAGCTAACAAGTGGCTTCTAAAAAGAAGAAATGCTAGTTATCTGCATAGGCAAAAGGAACTACTGCTTATGACTCTGCTATTTCAAGGGCAATGCAGTGAGGGTAACCAAGGTCTTTTAAGTTCTAGGCTTGGCCTTATTTCCTTCTCTAAGTCATGAGACCAGAAGAGGCATTTGATTGCAAATCAACCTTTCTTCCTTAGTAGCAAGAGTAGAGTAGAAAATAACTCATGGTTGATACTTCCTGAAAGGGTTCCTCCCTTTCTCCTGGGGCAGCTTTTCTACACCGTGACTCCAAGCGGGATGCGATTCTCCAGCCCAGCCCAGGATATACCCATCAGCTCACCACATGGAGCTTGGCCTGGAGGAATGTCATTAGCCCTTGTTCAGGTTGGCATGAGCCATCCATCTACCTTCAAAGCAGCTCAGCAGAGAGGCATAAATCCTCAACTGCAGCTTGGTACCACAGCTCAGCCTCTGTGATTCCAGTGTTTGAGAGATGGCCATTAGGCAGTCTTCACTGGTACAGCAATAGCAAAGTAATAGGGCTGTTCAAAACCAATCTTGTAAGGACCCTAGCTCTTCAGGAGGTTATTTCCATAACCAGAAAAGAATAACTTGGTCATTTAAGGTCATATCAGATTATAGCAGGAGGTGGGCAGCTGAAGCTGCATTCTGCCAAATTCACAACAGACTTTATCTTCCAGTCTATGAGGTATATATCTATGAGGTCTGATGTATATATCTTGTGGGAAAGTATGTATATTCTGGCGGGCAGGAAATAGGACAGTTATAAGGGCTGGAGAGGGACAGCAGATCACAAGAAGTCTCCCTTTGCCACTCACTACAATGCCAAAACTTTCCAGCAGTTTCAATCATCCTGCTGGCTCTGTGCCTTACCCTCCAACTGGCTACATTAGGGACACAGAAATAGAAGAGAAATTGAAATGGCGAGTTATTCTTTCCAGCTGTCCTGAGGACTCCTGCTGTCCTCAGGAGAGCAGTTTCACCTGGTTTCTATGAAGTAGCAGTGCATAGTGGGAGAGTAAAAAGAAGAGCTGAATTTCATATCATATTGATTGATCAGTAACTAATGCTGCTCTGCCTGACCAGTTATCTGCTAAATGGTGCTCTGTAGACATACACATAGAAAAAAAAGTACAAAAGGACTGAAAAGACCACCTCACATTCAAGACTACCAGAGATCATCAGTGTGCTAGTTATGTCAGCCCCATCCCAACACAATGATCCAAAGGGAATTTAAAAATAAAAAGGTAAAAAGAATTCTGAAAATACTTGCCCATACATAACACAAGAGAAACTGTTTCACAGAATCACAGAAAGGTGGAGGTTGGAAGGGGTCTCTGGAGATCATCCAGACCAAGCCTCCCACTCAAGCAGGGACCCTTAGTACACACTGTCCAGGACTGTCTCCAGAGAACTCTTGAACAACTTGAAGGAAAGAGATTCCACAACCTCCCCGGGCAACCTGTTCTAGTGCTCTGTCATCCCCACAGTAAAGAAGATTTTCCTCATATTCAGATGGAACTGCCTGTGCTTGTCTGTGACCACTGCCTATCGTCCTATCACTTCCCACCACTGAAAGAGTCTGGCTACATCCTCTTGACACCCTCTATTAAGCTACTTACACTTAGATTCATCCTCAGCCTTCTCTTCATCTGGCTGCACAGGCGCAGCTCTCTCAACACCTCTACTCATAGCAGAGATGCTCCAGCCCCCGAATCATCTTCATAGCCCCACACTGGACTCTCCAGCAGTTCCATTTCTCTCTTGTACTGGGGAGCCTCTCACTGGACACAGCATTCTAGATGGGGCCCCACCAGGACCCATCTAGGGGGAAAGGATCACCTCCTTTGACCTGCTGGCAACACTCTTAATACATTTCAGGCCACCATGCACATTGCTGGCTCATGGTCAGTCTGTACGCCACTAGGACGCCCACGTCCTTCTCCACAGAGCTGCTCTCCAGCAGGTCAACCCCAGCCTGTACTGCAGCCAGGGTCATCCCTCCCCAGGGGCAGGACCCTGCACTTGCCACTGGTGAACTTCATGAGGTTCCTCTCTGCCCATCTCTCCAGCCTGCCTAGGTCCCTCTGAATGGCTGCACAGCCCTGTGGGCTATCAGCTACTCTTGCCAGTTCTGCACCAGCAAACTTGCTGAGGGTGCACTCTGTCCCTTCATCCAGGTCTTTGATGAATAAGTTAACAGTACTGGGCCCAGTACTCGAGACACTGTGAGCTACAGGCCTCCAACTAGACCCTGCACCACTGATCACAACCCTCTTATCTCTGCCACTCAGCTACTTCTCAAGCCATCTCACAGTCTGCTCATGTAGCCCACGCTTCCTCAGGCTGCCTCTGAAGATGACATGGCAGACACTGTCAAAAGCCCTTCTGTAGACAACACCCATGGCTCTCCTCTCATCTACCTAACCAGTTATTCTATCACAGAAGGATATCGGGCTGGTTAGCATGATTTTTTCTTAATTTTCTTCTACTCCAGGTTGATCTGATGCTTATCCAGGTGAAGGTCTGAAGTTGTTTTCCTGCTGCTCTAGTACTGGAGGTTGTAACTAATCAACAACCTAATCTTTGCTGTAGAAAAATACAATCAGCTGTTAACACTAAATTTCATAGCTGGGCACTCCTGATCAGTCACTCGTACTGGAGCCATGGAAATAGTGTGGTGAGAACCTTTATTTTCAGTTTTCTGTGCTGGGTGAAATAAGTGAAATAAAGAGGATGGCAAGTGAGATAGTTTCGTCCTTTTATAGATTACAAATTCAGATCTTGTCTATTCTGGAAAACTCTATTATGACTGAGATACCTAATTAAATTATGACATCAGAAGAAACGAGTTAAAACTGAGCAACTGTGAGGAATAGACATATTTTGACACTCTGATTAATGCTCTTTATTTTTGTTAACCTGTAATTACTTCGGTGAATACTGAATGATTGAGAGGAGAAGAAAAGAACGTCTTTGTTAGAGAAGACCTCCCCCCTGTTTTTAATTAAGGTGTAGGATTTCACAATGCAGATATCTGAGGCCTATTAGAACTGCTCTGATAATATTAAATAAGACCAGAATTTGCTTTCATGATATTTCCAAGGCTACCCGTGGAAAATCAAAACAAACAAACAAAGCAAGTTCCTCCTAGCACAGAATGTTTTAGACCTGCTTTATATGTAAGAAAAAGAGCACTTCAGTTCATGTGAAGGTCACCTCTAATGGAAAGGCCCCAGCTGTGCCTTCAGAGGAAGGCTTCACCTATAGCAGACAAGTTACAATTCAACACTTTGTGCTGTACAGCTTTCTTGAGAAAGGAGTGTTTGCTGCAATATGAACAAAGTAAGTAGCTATATTACATACATTTCTGAGTAGAAAATATGTACGTACTGTGGTTGAGGGCAACTGAAAGTGCAGTCTGCTTTGCTACATGACTTTGTAAAGGTTGCCCTGCGAGGTCCCACATTTACTGTCTCTCAGTGGCTTCTGGATCAAGCATACTCAGTTTAGAAGTAAAATATTGTGGTTTTGTTTGTTTGCTTCTTCCTGCTTAACTCTTATCCATGAGACCTCAGCCAGAAAGCAGAAAGTCAAGCTGTGCTCTTCTTGGCCCATATTTTGCTACTCTGACAAAGGTTATGCAGGCCAAATGCTAATGGGAGCTCTAGTGAAAGAGCAGATTTTGAAGATAGGGATCAAGTTTTCTCCTAGTGTAGATAAATACAGCTTCCCTCCCCCTTCAGTGAGGATAACTCATATAGATCAATTGAGGATCCATAATCCCATGAAGACCAATTGGAGATCTGGTCAAACGAGGGACCCTTTTTTAATAACAGAAAGCTAAGTAATAACATGGCTGATAATAGAGAATCCAAGGAGAACTCTAGTTGTTCTCCCAAGCCCATGCTGCTTCAGATAGCAATAAAAAGGGAATATGTTAATCGCTAATATAGGAATGTAAACAGTGCCTGGGAGCAGAAAACATATTAAATAAGACTATGTCATTCTCCTGCAGCCAGTTTTCAGAGTAAAACCACAGACTAATGTGAAGATTTCACAATGCAAACATTTGACAAAGAAAAGTCATTACTTCTGCTATAACATTTAGGCCTTGACACCAATAAAACATATTTCCCAATGACAAAAACCTTCTAAACCACAAAACACAAGGACATAGGACTACAGAACTTAAAGATAGAAGCAAAAACCCACAAAACAGAAATAGTACAGCCACCTGCGTGTTAGGGCAATGCACAGTTACAGCCAAACAGGATGTATCCCCCGTTAATATCACATATAATAAAACTTACATATGCATACATACACATTTAATCTTCCTGTAGGAATCTAGGACTTACAGCCTTTCTGGCAACAGTGAAAGCTCAGGCTTGGAGCCCGGCAACTTTCAGCAGTCTAAGTCAATAGGTCTCCAGAGGACCAATGGAGGTCCCCATTTGGATCCCTATCACCAGGACGCTGAGGTAAAGGCTTCTAAGATGAAGGGAAGGAAACAATTGAAGAACAAATTGCCAAGGTTTTAACTTGAGACCTAACAGTGAAGGACAAGATGCCAAGACTTCACCCTGAGACCTAACAGTGAAGGACAAGATGCCACGTTTTTAACCCGAGACCTAACACGGGCCACAGACATTTGTTTAATCTTTCAGGTGCTCATTAGTGCCAAGCCCCTGTGGCAGCCTCCATACCGCCTCCCTGCACTGTAGCTGGCTGCAGGTAGAGTTATATACCATCCTAATGAGCTGCACGGAACAGGTGATGTGCGTCATTGGCTCCTGTTTCAATCTTGGCAATCTAAGTGTAAAAGCCTTGCAACAGCTTCTGATTCTACTGACATTTAATTAGCCGGTGTCATTTGGATGCCATAGCCTGTCTCATCAGGATGATAACTACAAAACAACGTGCGGAGCATAAAAGTTCTACAAGAAGTTTCAGGTCTGGCAGACAGGGATATGAGTCCCCTGACAGCCATGGTTCCTGAGACCGTTCCCCATTAGCCCTTTGTTTTGGCACTGTTACAGTGACAGAAACAAAACAAAACAAAATACCCCAAATCTGCACACCTCAGCAAAGCCTCTCAAAAAAAATGCATCCTTTAGTTTTAAAATTCAACCTGTCCTGGAGAAATGGAGCATCTCTTCACACAAACTCAGAGCTAATCGCCCTGAAAGACAGGTTCGATTCTAAAATATCCCTTGTGCAGTGCTATTCTTATGAACCATGTGTAGAAAGGTGGAGTCCCAACTTCCATGAGGACCCCAGGACTTACAGTGAAGGTGTGCTGAGTTGTAGAAGTCAGGAGCCCACATGGCCAACATCAGCTTTGGCTCTGCACACCCAGGGTCTGCTTGGGCATGTCCAGACTCTTCACGCCTGGCAGTGGGCAGGGCTGAAGGTGCTCAGTCCGGCCTGTGACGCCAAGAATGAGAGCTTGGCCTGACTCCTGGCACTCCAGGTATCGGGTCTTGTTCTCAGGGCAGCTCTGGAGCACAGGCTGAGGCTGACTGTCTATGAGGGCATAGCTTGCAAGGTGAGGGAAGAGCGGTCTGATCCTAAACGGGCACTCAGCCCTCAGCAAGCCACCAGTGTAGATACCCTCTCAAAGCAGTCCTATTGGCAGCACCATAAAGCTTGTACACAGACAAGGGAAATGGATGCACTAGGGAAAGCATAGAAGGACACAGCTATTCTAGCACACAGCGTTAGCAGGTCAAGCTACTTTAACTCTTAGTGCCATTTCCACCAGATCACCCTCTAATCTTAAAAGGCAAGTTTCCTTTGTGGAGCTGAAAGTTGCTTCCCAGCTTTCTGAGAGGATAAGCCAGCCTTGTGTGGGAAAATGATGTGGGAACCCAGAGTTTCTCATGAGGACAGGAAGATGCCTTTTAGGTAGATGTTAGGGGGTGGTAACCCTGCCACCAAAGGGCAAGGGAAAGAAAATTTGTGGAAGGCTTTTCCTCCTGGTTTCTGTTCACATCTTTTCCATGGTATAACTACAATGTTATCGTTCCAGCCAGCTAATGTCCACTGTAGACCTGCAGAATTTGTAACTGGTCCCACACACCAGCTCTCCTCAAAAGCCTGTCCAGAATTTCTTTACTGTGCACAATATAAAGTAATTCCTTTCTGTCTTCTTCCTTAGCATTTCTTTTTAAACAGACAAATTTTGCGCCAAATCTATTCTGACCATAGTCACACTTCCTGCCTGGTGAACACTCTGCAAAACACCATGGCAAACCTGTTCATGTCATTTCATACTGCATTTCTTTCCACTGCATCCTTCGTGCTGACTTGAACTAAAGAGGGGTCAGGACAAATGGATGAATATGAGAATTCACATGCATGTTACAGCATATATTTAATAAATGTATTTTGTTTTAAAGATACAAACACATATCCATGAGGAAGAGAGCAGCATGGGTCTAAGTTCATCTATCTAAATGTTAATACACAGGCACAGAGAGGAAACACAGCAGCTGTTCCAAGCTCCAACACCAAAATTAACTACCCACAAATAACATAAATGAGCTCCCTCACATAAACACTTAGCCCCATTATATTATGAAAACTCTTCCTGCCTTAGCAAAACATACTATTAGCAGTACAGCAAAGTTTATTTTAAAATATACTTTAGTATGATCTCTTTACGCGAGCCCTGGAGTAGAACGTGCTTCGTGATTATGCACTTCTCAACTATCAACTGCACTACCCAGTAAGTGACAATTTTCCTCATTAGGCAAGTAGCTGGGATCGCATGGGCACGGGAGGAAGCCCCCTGCAGCAGTTAAAGCAAAGCACTGGGGACCAAGCGAGCTGCCCTCCCCTCCCACCCCATCATGGCTAAGGACTTGCTGTCTACGCCTCTTTCTGGCTTGGTGTCTTTATTGTACATTGGGGTAATACTTTACTACTTTAAGAGAGGGAAACAAAATTCACCAGATTATCTATTCTGACAGCCTTGGAAGGAAGAGGAAAAAAAAAAAAAAAAAAAGGCGAGCTTAATTCTTTCTGTACTTGCAGAACTGCTCTAACTTCTTTGTCCTGCTCTAATACGTAAGAGCCCCAGAACCAGGTGGTTCTAGGCACACAGCTGATGCAGAGCAGAAACGTGGTGCCAGCCCCAGCTGTACTCAAATCTGCAGGAAAACAGAAGAGCAGGAGAAACAAAAAGCCAAAGGAAAAGGGTTTCGTGCGCCTCAGTTTTATATATCTGGATAGCTAATTATTTTTACAACTACCTTAAAGTTTCTCCTTAATGAACACATCATACTCAAGTCTTGTTAATAAACCAATCTTATTTCACATGACAAAAATACTAACTTTGAAAAAAATAGTGTGTACTGTACTGCTATTCCCAAGATATAAATCCATGTCATATATAATTATTACCATTTTAATTGTCTAGTTAGCAAATACTACTCATGCATACACACCATATATTACACTGCATGAAGTAAGCATGGCAAGAGATTAGTTGTCTAAAGACAAGTTTGATAAATAAATCTTGATTCTACTATTAATATGCTTTAGAAAGACAATTATATAAAGCCAAATTACCTGTTTTGCTCACCCTACTGATAATTAGCACCAGAGAAGAAGGAATATGAGTTACCCTTATCTCAACTGCAACTGCCAACTTAGTAGTGCATCCAGCAAGACCCTTATAATTCACAGCAAAATCCTCCTTCTTTTCCCTGTGTTTATTTTAAGAACCTATCAATGAAAGAGAACTTCCAACTGCGTTAGTCTGTGAGGAGAGCGCTTGGTTCAAGCTGGTGTTTGTTCATGTGTTGTACCTACACGGCTGTCACACAGCATTAATTTTCTTCTATCCTTATGGGGTAGAGGACATGATTTTCCATTTTGTCTTGGTGCCATCAGGCAAGTGTGATATTTACGGAAGCAGTTTTGGTACCTCCTTGCGATTTAAACACAGCTATAGTTTACCCTTATAAAAGCCCCTTCTATTTACTAGGGGGTTGCAAAGGTAGTATGCAATTCCAAGACCCCCACCTTGCTCCAGTAAGGAGAGAGATGCTTAAATGCTGAAAGTTAAAATATTTAGCTTGTCTGCAAGCCTCAGCACACGCAACACAAAAGGGAAGAAACCCTGGGTCAGTACCTCTGCTGTTGCAAGGAATCACAAGGGAATCACAGGCGGGGGAATCACAAGGGACTGAAACTTCACTGCAGGGTTGCAGTTTGCATCCCTACTCTCTGCCCACTCACTACATCAAGGACATGTCTACATAGTTCTCCGGGCAGATAAAAGCACATTCTTCCCGTGCTCCAACCTGACTGGAAGCTGTGTACCTTTATTTAATGTGCTTTGGAGCCTCATGAATAAGCCCTGCTGAAAGGTTTAGTGTACTGGGTTGGGCTCCATGCCTGATTTACAGAGTTTGCATCCAACTAAAAAACGTGGGAAAACACTAAGTTTTCTCTGTCTATAGAAGCACAGATACCCATGCATACACTAAAGAACACTATGGTTACAGTAATCTTATAGTAATTGTAAAAAAGATCATGAACTACACTTAACTATTACAATCTCCAGTAGCTTTCTTAGTTTACAAACTACTTCTGCTTTACAAACTACTAAAAGATTGGCCTATAACTATCAGTTAAAAAGTCAGATAGCCATCTGAAAAGCCAGAGGATTTCTTCTGGCCTTCCATAATGACATGTTTTTGGTAGCCACTTAGAAAGTTGTTTCTCACATTTAACTCTCATGTACAGAGGCACCAATGTAAGGACCACTCTTTTTTTGCATGTTACAGCACAAAAAACTTTTGTAAGCTCTACAGAGCCATCCCAGCAAGATGAAGTCTCCTTATAAGACTTCGCAAGACAAAGTGCAGCCTGCTCTGCTTTAGCAGGACCTTTATAAAAACACCACAAGGATTTATTTAGATTGAAGCATGAAATCGAGAGGGATAGCAACTGATGGGACTATCCATATGAGACCACAGGGATTCTCCAGGCCTGCTGTGAGAAATTAGCAGCGTCAAGCTCGAGGCTTGGCTCTCAGCATGGCATTTGAGCAAGGCAGAAAATGGAACCTTCTCAGAGGATTCTGGAGAGAAGAACTGCGACCACTCTCTATTCCAGCAATAACTGGTCCATTTTTCCAGTGCAAGATGTCAAGGAGCAGCGTGTCGCCTCCCCAAACGGCTGAAGCAGAGCTACATCTGGAATGAGCTCCCACAGCAATGCCAAGCTGTAGCACACAGCAGTCAGGAGAAGGATGAAGAGACAAAGGGAAGAAGAGAGAGGATGGAGAAAGATGAGGAAGAGAAGTGATAACTGCAGAGATGTGGCAGCCCGTGTGCTACCGTCACGTCCCAGGCTGCCACGCCAACGTGGGTCTGTGTGTGCAGGACCATGCACGCAGGCACACTTGCTCCTGCATGTGCATGTGGGGCAGGCACTGGGAGGAGGGAAAGGAGATTTAGCAACAGAAATCTCAGCCTGGCTCATGACATATTTGTAACTTTCTATGCACTGTGGGTCAAACATTTACAAGAAGGCCTTTTGCTTCTGGTAAAACCGACCACAGGAAGGGCAAAGAAGGATGTAGTGGTGGCAAAATGCAGAACCCGCTGGAGCCCTGAGGAGCTCAACGACAAAAACTGAAAGTCTGCGCACCCCAAAATAAACTGTCTGTGTTTGAGGGCTGTAATAGCAAAAAGAGGAACTCTTGGTCCTGATTCTGCTATTACAGAGGGTGTCTAAAAGCTCTTACTACAGCGAGTGGTCACATGCACGCGTGAGGGAAGTCACTGCAGAGCCATGCTGGCTGTAGGAAAAAAATAAAGGCAGACAAAGTGCGAAACTGTGCGGAGCAGAGAACGATCCTGTTGGCGAGGGCAGCGGAGCGGAGCGCCGGCCCAGCCGCCCGCAGAGGCGGCCGGCCCGAAGCGAGTGTTGGGAAAGCGGAGCCAGGAAAGGAACCAGGCAATTGTGGCCTCGCCGAGGAGGCACCCAGGGCACATCCTGCCCGGAGGCCGCATGGGAAGAGAGGCTGAGGTGCAAAGAGCAGCCGGGCCGGGACAAGAATCACGGCTTCTCCGTGTGGGAGGAGCGGGAAAGGCCCCGTGCTGCTTGGCCGTCCATGGCCCCTGGCGAGCCGGGGCTGGCCCCGGCGGCAGGGCTGCCGCCAGCAGGCGCCGCGGCGCAGAGGGCAGCAAGAGGAAGCCGGTCTGTCTGCGGAGAGAGCGGCGTTCTTACAGCAAGCAGAACCGCTCGTGCACCCAACTCTGCGGAAAGGGAAGGGGCTCAATAACTTGTGCCAAGAGCTTCCCGCCACAGCTCAGGAGCCCGCCGAGCAGCTACCTCCACAGCTCCACTGGCCCTGCGCCACATACGGTGACCTCTCTGGGAGTTCTCAGCCCCTTTTCTACCCTCAGTAGCTGCTTTACTGTGGTCTCAAACCTGGCAAAGTCCTATCACACAAACCACACCGGGAAGACACAAAATGCTAACACTTGGATTTTGCAGGCCTTGCCATTTCTGTTGCAAGCCGTCGCACAAGGTGAGGAGCTGCAGATGCCTTCCACAAATTCTGTCACCACTCATGAGTGTCCTACCCAGAGGACTACACGGGGCACAGAAGCAGAACACGGTCATACGTAACAACGTTTTGACCATTTGTTCTTATTAAAAAACATTTTTGTATTTAAATACACTGCAAGCATGCCAGCATAATTCACTGTTTTTCCACTACTTGCTTAAGAGAAATATTGCACAACACTAGCATAACTATGGACTGTTGTCCTTTTCCATTGAGTTTTGCTTTAATTCCTAACAATTTTTGTAAGAATAACTCATGCAGAACACATTTTTTTAAATTAAAAAAATTCTTAATGTGTCCCTTATATGAAATACCCAATTCTATCATTTCTGATATAACCAAAAATAGTCTTTTTTTTCCCCTGATGCACTCTTTTTGGTATTATTAATGCAACTGATAAATAAATAAATAAATAAATAAATAAATAATTGAATACCACCTGTTCTGAAGAATAAATATCCCATAAAATAAAAATAATCATGTACATTCTATCTTTACCAGTACAGAAGGAAAAGTGCAGAGAAAAAACTTAGAAGTGCTGCAATTCAAACCAAAGGAGGAACAGTAAAAAAGTCCACTTACTCTTATTGTCTGAATAATTAATATATCTAAAACAAAATTAATCTTTTCCATTCAAATTCACTCCATATTACAATTGAAGTAGCTAATTTAAATTAGTATTAATAACTTGACTTATGATTTGATTATTTATGAATTGATTAATATAAATGAGCTGTTAATGTAAAAAAAAAGTCAAAGCAAAATGTGCATTAATTGCTTTCCTCGAAACGGTTATTTCACACAAACAGAGTCTACCAGATTCTGCAGAGTACCTACTCTCACAGTGCAACCCCTTCCTTCTCCTGCTATGAGCATCATTCCAGGCAACATCAAGCCATACACAAACATGAGCCAGAAGAAATAAGAGCAGAATACATCTCTTTTTGATCAGTAAGGTTTTGCATGGAGTTTCAGCACATCATGCTTTTCTAGCAGCAGTTTCACAACAAGCAAGACATACCTGATGTGCCAATATGTAGATATTGTGGCCAACATCTTTTGGGGAGATGCCATCGTCTCCATTCTCTTCCTCATGGTCACACTCTAGGCCTTGATTATATGCATTCTTCATCACATCCACCTGCAACACAATCCGAACCAAGGAGAGAGGAAATACCTGTCATCTTCAGAGAAAAAAACCCAATACAGAAAAATCCACATTGTGTTTGAACATTCACTTTTTTTTTTCAGCTCAAGCCTGGCCAGGTGCCCTGTAATGCTAAAAGAGTGAGCAGTCTGAGAAACACTTTCTGAATAAAGAAAAGGCTGAAGTATTTATGAAGCTTCAAACTGCTACATTTCTCATCGCAGAACTTCTGCACTCACCAGAAAGGCACGGGAATGCTGAGCCTTTGTAAAAAGATGGGGTTTCTTTTGCAGATAGACAGATCAACAGGTCGTGTATATATGTGTGCATAACAGACATATACTTATATAAGCATGTACACACACACCATCCTGCTAGCAGTGTTTCACAAACTGTACAAGCTTAATTTCCCAGCTCCTGATAAAGTATACTTAAAAGAAAGACAGCTTACCAGAGCATGATAATTTTGTTAGGAAACAATTATAGAAAAGTGCTTGGGAGGGGTAAAAATAACAAAGTTGTAAAGACTGAAATCATGCATGCTTGATCCTTTTAAAGTACCTTCCTGTGCATTAGTACTATCCTGATACATTGTGTTGCTGTATGCCAACATACTTGAGCTTAGATGCAGATCATTTCAAAATGTTTTAATGCCAGATCTTTTTTTTTTCTTTTTTCAGCCAGAAGATTTATGAATATTCAAAGTTTTCTCACCAGCTCCCTTGGTCTCATGTTGAAGAGGATTCTTTCTGCGTTCTCGCTGTCATGCCTGCTTTCCATAATAGCCAGTAGAAGCTTGGAGGCATTGTTCTAGGGATACAAAGGCAAGTTAATGCAAATTTAATATCTATTTCATGGATTAACGATCCTTGCATTTGTTTTAATTGAGATGAGGAAGACCACTTTTTAAGCAGTTAAGATTTTAAACTGCTTGCATCTTTTCATTCACTGACATATTTAATAGGTTTTCTTCCCATTTTAATGTCAGCATGCCATAAGGCTAACTAGCCATGCAAGCAATATTGGAAGAAGCATTTTAAATATTGAGAAATATTTGACTTAAATCCAGGGCTCTCTTCTGTATTGTGCATCAGAACTGAGTGTCCATTTGCTTTTCATATTGCCCACCTAGCACTTTTTGCCATGGCATTTTATTAAAACAATTTGCAACAGAGGTAATTACAAAAGGTTTTACACAAAAGGTTTTATCATTCAGGTACCTCTCCTCCCCCTTTGCTTTTTATAAAGTCTTATTGGCTATTATAAAACAAACTTTTCTCATACATCCCTGCATATTTGTTTCACACCAAATGTATCTCGGGGAATGCATAAAGATATCCTTTACCTTGTCATCTCTCTGCTTTCCACAGAGATCTCTCTCAGGGATGGAATATCATGAGCTTTATCTGCAATAACCCAGTCATCACCTAGAGTTGGGGGACCTGTCTTATTTCCAGTTAAATGGATGGCAGTGAACAGGAAAGGATGAACTTCTGGGGCTTAAAGCATCCTAAGAGACCTCTACATCAAACAGAGACCCCAAGGACAAGCCCTAGCTTTGCCAGGAGCTTCCTGGCTAAGAAGTCGAACCTCTCCGTAACGCAACGCCTTGCTGCATGGAAGTTAAACAGCTAAATTTGCTCATCTCTGTAAACTGCTGAGACACCACACTCATGTTCACCTCTTCGATGGGGCTTCCCAACTATTTCCCCCCGTGACAGTTTTCTGGTAGAGTGGGTTTGCTTTGACTTATGTCTCAGCACCAGGCAGCATCCCCTCCTCTGCTGCCTTTTATGGACTGGCTGGTTTGAATGCTTGGAAGGAGAAAGTCATCCCCTAACAAGGATAAGGGCTGGGAAAACACTAAAACCCATGATATAACTTCTTCCTTGTCTCCCTCTTGCCAGACTTCCGCATTTCGAGCTGAAATTTCTCACAATGAGGGTGTGCTTCATGATTAATATGGACAATTTCCGAGGAAAAGGGTTCAGCTGTTCTTAGACCGAGGCAGGAAAAAAAAAGGATGTCACTTTCTGCACGTTCCACCAACTTCTGTTCTGAGCAGCTCTTGTATTGCCAAGTTTTGACATAAGAGCTGAAAATTTGGAGGACTAGAGGCCAAGATAACAGAGGCATACACGTTGTAGGCCCCAGGGAAATCCACCTGGACTTGGCCAACTCATGAGAAAAAAAATTCTCAATTATTATTTGAATACAATACTGCAGAAGTTTGCTAGAGTTTCATAGCAAAACCCCCAAAGACTTTGTTCTCAGAGGCCAGAGAATTACAAAACCATGGAGGTTGGAAGGGACCTCCAGAAGCCTCCAGCTCTCCTTGGCTCTGCTCTTTCAGCAAGGTAACACCTTGCTCAAAGCGGGTCCACTGAAACCAGTTCACTCTGGACTGTGTCCAGTTGAGTCTTTAACATAACCAAGGAAGAAGATCCCACAAGTGTGGTGGGAAGAATAATGACTTCCCTCAACCTGGTGGCTGAACTCTTGTAAATACAGCCTGCCCTTTTCTGCAAAGGTGCAGTGCTGATTTCTGTTCAATTCGTTGTCTACCAGGACCACTGAGTAACTTCTACAGTGTCCTTTTAGTAGTCAGCTCCCAGCCTGTTCTGTCACACGGGGTTACTTCATCTGGGATGTGAGACTTTTCTGCCTTTTTTTCAAGTTCATAAGATTCCCATCCGAGCATTTTTCCAGCTTCTCAACAGTATGCTGCAGCACGAGGAACAGCAGACCAGCCTGCACTTGTTCTTCTATACCACCTGCCTATACAGGCAACAAGGAGGAAAGTGCTGCCTGCTTTAAAAGAGATTAAAGTGAGACTTGGGCAAAAGGGACAGTGAAATGGAACAACAGTTTACTGCAAGAGAGCACAAAATGGGAGCAGCTGGAGTGAGGCTAGGAAAGGACCTGAAGGCAGGGAACCAACAAGATGCGGTATCTCAGATGCCCTCAAAGGGCTGATAGGAAATACTGCTCCTGGAGCAGCACCTGGAGGCTAAACAGCCACAGCTGGTTCCAGTGTTACTGGTTGGTCAACTAAATTGTGCCCAGAGTATCTCATGTGGACATGGAACAGGAAATATCTGGAAGTAAAAAATCAGAAAAAAAAAGGCTGTGGAAATAAGAAAGAGAAATCAGACTGCAGGAAGAGAATGCCAAGCAACTAAACAACTGTATTAAGAGAGGTGTACAGACAGCTTCAAGAGTGTGGCATTAGAAGTCAGCAGGAGAAAGATGGGCAAGGCAGGAGGAGGATTCACACATGACAGGGAAATGGGGATGCTCCTGGGAGAGGAGATTGGGCATGGAGTGAGAAGCCAGGAAGAATGAGATAAGGATAAGTAAAAAGGGGTAAGGAAGAGCTCAGACTGAAACTGCCTGGAGAAGAGGCTAGTATTACAGTGATCAGAAACTTCTATATGATTTTTTAAAGTATTTTTTCATAGCATCTTCTCTCTCACTCTAGAATCACATCAAGTTTGTTCATCAGGAAAAGGAAAGACCTAGTCAGATCCTTGGCCTTGCAGCCTAGTTGCAAAGGTTGAACACACCCAACACATGAGGTGGAGATCTGGGGCAGAGAGAGGGTGGCACTTCAGTTAACACTACCAGGGTCCTGCTCTGCAGACTAGAACAGGATTCTGCTATTTCTGCTCAGGAGCTCCCTTGCACAGCACGGCAGCTGTGACAGCACTGGCAGCGTCTCAAAATGAGGAGGAGGGAAGGAGACAAGACTGGCTGCCAAGCAGCTCTTGGAGGACGGGGAGGAAACACCGGAAGAAGGCTCCAGTCTACTGCCTCGTGGGCGAGGAGGAGTTGGAAACCGTTCCTAGTGCAGACTACCATGGCGATGGAGAGGAACCTGCTGCACCTCTCCGGAAGGGAGGAGAGGCAGGGTTGGTAGAAACTTGTGTCGTCTTCTTGCGGCTGGCTCAGAATTTCAGTCACCCTCCCTTTCTTCAGCTCCAGAAAGAGAAGCTTAGGACTGTTAAACCACTCTTTCCTTTCTCCTCACTATTCCTCTAATCACTTACACTTAACTTTAAAGTACTCATTTAATTGTTCTATATTTTCTGGATGTTTTGAGACTCTGGGATATGATTCTACTCCCAAAGAGGAAAAGATGGCCACTAATTACAAAGACTGAGCTCTTCAAACATATAAGTAATGTGAAAAATCAGTAACCAAAAGGGATACCCTCAAGTTAATTTTGCCCTTCAATTCTCTTTGTGGGGGTTCCCATATCATCTTATAAGAACTTGGGGAAAATAAATTCACGTTGCTTGGGCAGCAACTAGTAGATCTCTAGTAGAGTAGGGATCCACATGAAAAGCCAACGAAGACATTCACAATTTGCCTCCTCACTCTTGTCTAGGGAATTATGACAGCTACTAGATTGACAGTGTCTCTTCTTCCTGCCAGTGTGCACACAGCAGAGCTTGAGGTCTTAAACTCCGGGCCTTGACTGGTACCCAGAAAGGAAGGCTGGGGTCTACAGTCAAAACAACAAAAGGCAGAACAGGACATGGGCCACTGCTCATTCAATGAGCTCTCTATCCTGTTCACCAAATGATTCAGGAGTTCAGTGGAAAACATAATTCATGTAGATGTAACTAAATGCCACACCACAAAGCATGTGCAAAACATGCCAAACTGGGATGGCATGGAAAAACATAATTCTGCATTGCCCAGCCTTGTGGGGGGGATGCCTTCAACACATAATGTTCCCTGCAAATAGTGTCTGTGCTTGTGTGTATGTATAGCTCGGTGGGACTACACACACACACCACATTTTGCACTTTCAGTGCAAGATTTAGGCTGTGTGCAACTGCAGAACTACGACAGGCAACAATGACAGACTGACAACATTAAACAATACCTGGCAAACTCAGTGCTCTATTTTCTGGATGTGTTGCCATTCATAATAATGGCCAGTAATGTGGATCTAATTCTTGAAAACAGAATCAGCCCATGGTCTGAAACACTGGTATCATTTACTACATCTTTTGCTATTTTAGTTACACCAACACATATAAAATCTCCTGTGAACTTGGCCAAACTGATCCTAGGTGTAACACCATAACCTCTATTCTTGGGTATTGCATAGCAAACTTACTTTACATCTATCTGCTAGCTACATGATATGGAAAACTAAAACGGCACTGGAATGAATATAGCTGGATCTTCATAGGGATTGGAATTCAAACTACAAAAGAATTATCTGTATGTTCAAAGTTAACTGTCTACTTAAGTGTTTTGCTTGAGGGGGGCCTGAATTAAATTGCCACTCAAAAATGTAATTACAGTTATTAAAATCATGTGTAAAACACTGTTGATACAATGTTTCATTGTACATGATATATAGCTGTATTAATTATTTTATTAGACATACATAATATTGCCAGTGTGATGCAATGCAGCTACCACAAAGTATGTGCTGGTTTTGTGGAGGAAACAGACCATCTGCAATGGAAATGCTTCATTTTGAAGACAAAAAAAACCCAGTAACCTCCTTCTGGACAAGTTCCACCCTATTTGGCACACAATACAGCCGCAAGGCTCCCCTCTGCATGCAACAGCACACGGGCTGGAGAAACTTCTCTAGGACCCTACTCTGCTTCCTAGATAACACAAAATAATCCACGAGCCTTCCCACACACCCAACACAGGCACAGGAGGCTTGAGGAGGGAAATAAAATACAACTTACCTTGTTTATAAACCTTGTTTATAAGCTTTATTTGACATTTTAACTGCAGGCCACCTGATATATTATTCCTTACCCGCTACCTCTCCTTCTCCAGTCTGAGTTGTTACATTACCCGAACAGGGCAACCATTTATCAGTTCAGTTCATGCTAAATATATATACAGAGAGGGTTCATGCTAAATATATAATATCTGTTTGACAGGATTCTTATAAAAAAAAAAGAGAAGAGCTGAAGGCAACACTCCCAGGCACAGCAGTGGGTCAAATGGCCTGTGGCAAAGGGCCTGATGCTGATTCAGAAGCTGAATTTGAACAGAATTTGTTTGCAACATTCATTTTCCAAGGCTGCTGAGTATATTATGCTACGGTAAGATTAAGTAAATGTCAGGTTGCCTAGAGCTCTTGCACAGGTATCTTTTCTATTGTTAAATTAATTGTTAAATTTAAATTAAAAAAAATACTGTACCTTTAGCTGAAGCACCAAGTCCATGCAGTATTTGCCAAGAGGGTTTATGTCATTCAAGATGAGTGCAATTATAATATCAATCCCATTGGACTCATGAGTAGCTATGCAGGTCTATGAAAAAAGATAAAAGAGCGGGTCAGGAGAGGTGGAGAGAGGGAGCAAGAGAGAAGGAAAGGTTAGCAAGTTTCCACAACAGGGCTCTGATCTTGAATGACTCTATGATGGCCCCAAACCTCCCAGGCAGAGCACAATAGCCTGAAAACGTGCCCCAGGAACACGGTCTGTACTACACAGGGGTGAGTCTTGTTTAACATTGAGCTAACCTCAACACTGCTAACAGTGAGCACACAACTAGAGCAAAAGCAGAGCAAGCTGCAGTGCAGGATTTGGTACCAAGTGATACAAGCCAGAGAGGGCAGCACATAAGGGACCAGCCAGAGCCAGGTACTGAAAAAGTCACTTTCAGCAACTTCTCTAACCCCTTGAGCTCTATTCTGCTGTCAGTGTATTTGGACAAAGGTTTTCCACTTACACACACTTTAAGAAGACACATTTGAATGTAGGCACAACCAAATGTGCACACTTAAATTCTTCAGTCAGCATTAATATGGCTGTTATAATATGATTGGTCTCTAAATATTAGAGTTTTCTAATGCATTTATGCACATACACACTTGTCTGGATATAGAATTCAAAACTGTGACTATTACCAACAGTATTTCTCAAATGCATTTACAACTGGACCTATGGACCTTCTAAGCCATAAATAAAAACATCAGCTAAACAAACCTATGATTTGTTTTTCTAATAAGTTTATAAGACAACAGGGAAGGAAACATTTTCCAGAAAGATAAAGGGGAAAAAAAAAAGATTAAAATGATAGCACGGAGGATTTGCCTCTGAAATGCACTAAATCAGATTTGCTGATGGTGTAAATGAGTATAACTCCAATCCTTAGCGACTTCCCATCAGATCTAAGTAATTAAATGTAAGTAATCATTTCCTTCCGTTACCACTGTTCTTCTTTAAAGTTAGAGAACAAGTTATCTTGCAAACATAGGTTTTTTCCATCTCCGCCCTGTAATTATCATGCTTTTTTTACAAATGATTTTTCTCACTCATTAGGGGAGACTGAGTAAGACTATTTAAGATTTAGTGTACTAAACAATTTTTGTTTGTTTGCTTTTGAAGTATTTTAACAAGGCGTTTAATTAACAGCAATGGCAATGGAAGCACTTTGCACTTCATTTGTGGAGTTTAATGAAGGAACTTTAATACTTTATGTATTTCTTCAGCTATTTCTAGTATGAAGAATAGACTGTGCCCTTGTAATTTTGCCCACTACAATTCTCAGTGCTAATCCATAGTGAACATTCTGCAATTTCATCCACTGTGACAACTTTACTATGGTTTGCTTCAAATTAAGCATAGTAGCACATAACTGGTTTCCTTATCCTTCCATACTGCTTCAGCATGGCATTAAAGATGCACCTACCAAAAGCCACAATTATGTACTTTTAAAAGCCTGCATAAGGCAAGGCACACAAACGTGTATTTGATGGTTTGTAGTCACATTCATTTCCTTACTGGTATCATAATTAAAGAGGCTGACAGGCAGTACAGTGGACAGCTAGTTAAAATTTGTGGTGTTTATGTGAATTAGGAGAAGAATATTTTACTTGCCTAAAGGCCACCAAAGGCAAGAGGCATGAAAAAGGAGAGAGCAAGATTGCATTTGCAATGTACTTCCATAATTACAACAGGAAATCCAAAGTGTAACAAACTAAGGCTAAAGCACGATCCAACTGTATTCAGACATAAAACTCTTCCCAGAAGGGCCAGAAAGCCTGTAACTTAAGCTGACATACGCTATAGAAAGAGTCAAGTTTGAGTTTTGACTTAAAAGGATTTCTCAAGTCTTAGGAAGACTCAAAATGTGCTGAGCTTAATCATACCAACTAAAGTAGAGTTCATGTTGTTAAGAACATGAAAGGGTTTTACAACATCCACAAATACATGACAAGCTCAGGAAAATTCTTCTGGATCCAGGAGTTATTTGAATCCTACCTGATTTTCATGGCATGGACCCTGGCAATATTCAGTCAAGCTTTCCAGAGTCTGGTTCACAAGGGCTACATTCCTCTCATTGATGTAAAGTCCCAATAAGCCCAGTCCACCTGTTGTACTTCCACAGATACAGTCCAAAAACTGAAGGGTCTCACAGACAAGGTTGTAATTTGTTTTGTTGTTCTGATGCCTTAAAAAATTCTGGTGAATGGAGAAAAGGAATACAAAAAAAGAGTTAAAGCCAAACACACAGTCTTTTTCACAAATAAATAGTAACTAAATAACAATGTAATAATGTGCAATTTTAAACCATGTGATCACTTAAGTAGTGAAGCACACTATACCAGAGAAAATATATGCCAGCGTGGCAGTGGAGAACTACTACCTGATTAAATCAGCGGAGGGAGGAGAGCTTATGCATGAGAACTTTGCAAACATCTCCTCTGGCTCCAAATGTCCTCAGTATATTCTGCACATGGGCCCCCATTTGGCTTGTGGTACTGACCCTTCTCTTTGGAGTTACCTTTCTCCCAGGAAAGTAACTGGTAAGAAAGAGCAGGTACCAGGGGACATTATGACTAGTCCTTTGCTATGGTGCTATCTTGGGTCCAGCCACTGCCCACGCTCATTTAAGGGAGGATCCTGGACAGGGTGCTGAGGCACATCTGCAAAAATCTCCTTTCGGAGAGACTGCTACAGAAGCAGCAATTTCTATGGGAGGAACTGCTAGTGGGGACACATGTAGCACCAGAGCACAAGCATGGTCCTGGAAAACGGGTATTTTATCTTTTGGACCAAAAGAATGGCACTTTAGGGCCCCCAGTTCTGTAAAGGGAACTGGACACAGGCATGTTTTCCCTCTCTCATGAAGTTCAGGCAAAAGGAGGCTCATGTGATGCTCTGTTGTCAGGATAATTTCGAGCTCAGCTGAGGAGCACTCTACCTGGAGCTCTCGGTTGTGGTTCTCGCACAGCAGCTGGAGGAATCTCAGTATTGGCTGCATGATTGCGATAGCAGGGCTCATTATCGCGTCCTCTGCGGACTTCTCTTCGGCATTTGCAGCATCTGCTCCTGAGCCCATAAGATCTATTTCTGGGTCCATTTCTCTCCTGTATACAGAGTAAGCCTTGGATGTTGCAGAAGATGCTTCTGTTAACTGTCCTTTCATACCCTCCTTCAGATGCAGCGTGGAATCCTTTACTGAAAATAATGATAATTTTCCTTCATTTTCCAGAATATTTCTCCTTGTTTGATTAAACAATAAGAAAACAATAATAATGAATGCAGCTGTTTCTTTTTGGGTGCCTAACTTTTCGAAGACCTCTAGGCGACTTTACAAAGAATATCAAGGCAACATTCATGCAGGGATAGCATGTTCCGAAGAAACCACAAACCAGACTGAAGCAGAACATTAAAACAAAAAGCCCTACTATTTCTCTTCCATATACAATAAATGATGAGAACAATGGAAGGACCGCAGGGTGGGAAATCGGCTCCTCTTCTCGGTCTTGTGAAACAGCCCCTTTAGCAGTTGCCTTTACTTCTTCCCTAAAAATACGGGGCTGTATCTTCCACTGCTGTAAACTGGTAGGGTTTCACTGCCTTCTTCAAAGCTAACCTGATGGAAACACCTTACAATATGGCCTATAATTCAGAGAAGAGCAGGTAAGCAATGTAAATTAGACGTGACTACCAACAAAACATATTGATCCATGCCTCGTAGTATCAGAGGTGCAAGACATTCAGTTCATCTACAATGTGCTGCTGCTTCTGTCTTTTCAGGGACACCTCCTTACCTCTCTTTTTGGGAACAGATACAGTTAGGTCACTATCATCGTCTTTCTTTTTGCTCCCCAAATCAATGGTGTTAACAGTCACTGTCGATCGTATCTCCTGCTGTGCGGCTTTCATGTGGTCATACAGGACTTTAAAGAATTTTTCTGACTTTTTCTGTTCTTTCAATTGCTGGTAAGTTGAATACTGCAAGAAAAGATACTGTTTAGATATCTCTCCTAAGGAAGAAGAAATACATTATTGAGCAATTGCTTCATTCACACAAAATAAATGGTGGCTACTGCCTGACTGGCTCGTCCACAAAGTGATATACAGGGCTGGCAACAAAATTGATAATATTTTAAAAGGTGGAGAAAACTATGAAAATCTGTAATTTTTTTAACAGTATTATTGGCAGTATTTAAGATGTCGCAAAATTATGCTTAAGTTACATTGTTTTGTGACACTCCGTTTGTCAAGGCACTCTAGAATTATAATTATTAGATTCTTCTTCTATGAAGAATTGTGAAAATGTGAGAAAAAGAAGCACAATTTTTCCATATCTACTGCACACTGCATACATACAAGGAACACATACATTTGTGTTAGAGGCACACAGTGTTTGACGGGGGGAAGTTTTTCCAGAACTTGCTGCAAAGAAGTTCTTTTCATTTGTCTCCAGACCACACACATTTGAAAAGCAGTATGTGACTAAGTAAATGAAATAATTACCTGTGTTTGTGTATTTCCACCTTCAAGCAATGCAATACCAAGCAAAATGCCTTCCGAGAAGATTCTGTCATTTTTAGTGTTTACTATAACATCTATGACTAGTTCTGATGCCCCTTCTTTATCCAGAAGACACTGGATGTCAAACATGGATACCCCTGACTTATCCGAGTCTTGTCCTGAAAATCCACCTGCAAATTAGACAAATACATGCCATTTAGGTTTGTTTTACACAGCTAATATATGCCTATAAAAATGAAGGCACTCATAATGTCTTGTGCACACAGATGCTACGCAATGAATTTATTCTCGAAATTTTGAGGAAAAAATCTCCTCGATACAAATGAAATCTTTGCATGAAACTGCAATGCTGGGCTCTGGCAACAAGATATAAAACCATAAGCAACTGTTCTATTGTGATATTTGGATAATAACGAATATTTAAATTACAGCGACTTGTCCGCAGAACTGCTTTTTAATTCCGCTGTTGCGCATGCTGAAATCTGATATCACTTTTGAAGAAGCTGGATCCGTTTGTAGTTTGTAGAAATGCGTGAAAGATCTGGTGATGAGTATGAGCTTCTGACTGAATGCTTTTACCAATACAATGCCTAGTCTATTAGCATCAGTATGATGTTCTTTAAAGCAGAGACTTGAATTAGTCTAAATTAATGAAGGTGTCATTTTAAGAGAATTTGTGGAATTGTAGTAAATCATCAGTTGACCCTATTTTATTATTCCAGATTATCATCTTTCCTGCTCCAATCATTTTTAAACTCTTTTATGAAGAAAAGCATGGTAGCACTTTAATCAAAGCAGCACTGTCAAAATGTCTCAAATTTTGTGTATAAGGAACCACACACACAGATACTTTATATAAAAATAAGTAAGTATAAAAATAAGTAAGAATAAGTAAGAATTTACACTTTACACTTATGCTTCCTTGGGAGCAAAATTTGATGTACAGGGTACTCAGCCTACAAACACTTCCGAAGTGTCAACACTGAAACAGCTAAGAGGAACACTTGCACAACTTTCAGAAATGCCCACATATTTAGGCACACCTGCAATATATGCTTAAAATGGCAAGTTATATCGTGACTTGGCTCTATACCCATTTTTTTACTCATTTCTTACTACATGCATTCTTTTGTGGGTTTTTTTGGTTTGTTTTTGTTTTCTAGAGCTGTCTCTTTAATAACTTCCCACTCACGGTGTACCTAACTGTGAAGGTTAGATACTCAGGTTGCTCAGAGTCCTTTCCAGTGAAGTTCCGAATAACTCCCAGAACTTCCAGCAGCCCGTGTGGGAAATCTGTTTCAGTGCTTTGCCACTCTCACGGTGAAAGCTCTTCCTTGTATCTACTTTTTTACACACATCAGTAACAGAACTGGAATCTCAGAAAGCCGTTTTCCAGAAACAGCAACACCTGGTTCAGAAGTTCTCATCTTTGCTGAATTTCCACATGTGGAAACTCCTGGCAAATTAAAACTGTGTTGCCAGTTTCAGCTGAACCAAATCATTAGTGTGGGAGGTTGCAGAGGGCAGGTCCCTGCTTCGGTGCTGCCCCATGCACAAACACTATCCCAGACAGGTTCACACAAGTTAACAAAGGGAAAGTCTGATACTATCTCTATCAGATTACAAAATTTGATTTATTCATCAACAAAACCCCCCGAGCACTTCCAGTGCACCCTTAGAAAAAAACGATGATGCTAATTTTGTTCCCCTCAAACAATCTGTGTTTATTTACCTCCCACTTGTGCAGCTTTGCTGTAGCTACCAGACAGAGGCCCATTCATACCACTTCCATAGTCTCCTTTAAAGTAGCGATACAGGAGTATTTTCCTTAACGTGTTGCCCTTTAGGAGAAAGATAAAAATAGTAGAAGAAATCACAGTTCTGGCCAATTTCCTTCTTTTTAAAAGCAAGCTGTTTAACACAGACACGTAATTTATTAGCTTTTTATGTTACAATTAGTAAGTTTACAAATAATACAGTTTTCCAGAAAACAAGCATCTAATAGACTTATCTAACAAATTTCACGGGAAGAATTCTAAAATACTGTTCTATAAACTTGTTTTGAAGTTTATTTTAAACTTATTGATTATAAATCAAATAATTCTACCTCAATATTTTTTTTACTGCCTATCTGTAAGGTATTTTGCACTCGGCTCCACAAAGAACAAACTCACTCGCAGCCTGTGTGCCTGTGCCCTACCCACCCATGGTGGCACTTTCTTCCCATCTATCTCCTGTGGCTGAGAAGAATCCCTCCCTGTGCTCTGATCTCACAGCATCCAGCTGATCATCTGAAAGAAGCCACATCAAATGAAATATTAAAACAGAGATATGACATTTGCTAGAAGAGGTTCAAAAACATTGTTTTCTCCTTGTTCTCCTACTTCCAGAACCACAACCAAGCAACACTGCATGCAGCTCTCTGAAGATCTTCCCTTACCTTCCACATATTTTCTGCAACACATTAAATAAACTGAATTAAGAATGGGGGGGTGCCAATTACTTGGCATTTTTATCTTGCCTTCAGTCTCCTGGAAACACTTGCAGTCAACACTCAGCTTTACAGAGGCACTAGGTGACACAACAACTGTAGGTGTAATTGCAATCTCAGATTTTATAATGACGAAAATAAGGCAAGTTTTCTGATGATTATCATTGAAATGGAAAAACCGTTCATTTCAACAGGGAATAAAATGAAGTTTATTCTTCCTTATTTTTACTTATTGGTTTTAACGAAAATCAGTTCTTAAAAACAGGGGCACCGCAAGCATTCCCAGATCTTACCAGCATGCTAGTGCAAAGGCCAACATTACAACAGATACATCCCTGCGACCACCACAGTCACCAGTAGGGAAGCAATTCCCAGAAATACCTCAAGAAGAGCTACCCCCATCCGAACTCCTCTGCTCTCCTAGCAGTATTCTCCTGAGCAAGCACAGGTTGCAGTGGGCCTTCCCTGCTTCGCATACCTCAAGAACAACAGGATTATGTCAGTGCCACACTCTGCAACACTCTGTACAGGTAGCGGTTGTTCCTTCCTAGTTCTTGTGATTGGATATTTTCATTCACCAACAGTCTATATAGAATTCCTTCAATCAGCCAAGAAGACTGTATGACCTACAGCAAAATATTAAAGCCATAAATTTAATACTAGGTTGCAAGAAAAATAAAAATGCTTTACTGCTGTCCTACCTGTCTGTACAGGCAGGGAATTTATTAGGTGAAATTCCCAAGTAAGCTTTGGAAGCCAATTGCGCTCTACAATGCAGAGGAAAACAAACCCCAAAGTCTCGGGGAGCATCAGATAAAAAGATTCCTTCTCAGACAGGTTTAATGATGGTCTTTGGCCTGCCACGCACGGGCAAGACACACTAGCCAAACTCACAAGAGATTTCAAGACTGCAGAGAGGGGCAGCACCCCTCAGGATGCTAGGCAGGATCCAGCTCAGGATCCTGCCTAGAGTTCTGACCCATCTTCAGCACCTTACAGGGAAGTGAACTTCCCTCTCCTCATCTCCTGAGGAACCAACGGTACTACTGAGGAGGAATAAGCTCCCGACAGAACTGTGAAACGTTGCCTAAGAATAACGATAAGGCCTCTTTTCAAACTCCATTGGGCATAAAAATCAATCCAGTACTCAAGGTTTCCTAACACAGAACCGCATCGCAGGAGCAGGGTCACAGAGCAGAAACTCTTTGCAGCCCCAGCCCAGGAGTTGCTCCAGGAATAGGCACTGAGCCACTTTCAGTGGGAGAGGCGGGCGTTCGCCATACCATTTGATTAACCACCCAGCTTGAGGCTACGTCCTACACCAGCCGCCTGTGCAGGCTGGTGATGACTAACACAACACCATGGTAAATTACAGAAAAAGTCACAGTGCAGTCACGGGAAGAAACACCACAAGCCACTTACATGTAGTTAAAAATAATGTCCACGGTCACAAGTTTTATCGTTCAATCAAAACAGCCTTTATTTTATAATGAAGAAATTTTAAGCCCAAGAAACAACATCTGCCCAGTATCAGGAATGACTTAGCACTTTGACCCTGCTGCCTGGGAGAGATCTCCTCAGACCTCTCTGCCTGCCCCGTCACCTTTCAAGATGCCAAGAAGGGGCAGTGATATTAGGATACTTCTCAAGTCAGTTAAGTAAGGAGGCATCTTGCTCAACCCCTACTAGAGCTAAATCCCAGACTTTGCAAGTTTTAATTATTAGGATTCCTGCTCTGTCTCCCTCCCTCCCTCTCTCTCTCTCTCAACCTCCCACGAACTCAGCCAGCGCTTACAGTCCTCAGAAGCCAAAGCGTCAAAAGTCAAGGACATTGTGTTTGGAAAGTGGGAATGCTGAGGAATTTCTGCTTTGTCTGACAGCTGTGTCAAAAATGTAGCCTCCGCCTCAGCCCATATGTGTGCAGGCTTGGTATCTTCAGTCCCTTCGTGATGACCTCGGGCAGCCGCATGATTTCCCCAGGTCGCTCTGCCCCTTGTGAAATTAGCTGCCACTACAAAGCCTGGGCAGGGCTTCTCTGCAATGTTACCCAGACAGAGGGACACAGAGACGCTTGCGCAAGGCTTCAGGAACGCCTTGGCCCCCAGCGCACAAGGCACCATGTTAGAAGATTCTGGGAAGACCCCGCTCCCGGAAAGGATCCAGCTGATCCAGCTGGCAGAGGTGACCACGGACGCTTTTATGGGCACGCCAGAACCCATCACCCAAGAGCAGCCCCATCACGCGGACGCAGCAAACTGCCGTCAGGGCAAGTGAGACAGTCGTGCCCTTGATGTTCCTGCAAACTGTTTCCTTACTTAGTACAGCCACAAAACTAATATTGCCCCAGAGCAAATAATCACAGCAGTCGTCTGAAAAAGCAGTTTGCAACAACTGTTACTGGAGCTCCTAATACTGGAGCAGAGGCCAAAAACAAAAGCACACAAGGCAGGACAGTGATATCTTCCCTGGGCTATTTCTTCACGGAGCACAAGTCGCAACCTGCTATGCCAAATCTCTCCCCGACTGCCTACAATGAACCTTCTTTTATAGCCTGATTAGGGTATGGAAGCAGTATGTAAACATCCCTCAGCTGACTGCGACCCTTCCATAACGGCTAGAACAGAGTATAGCTTTGAAAAACCACAATAAAACATAACAGTCTTATTGTTGCCCATGAATACCCCTGTCTTGTCCTCAACAGCAGTTAGGATAAAGGCTGAAAGCACAAGAAAGCAACAACAGGTTATTGTTATCGACGTTTTAAACAGCCAGGGACTGACAGACTATGGTTTCCAACAGGGAAAAATTATTTCAATAGGAACATGTAGGCACAGCAAATTATGGTTTTCTCAGTACCTCTTTCATTACACTAATTGGTCTTTTAACTGGATTTAAGTGTCTTTCGATACAGTGGCTGATGCACTCTCCTTCTTTGAGGCCGCAGTCGGCGTATTCCACACTGGCACCCGACGGCTCGGGGAGGTTTCTCAGGGTGGATTCCTGTCCCAGCACGAGCTCGCTCTCTGGCAGGGCCGGGTGTACGCTCCTGACCTTATGCAGCTTGGTGAGCATCAAGAGGAAACTAGATGATAGTCTGTGGAACTTCTGGATAGTCCAGAAGATCTGGCCACCTCTTCCAGTGTCCACCTGCACTAAAACCTCAACGTGGAAATGCTCAAACTATCAGTGATAACTGATAAGTATTTCTGTTACATGGTAGATAAGGTATTCAACTGGCAGAGCAAAATACTTTATAGTCCAAAGTAATGCAAGAGGACACAAGCAAGTTAGGCATTTTAAATCATGAGATTTATATATCTTGCAGCCAAGTGTTATAGAGAGGCTGGTTAGCATCTCGGGGCTGCCAGTGTAGATTTTCAGTAGGTTTGGAATAGGAAGAAAATCCCAGAGAACTGGAAAAAATCTAATGTGCAGTGACATTCTTAAAGTAGGTGAGATGACCTATGTAAACATAAGCTGTGAGCTGTGATATCAATTCTGGGCAAAATAGAGGAAAATCTGGGTTTTAATACAAAAATACACTCAATATCCACTAAAATACAATTAAAGGAAGCTAATAAAAACAATGACAGGCATCGGATTGGCATCCTATCATTCTAGTGGCCTCAGCAGGAGATTAAGAATAAATCGTCTTCAGACTCTGTCTTCTCTGTTGCTGATAAAATATCGCTCTGATTGGTAAAGGGTAACAAAATGACAGTGTGACACATTCCTAAACATCAATTTTTTTTACCAGAGAAACTGCACTGCTATAACACAACAGTGAGAATGATTAGAGTGATTAAACGCTAAGTAACTGAGAGCATTCAATGTGCAACTGCAAGTAAGAATCATTACTCATACGAGTGCATGTGCTTCTAATGGACAGCCACAGGGAACATACCTTTTATTTCCCAAAGACATGGAAGAACAGAGGAAGTAATTTTTAATAGCTGTTAGAAAGGACACAGAATAGAGGAGAGGCCAAGTCAATGATATATAATTCAGACATCACTTATTAAACTAAGCAGAAGCAAACAAGTTCAGACCTCCGTATGTCTTGTTATACAACAACAATATAATGAAAAACACCACAAAAGGAAGGACCTTTGTTTTAGTTCTTCTGTGGAAGAACTGAAGGTCTTGGAGAAATATCAGTAGAACAACAGCACCCAAAGTGACACAGTGATCCTCAAAGGCACCACATGGCGCTACTGAGTTGGATTTGTGGGACTATCCAAGCCCACTACGTGCAGGGGTATATTACTATTGCAATACTGCATCAAAAGGTGGTATCCACAAAACAAGAAGAATGCCGAACTATTGGATATGTATTGGATAAGGTTTGGAGATGCTCCACAAGAATGCATAGTGGATAAAATATGCCTTCTCTTCAGAAATTCAAGGCTTTCCATCTACTGAGCTTATCAGTCTAAACAGCTGCATGGACTCTGTTCCTGCCTATCTACATGACAAATCTGACTGATAACAGAGGACACAATGGTGAGAAGCTGAAGATGGAGAAAGTCTGTCAGGAAGGAGATGGAGCGGGGCTGTGTTTTTTTATTTTCTGGGTTATAATTTTTCTTCCTCTGCTTCTTTTTTCCAGTAGCAGCAGCTAGTTAGTGGAACTGCTCCGGAAGTGTGGTAGCCGTTAAGGTGGAGGGCAGAGCGTGGCGGAGTCCCTCGCGCCGGCAGTGACTAAGTCCCTATTTCTCAGGCAGAAACTACTTGTGGCTACATTAGGAGAACAAGCCGGGTGACAGAAACGTGTTGTCTCATGCAGGCTATAAAGACACCATGCCACCATTTCCTGTAGTAAATATAGATGAGATTAGAAGCATGCCATTCCCTGAAAGCTGTCTAAAACCACCCACTTCTGCAAGTCTCTTCTCGTTATTTATAAACATCTCTGTTCTGTTTGGTCTGAGTTTGGTCTGAGGTTTGCTTCAGGATGATTTTTTCTTATCATCCACCCATTTGGAGGCTTTCGTTCACTGAATTCCTTTGAAAATGAAACACAGTACGGGGAGAACAGGTTTTGTGCAAGTGACTTCTGTGTGGATGCCAGGCACAAGAGTTTTGCAACCCTTCCTAAAATCACACCTCAGTCTGCTCTAGAAGCACCTATAAGACATAAGCAGCTTCTCACCCCCAAAATGGATGAACTGAGGCACATAAGCACTCAACGCATGGTGCACAGTTGCGTCTTTTTACAACAAGATGCTTTCAAACCAAAAGACAGTTGAAAGCGATCCATTTTCACCAGGAAGGTACGACACCAAGCAGCAGGGTTACTTGCACAGTGAGGCATTTGCTCCCTCTCGGAAGAAAGCAATTCTAAACCTCAGGTTGTGTCCAGCTGTTGTTCACTAAAATCAATGGGAGGTTTCCCAGCAACTTCAGTGGAAGGAGCAGACACGCTCTTCTCCTGGCAAAAGTTTTTACACAACTCTTAAGAAGAAAAAAAGCCAAATATGTACCAGACTTCATGACACAGTTCTCCTAGGAGAGCAGAACTGGCCACCCACACCTCTCAGCTGTCTCTCATTAGGCTGCGACGCCCCACATTTGCAACGTACCATTGTTCAGTCCTACACAAATCTGGTATAAATCCCACTTAACACAAATTGTCTCCATCACAAACGCTAACTGATAAACCTGAGGCTACAGCTAGCACAGAGAGGCATTAGCAGGTTCAGACAACCTAAGGACCCACAAGCATGCCCTTTCTCTAAAACCAAACTACTGTAGCTTAAAAAAAGTAGTTCATTTTTTCTAAAGTAGCTTTTTAATTCTTCTTTTCTCTGCAATTCCAGGTTCCATAGAAAGCTGGAAGCTGAAGCGCCAAAATATTGCAAAACAAATGTTATTGCTAGTCTACTTCCAATACGTCTAGTGAAGGGAACACTGAACACACAGCAAGAAAACTAGATTTTGCCAGGTATCAGTCCAATATTGCACCCTGAAGATGTCTGGGAAAGTGTCACATTAAAAGAAAAATGTTCTGGGCAATAACTCTTAAAAGTGTTTCCACTACCAATATAGCAGTAGAAAAAAGTGGTTTGGATTACTGAGAACTGAGATTTAGACAAGGAAAAAAGGACCACTTTAAAATAACAGTTTGATTAGGTATAATACAAGATTATCAGCTCTCAAAATATTATCAATATTGCCTGTCACGTGTCCACTCGTTTGTCCAAATACAGGATCCCTACGTACTGTCCTAACAATGGTACCTATAGAACATGCCCTCAGAACGTACCACTGGTGGCACCTGCCACTCGTCCTGTGGCTCGTTGGCTTACACCGTTCTCAACCACAGCCCTAACACTTGCACTTATAAAAAAGGTCTTGCTTGCACCCCTGTAATGTTTTCCAATCAGCTTCTCCCCATGGAAGATAAAGCACAGAGATGCACAGTTAATGACCACAAATTTTGGTATTCTCCCAAGTTCTTAGCGCCCAAAGAAGACAATGCAAGAATTGATCACAATTTTTCACAAGCATTTATGACTGCAGCATCAATAACACGCTGTAGGAAAAGATCTGAAAAGCGTAATTCTCAAAGACTGAAATCATCTAACTCTTGTGCTGCAGGGGGTAGACTTTCAAAGTGATGCATAGGGAGTTATGCACATAAATCCTATTATTTGTTAACAGGATTTCTGTGTGGAACTCCCTGGGCTCTGCAAGGAAAATTTACCCCTAAGTGGCCTAATGTTGATGTTTACCAAAACACAGCATTTCCACATGCATACTCACGGGCACCACCACGCTTTAACACTTGGAGAGAAATCTTAAACAGGTAGAGAGGAGAAAATAGAGAGGGGCTCAAGGGGTATTCTCATTTCCTTATTCCGTTTCCCTGCGCTGCTGTGAGGTTGAAGTGCAAAGCCAAAACACTACAGACGCCTGACCTGCTAGAGAAGGGATGCATGGCACGCCAGCTCCCACTCTGCCCGGCACCCGACATACTAGGATTTTTGTGTGCAGGCTCAGGATTTCCCAAGTGACTCAAAAGGCACTTGTGCTTGTCAGTCTTTACCTGCTCCTTTTATCTACTACCAGCCCCCTCATTTCCCATCTTCAACCTCTTCAGCTCGTGGAGCCTAATGGAGACACTTAAGAATTTCAGAACTTACTCTACAGGCCCCTAAACAGTCCTGCCACCACTTCCATTAGAAGGAACCTATACGTTTTTAAGCCAAGTCTCAAGATTATTTTGTAGTCCAAGTTACAAGACCTCTCGATATATTTCAATGGATTTGCCAAGAGCTCTGCATTATATAATAGCCAAGTATCAAATGATTACTTTCAGGACGCTTTTTTGCTGTGGAAAATCCGTAAATTCTTAAAAATTCTTAAAAGCCACTTTCTTAAAAACATACAAGTCCCCAGTCAATATTAGTTCTTTCAGCTAAAGCAGCTTTGTACCTCTGCATCTTTAAAAAACAAGGTAGTGATGGTTAAGAGGAATATTTCTCAGCACTCTATTATCCCACAAAAAAAATAACGGCATATGTGCTCCATCTCAAAACAATTCCTAAGATCTTATCCAAAACAACCATTTTCAACTCTAATGCCAACCACTCCTGCCTATATGTCATAGCATTCAGTGCATGCAATTGCCAGATTCTGCCCTCGTACGATGCATTTACAGCTCTGCTTTCAGTCGTGGACTAGCAGTCCTAACCGGAGCTCCCCAAAAGAGCCTGACAAGTAGCTCAGCAAAACAACACATGCACCTGATGCTTTAGAGCAAAGTCCTTGCATTCTCAGATGAAAACAGATGCCAAGTAATTAAAGAGTTCTTGAACTTCAGGCACTAAAGAAAACTCCAAGCACGTGTGCCTGTGACTACCACCACGTACACCTGTAATTTTTAGGCACTTAAATACTGCAGGAAATGGGGAACTAAATAGCTCAACAGGAAAGGACTGAATGCAGTCCAAGCTACTGAAAGGCCAGAAGGGTGAAGCAAGGTTGCCATCCTACAGCGTGGCCCAGGCCACAACTACTACAGGCAAAAACATATTTGGGCCATCCTATCCATGTAGCAGACTCTGGAGCAGCTGCTCAAGGAAGCCAAGCTCGGGGCGGCTCAAGGCAGCAGTAATACTGAAGCGGTCATTGCACCCAGCACAACGTGGGAACATCGACCTAGCACCCCCCCTGCTGCAAAACGAGCACGTACTTAACTCAGAAGAACAGCCTGGACGGGGTCAAAACAAGCCACGAGACGTCCCTGCGTGCAGGGATAGGCAGCTTCTCCCTCCACTCTGCACTGGCCAGCGTGGCAAAGAAAACAACACAAAGCACAAATTTCCATGAGTTAAGCAGAGGAGGCAACTCCTGCTTAGACCAAAGCAGTGCTATTGCACCCATTCCAGCCTACCTCTGAAAGAGGAGGCATTGCAGGCTAACAGCAGGGCACAGCAAAGCCAGACAACAAAATAAAGCTAACATTTGGTCTTCATTAGCTCTCCTATTTGACAAAGATGATTTGAGAATATTTATAATTCATGTTCCCTGTTAAAAAAAAAAAAAAAAAATAGTAGCTTGAACAATCTTCCAGTAAACTTAATTAGGAATTGGGCAGAATTGCCAACTCTCAATTTTATCACCCTTTTCATGATGTCTAGCACTTCAAGTCCAGCACCTAGAGTTATGTGCTTGTACAGAGACTCCAGCTAGCAGGACAAAAAGACACACACAGAATGTCTAATGCCTCTGTCCCAGAGCAAAAACAGTGGCCAGGGTCGGAAGGTAAGCACAAAACATTTCAAAATACGCTGCTGGGTTTCTGAATGCTAAGAAACCAAACCAAAGTGGTCGCACCAATTTTAGGAGGTTGACTCATGATTTGGATTGCCAGAGGTGATAGATACTCCACAGGATCTGAACCACCTTCTTGGGGAGGTTTTGCACTGATTTTGCATGCTCAGAGGAACTGGGATCCTTGCTAATGGCTCTCGGCAAGGCAGCTCTTACAGACAGCACAGGACCTGGAGTGACACTTGCCTCCAACTGCAGAGCACCCCATCTCTTCTTCCCCCAAGAGTAACTCAACAAATCAGCACATCCAGTGCTAGCAATAGGGCCCATATAACTAAGAATTAATCATGATCCAGGATGATGAGGTGCAGACACCCTAGAAGGAAAGGAGCCCTTAAAAAGTATGAGAAACAGGAATCTTGCAACAAAACAAACTTTTTCTTTTCAATGATCTGAGCTCTATTTGTGTTGTCATAAGGTTTGCGCTGCCATGCAGAAGAATTAGGCTGTGGGATACCCTGAATGCTGTATTACTTAGAAAGCAGAAAAAATAAAATATGGCAGGTTTAATCTCCAGGAACGAGGCACCCGTTGCCCTTCTTGGTTCAGATCCTGTGTCAGGCCATGTTGCCTCAACTCCCATTAACAGCAACAGCGAGGGAACATGCCAAGCCCCTATATCCAGCAGCAATCAGTACGTACCTTGGCTCCTACCTATTGAGTCACAAAATTGGAATGCCCTGATGTTTGGGCTAATCCTTCTTGGCATATCTAAAGCATTTGTAATGACACTTCTCTTTCCAATGACATAACAGACACTGATTTTAAAAGTATCTTTTTTTCCTAGCAAAAAACCCATCTTATTTTAAAGCAATTTTTGATCTTCCCTTCTAAACCGGAGACCAACATCAGTTTCCTACTCTTGAGGTCCAGGATTTCATCCATTCAAACAAATAAACCAAACAATGTCTTTTTAGCAGTGCCCTGGAAATTCTGACCTGGTGTAACACTGCAGCAGAAGTTTCATAAGCCATTTCTGTTAGCCAAAGCTGCAGAATGAAGCTGAGATATTTAACAGCTACACTTGGTTTTTAATAACTTTTAGAGGTATATTAGCTGTCATGCCAAAATCTAATAGCTCCTTAGATGTCTTGTTATTTTAAGAGCAAGAGCAATTTGCTATCTCACAGTATCAGGAAAAAGGTTTTCTTCTAGCTTGCACAGAAAAAAAAAGCAACTCTAGAATTAGTTGAAAAATTAAAATTTGCTGGAAATTAAATCATCTATTCAAAGTCAGAGACAAGGCAGGAGATGAAGATACATTTTCATTAGGCTGCCTCAGCTTTGTGCCTTCCCTCTACTAAAAGACAGATTAATGTTTATATAAAACTTAATATGCAAGCTGTTAGCCCACAATATTGAATTGCTCCTTTATATTTAATATTTGTTAGAACTGCTGAGTTATTTATGGTGGAGATAAGATTGCTACACATGTACAGTAGCTGTTTTATCCTAATATATTGTAGTACATGTTTATTAGGAAGCTGTTCCCACGACAAAGCCTAGACATCCATTCCTTCCAGGGAGAAGTATGCTATCATGGAAATGCTCCTGCATGCGTGGCGTGTAGCTATGAGGTGCATTGCCATATACTGCTTTGGAGCTGCTATGTACAGCACACAACGATGGCGAGCCTGACGCAAACACAGTCTGGATGTCCTGTAACAGCACTGGGGTTTTTTTCTCCTGTGTTTCAAGAGTATTAATCACTTCACCTATTGTCATCTTCCTGATAAATGCCATGAAACATCCCAGCAGTGAGGCTCAACAGCACTGCAAAAAAACCAAAGTGAACTTTACAGTTCAAACAGCTGGAAGTTAGGCCATAGATTCACTGTCAGCAAATCAGAGCTTTGAACAAATACCAAAGAAAACCTACCCGGTATCTTAAGAGTCCCCATAATTCACAGCTCAAGCTTATTCTGATCATTAATAAAATGAGCTATTCCGAATGCAGCATTGGTGCTGCAGTAATTTAGCCTATCTCCATGAAAACCTTGCTGGAACTTAAATGAGGTGTGAAACAGTACGGGCCAAGTTAGTGCCCAAAGTTAGATCAATGGCACCGTTTCATCTGAAGTTGTGCCTCCAGAGCGGATCAGCCTTTTCCAGGAGGCTCTGAGAGGTGCTGAAAACATGCAGAGGTGTGGAAAAAATCTCATATAAAAGATGAAGATTGATCACCTTGGAAAAGAAACTAAAAGATGTGACAGCCGTACATAAAAGTATGAATGGCAAGGAAATGGGAGGTCAGGAATTCTGGGGTTTTTGCTCTCGTCTAAGAAGTGGCATTTACTGGAATCCAAAGATGCCAATGAAAAAAAATGATAAAGAAATACTCTTCTACCCACCCAAAATTAAATGGCAGAACTCATCACTATGGGAAGTCACTGAAGCCAAGAATTCAGTAAGACTCAAAGAGGATTTGGGCATTTCTATAGACAACAAGCAAAAGGCAGTTACAATAGCAAATGTTAAAAAAACAACTATGGGAAAGAAGACAAAATCTCATGCTTTAGCGGCCACAGATTTATGATCTTACTGTTAAGGATTATCCAAAGCCTTCAGGAAGAATAGAAAACTTTAATTCTGCCTACAGTGGGGATTCTCAGACCTTCTGAAGCATCTGGTGATGGCCACACAGAGAGACAGCACTCTGATCCTCTGGTCTGATCCTCTTTGGCAGTCCTCACGCGTTTAAAAGAGAACATGAAACTTAACAAGACTATTTGTACTGGATCCAGAAAACAGTGCAGTCCAATGCAAAATCAAGAGAAGATTTGTTTTTGTTAAATCTCCTCTAAGAAAATAACCAGAGTAGAGCACTATAGAGACTCAAAATATCTGGTGGAATCCTGAATTCTACAGGAAAAACAAACAAAAAAAAAGCAGAACTGCCACATGACATGCACAGGATGCACTACCAACGTCCTCGCCTGTACCAGGTCTGTGCTTCATCTGCCTTCACGCCGGCTTAGGAAGATCCTACAAGGAAGACATTACACGAAAAAGACAGTGTGTAGCAGCACTTTTGAATCTGGTCAAAACACAGCTCCTCAGAGTGAAGCCCAAGGCTCCCTTCCTGAATGAGACACCAGCCGGCGTCGACCTCGGTACCCCAGCTCCAGCGCCTGGCCAGGTAACTCTCCAGACTCGTCTTTCTGCTCCCCGCGGCTGATCTGACCATTCCTGTACAGAAAGGCCCAAATACCTCGTTGTCCCAGACACTGAAGAATGTCTCGGCGTGACAGAGACGGCCACAGCATCAGACCTCTCCATTCTGCTGACAGTCTATGAACACCAGATCCCTCATTCAGCTCTAAATTACACTGCCCAGAATGTCACCATTATTTAGTTCCTTTGATTAATTACAACTTTGCAGTGACTTTGTTACAGAAATGGGTTTCCTATACATATTAAGCGCCGTCCTGTCTCTGTGTGAGTTCTCTTGATGATGAAATGGCTTTTTGACTGCTAAGGATTGAGTGTCGCTCAGGCAGATGCCTCCACCTACATGTTTAATGTCCTTCCCTGGCCTAAAATTCACTGTACGTAGAAACAAGTATTAGTATTCCTACTGCTGCATCCAGAGCAGCCAGGACTCAGCCAGAAGTCTGACAGATTTATAAAGTGCAGCAAGGATGAGGTACAAGACTGGGAGAGGATCTGGATTTTGTCTCTCCTGCTTTGCTGTCTCCTATCTTTTCTTTTTCTTTCCTTCTCGTCCTCTCTCAACTTGCCTTCTTCCTCCCTGCCCCCCAGCTGTACCAAGGACATGTTGTCCCACCACACATGCAACACTTGATGCGCAGTAACTCTGAGAACTGAGAATTCTTGTTTGGTCAATGCAAATTTTTTCTAAGGCCTTGGTACACATGGGTGAGTACCTCTTCCAACAAGCCAAATTCATGACAGATTAGAGTAGAAACAACTACCCAAACGAACGGGAATCTCGCAACAATTCCTCGACGAATGTGCATCTCGCAAATCAAGATGCAATCCTGCTGCATCTTGCATGCACGGGCTGCACAAACATGCACCTTGCGATCACCGAGGTGGGGAAGGAAGGCCGAGGATCGTTGGTGTTTAATTCTGCAGCACCTTCAACCACCATGAAGTCAACAAAAACATAGCACACTCGGTAACTGACCGAGGCCCTAGGTGAAATCGTATTGTTTTATACTTCGTGTTAGTGGAAAACAGAGACTCTGACTTGCAGTCTCCTTGCTGCAAAGCCCTAGCAGTGTTTTGGTGCCGGGGGGGTTTGCTTTGAGCAGCTCTGTGCTCAAGCCGCATGCAGGATGGAAGGGCTCTGCCCGTGTCGTTTGCCAGCCACGCGCAGCACTCGTTGAAGACGAGTTCCCGCACCGCACGCGCACACCGGTGCCTCTGCGCAGCCCGGGGTGCTAAGGAGCCCTAGTGGGAGCTGGCATCACGGGGCCGCGCGCCCCGACCTCCACAGAGGGGCGGCCGGCCCGCAGGCGAGAATTGCTCCACAGAAACCTTACACCACGTCTCTGCAAGATATCCGAGTCGCTGCATGGGTGTGGAGATACAGAAAGTGCCGCTGGGCACTTCAGCAGTTGAGGGCGGCCATCCATGGATTTGCTAGCTAGACAGCCATGGCTTCTTCATGCAGGACCATCTCTTAGCTCATACACCACTCAGATTGGCAGGGAATCTCCCAAATGGAAAGAAAACATGGTTTTACCTCAACGTCTAACATGAGCACAGGATATTCAATCTGCCCACCAGATCTATAGATCAAACAGCTGTTTCTCCGACAGCAAATGCATCTGTTTCTACCCTCACCTAGAGAAAAGATTCACAGGAAGGCACCGGAGAAGCTTTCTGCCACTTTTGGTATTGTTATACACAAAAGAGGCTGAGGTGCAAGGAAGCTAATGTAATGTTTTAGAGGATGAAAACGCCATCTCCAGGAGATTTACAATGATACAAACTATTTTGAACCAGGAACTCACATGCACTGGATGTGGTTCTCACCGTCTGCACTTACATCCTTAGTTAACACAGCTCCCCAACCAGATCTCAAATGTACTGATTGCAAAGTTGTCATGCCCGCGCTCTTCCATAGGGCATGGCTGCTAGACAAGCTACTGGAAAAGGTGCTAGTTGCAGGCTAAGAAGGAATCACAGAAGTGCTCCGATGAGGGGCACCCAGCGGTTCAACCCAGAAGATGCACTTAAACAGGGATGTGCACAGTTAGAATTATTTGTAATTCATATTCATGCATTCTCCCAGCTTTCTGCAGACCCATCTAACAGAGGAAAGTAGACTCCTGGCATACTCCAGCCAGTATTTTTCACAGTAGGAGAGTTACTGAGGAGAAATAGTCACAAAATTTGCACCAAAGGCACTCTAGGGTTGAACTAGCATGGAGGGATCTGTTAGCATAGTTGCATGTATCAAACAAATGCAAAAGAACTTGAGTGAAGCTAACTGCTCTCCAAATCATGATAACCCTGATCTGCAGAACAGACTACTTTTTCACTCTCAGCCACCCTTTGTCCCTGCAATTATGTTAAGGCATAATGTAGACCAGTTAAATGCCAAAGTAAATGATCCCGTCTGCAAAACTAGGCAGATCTGCATATCACAAACACCACAAGCACCAAGTGCCCCATCTAGCTTACAGTAGTATGGGGGCTTAGGTCCCCACGCACTCAAAATTCCCAGCAAAAATAAGTCTTAGCTTTGACGTGAGCAATCCCCATCAACATCTGTACCACAACCACTTTCGTGCCGTATCACTGTATGAGGAGCAGCTGTAATGGCCCCAAATCTTCTATATTAGCCAAGATAACCATCGAGGAGAGGCAGAGGTGGTTATGAGGGATCCTTTTCACACTGCTCTGCTCACAGAAAGGGAGGCAAGGCCGCTCACTAGCCCATAGTGAGCGCTGAGCACGCACTGCTGGCAGCAGGGATAAGAGGGAAGTGTGACTGGAGTGATACCATCATCACTCTTATTCCAGTAGCAATATTGCCACTGGCATCAAGAGTTTTGGATCAGGTGGAGAGGCAGCTACCTTGCCTTGTAATTCCCTCAGTTGTTGCTCCTATCAGTGCAGCAAAGCAATCTAGCCCAGAGTACCTATTTTTCAAGTCTGCCCTCAGTGAGAGATACAAAAAATGCCACACGCTCAAATAGTGTCAAAAGCTGTAAGTAAATTTGATTCTTAATATATTGGTGAGATAAATTATAAAGTAGTTAAGATAAGGAAACAAGGAATTTAAATAGAAATGTAACATTTTTAACTTGATTTTTCCCTCTAAGAAAGTAAACAAGCATCCAAAAGAAGGATATAACTGATTATAGATATAATTTTAATAATCGTAATCTTTAGGTTCAGATAGTGCTAGCAAGGCATAGGAAATGCAAATTAGAGCTTCACTTTTAACCAAGACCGGGCTGTATACCTAAACTCATCACATAACATTGCAGGAGCCTTAGATGGCCAACCTCACTTCTGGATTCTGATGGCGTTACAGTTTCACACCAAACTGGGTATTCCTAAAACACTTCATTCTGTGCAACGCCGGCCCCTCAAATGAAAAGATTAGGCTGATTTACAGGAATCCTTGGTGCTTTCCTAGAGAAAGACTCCCACTCCCGCTCGCACCTGGGCTGCTCGCTTTGCCGCAGGTAGCAGTTACATGGAGGGGGACTTGCTGTGGTTGCTGCTTGGCACGCGCAGCCGCTGCGCTGTCTGCAGGAGCCCTGCATCAAACCACTGCGAGCGTCGTCCACGGGCAGCTACAGCCCTCAGGGAACCGCCAGCTCCGCGCCTCGCCCGCGCGCTTCGGCTCCTCAGCCGCCGGCAGCACCGTGTTTGTCAGCCAGGCACCGGGCTCTTCAAAAATCAAAAAGGTGGTGAGTGGGTAGGTGGGGAGGAGGGGACAAATACATAAATAAATAAACCCCAGGAAACACCACTGGATTTTAACAGTGAATCTGAATTCAGTTCAAGGGAGTCTGTGGATGCAGCCATGCAGTGCAAAACACCACCAGGGAGAGGGAAATTGGGAAGCAAGACAGCACCAGAAAGAGAAACTGCACCATGGTGCCAGTGAAATCGCCTAATGAGTTAATTTGCAGCGAGGCTGGGAATCCCTAAAGCAGGGCGGCACTGCACACTGCAGGCGGGCACATCCCAGAGTCAAATCCAAAGGGCGCTGGATCAGCTCTTAATTAAATGCAGTTCTGCAGGGATCCCTGCATCAAAACTAAAATCACTGACAAATCTCGTCTCGAGCATCGCACTCAACTTCGTGCCTGCAGCAGCCCTGCGGTGCTGCCACGTTACATGCAGCCCTGTGAAGTTTGTCCTGAAATCCGGCGGAGCACGTGCCAAGCCGGGAGCTGCCGCGCCTGGGAGCAGCAGGATCTCCCCCCACGTCCCCGCTGTGCCTTGGGAAGGCAGCAGGCTGAGCCGCAGCGTGACCGTGTTTCCGACGCGCTTTGTGAACCAACACACTGCACTTCAGCAAGAAGCGCTGCAGCCGCCTCCTCGGAGGGCTGCTGTTCCCCACCAAAGCAGTGCTCCATTCCCCCTATGAATTAGCAGATGAATTTCTGCCACAAACCCTCAAACCACATTCTTCCCAATCAAAGTGCAGAACGATGCCCCAGAGAGCGAGGCAGCTCAGAACCGGCGCAAGCCTGCAGACGGCGAGCCCGCCGGAGAGCTCCTGCCCCTGCCACACGCAGCGGGCACGCGCGCGCCCAACGCCTCCGGGAGCAGAGCAGGACAGCGCCGGAACGGGGACGAGATCCAAGCGACGGCGCTGGAAAATGTTCTCCTGCAGCTGGGCGGCTCAACCCTCTGCGCCCAGACCAAAGAGGAGGATGCACAACAAAAGGCAGCAGATGTCATTTCATAAGAAAGCCCAGATTTTTTTTTTTTTTTTTTTTTTTTTTTTTTTTTTGTCACCCTGCACTACAAGTTTGGGAATAGTTCCTTTCGGAAGGAGTTTATATTATGTGAAAATCCAGTGTATGCATTTGCAGGCAAATGTAGTACAGCCTGCATATATTTTCTGGTGAAATGAAGCCTGCAGTTTTGCTCGGGGTTTTCACTCCAGGGTTTTAGCAATGGGGGCTGTAATGCGTGCTTGCGAACTCGGTCAGAATACACATTCAAGAGGATGGGACTCTTACTGTGTTTCCCCTAGCCCAGCATAGAGCTATGGGGCTAAACAAAGAGCTTTTCAGAAAGTCACTGCATGCAGCGAGAGAATAAAGCGCCAGCCCCAGCAGCGGCAGCAGCGGCAGCACCCGCTCAGCTTCCCTGCGTGGGAAGGGACCGCGTGAGCAGCAGGTGGGATGCGGGGATGGCCTGGGGGGGCCCTACCCCTGCATCTCCTGTCCTGCTCCCTCCAGGTCTCCTGCCTGTGCGACAGTCCTGCACACCGGCTGCTCCCGGCACGCAGCATCCTGAGGAATGGAGAGGCTGGAAATGCGGGGCCCAGGCAGCGGAAGCAGCTGGCAGGCAGCTGTAATCGAATTCCTGGAGGACTTGGTCTATTTTTAAAATTTTCTCTATGTTGGCTTTTTTTTTTTTTTAAAAAAAGAAAAAGGCAGGTGAACATTTGCAAAACTTGACACGCACTTTTAAAAGTTTCATTACATCTGTAAGTGTTGGCACCGTGCAAAAATCCAGCCATTGCAGCAAAGCACGAGCATTCAGAGTCGGATTTTAAAACTCGGCACTACGGAGGCAGAGGATGAATCAGCTGCATCTTTAACCGCGTGTCGTACGGATAAAGACCCTCTGCGTTGAAGTGCTGTACAAACCTCTCGTACTGCATAAGCTTCTTGAATAAGAACCCCACAGCCTCGAGTGCACTGTCTGCACGTCCTTGCCAGCAGCAGCGCTTAAACGCCGTGTTCCCACCTGACCCACCGGGCTCACCGCGGGCGCAAAGCCCCAGGCAGAGCTGACCACGGCCCCTGGCGACCGAGCTCCGCCAGAGCTGTGCAGGGGAGAAGCTCCCCATGCATCCCCAGGGAGCGGAGGCCAGCCTCAGCTACACTCATTTCTCTCCCCGCTTGCCGCAGCGAGTTAAATTCTCGGATGATAATGAGCAGTCACCGACTGCATCGCCAGCTCATTAAATCACCTCAGTATCCACTCGTTAGCAAACACATTTACACACTCTGGATTTAAGGCCTGCTGCCTGGCAGACGTGTGGCATATGATATTTGTTGCAGTATGGCTTACGTTAGTTTATTTGGATTTTTTCTAAGGGATCCTTATTTAGCTGCAGCTTACTTTTTTTCCTGTGCTTTAACAGCGCTGGATTATCCACCAAAACCATTACTTCTAAAAAAAAGTAAGAAAATAAAGCCCAAGACCACATCTCAGCTCTTGCAAGACAGGGTTATGTAACAATATAGCACAATATATATTTAAGCATCAGCGTGTTAACTGCATATAGAGAGATGAACTGAAAGAACAGGGGAAGAGGAACAGAGAAGAGGAGGAGGAGGAAAATCTCTGCTAAACACCAGGAAAAAAAAAATCATCATTTCGTGAGGCTTCCTAATAAAAAAAGCAACTCTCAACAATTAACTTCCTCTTGTATATAAAATAAGCACAGGATAATAGAATGCGTATCAAATAAAATGTTACTTTTTGCTGAATATTCCCCAAATGTGCAATCACTATACCTGATGCTATCACACGACATTGGATTACGACATTGCAAGCCCAGCTTTACAAATGGAGCTTTCCTCACTACACTGGTGGCAGGGGAAATGCTGAAGAAGAAAGTGTTTGGACTGCCATGCAGTCAGGCAGCCGGTAAACAGTATGTTCAGGCCCTTGGAAAGAAAGCACGGAGGATTTTAGAGGGCTTAAAATTTCAGAGGGTTTGGTTTCTCCCCAGCTCCTGGGCAGCTACACTGCTCTTTTCCTGGGTCAGACAATGAATATCTGCTTCTGCTAAAGGTGGAGCACAGAAATTTCCTAATGTGCTTTGGAAAATAGATGGGATGTGTATTGCAGAGAGAGGGTGGGGGAAACACTCCTCTGTGCCTTTTGTGTCTGCTTATTAACAAAAATTTTTGCTTAAATTTTAAGCTGCTCCAGCTCCTTCAAGTATTTTTACTGCAGTCACAGGCCCTTCTTTTTCCTGCCCGAGACTGGATAAAAGGCAAGAGGTTTGCTGGCAGGAACACGTGCGACGTGGGGCAGACAACCCCGCGTAATGCCACTAGGGAGTCTCGCATATAAAATATTCCACAAAACGTACTGAGAGGCCACCTGCACGCACGAATCTCAGCGTTCGCAAACCAACATCCTCGGCCAAAGGGGAAAAAAAAACAGCCTCCCAGCGATGACCCCGCCGGTCACGTAGCAAACCCAGAGTGTCAGTTCTGCAGCTCGCAAAGCTGCTTGGAGAGGCCCTGGCACCGTATGCAGGACTCAAGCCCTCCGCAACGCAGTGTCAGCCCGTTTCATCCTGCGCTTTTGGCAGCGGGAGGGCAGAGGCGAGTGAGGAGAGACTCTTGTTTGCTTCTGTTCTTTTGTTGCTGCTGCTGCTGTTGCTGTTCGAGCCAGGTTACATAATGCTTAATTTCAGGCTCTTTTTGGTGGCACGATGATGTATATGCAATGCAAATATCCTTGCTGGAATTACAAGAGCAATTTATCAATTCATGGGCAGCCTAATCAGCCCATTTGCTTTCTAGTGCGCAACAGTAAAAGCTTATCTCATGCAGACTCACGATCGTTCAAAGCAATCTAATTGAATTTCAGGGCCGAGAGCATTGCACAACACGTGATGTGTCTCCGCCGGAGCCCGGTGCCAGACACTGCAGGCGTTACATAATCACATGCTGTTGTTGGCTGAGGAGCGCTGCGCTCGCCGCCGCCTCATCGACTTGGCAGCCGGTGCCGCCTCCAATCATGCCCCGCAGCTTCGATCTGCACACAGCGTTCACATGCGCGGTCACATGCGCCGGGGACCTTCGCAGCGGCAAATGAGGATGGGAGCACTCGCAGCGGCTCATCAAACCCCCCGCCAGGCAGAGGCGATTACAGAGGGCTGGGGAGGGGCACGCTGCCAGGAGAGCCCTGCTCTGCTCTGCTCTGCTCTGCTCTTCGGGGCCGCAAGCCCTCAGGCAGGGCCACTGCGGATGTCCCGCACAGGGCTGCAGCTCCTCGGACTCTCTGCGGCCTCCAAGCCGAGCCGGGGCCTGGGGAGCCCCTGGCCCAGGCGACTGTCGCCTCCCGGTGCCGGCCGCCACGCGCAGGGGCCGTGAAGGCGCCGGGGGCCGGTGGGACGCCCTTGCCCGCTTGCTGCGACACACGTGATTCACCCGAAGGGGTTTCCCACAAGCCAGGCAGTGCCATTTAGTATCAGCTTTGAATCAGTCACTTTGAAACGCTCGCCTCCCCAGCCAAGGGCCAGGCCCGCTCCGGGCTGGGAATTCCTGCACGCTCAGGACAAGAGGAGAGTGCCGGGAGGAGCGTGCCGCGGGCGTCCAAGTCACGGAACGGGAAGCGGCCGGCCCTCCCACCCACGCTTGGCTTCGTTGCATGGGAGCCCCTGGGCCTCCTCTGCTCTTTTGGGCCGCTTTACGGGCTCTAGGAGCCGCTTTGGCCCACGGCTGTCCCCTTCGGAGCTGCAGCTCGCGCCGGCCAGAGCTGCAAGAAGGATCTCGGAGGGCTGCACAGCTCCAGACGCGACTCTCTTCACATCCGCCAGCATTCCGGGAAATCAGGAAGCTTGTGATTTCCCAACAGAAGCCAAGTTCGGAAGGGGAATTTATGTAGGTCCTCCAAAGCCAAGCTCGCTCAATGAGCGCCTGTCGGGATGCCGTGGCCCTTTTCTCAACAGCTCCTTCATTCGCGAGGCCCAGGAGCACACTGGCCCGCTTGACGCGAGGAGGCAGCGCGGGCGCCGCGCCAGCCGCACCGGGGCTGGCTCCCACCTCCAGGGAGCGCTTCGGAGGCGAGTCACGCGCTCCGCCCGAGCGCGGCCCCACACCGGCCACGGCGGCGGGCGCCCACACGGCCTCCGCGCTGGCCCCTTCCAGGGCCATGACGCACCCACAGCGGGGCCGGGAGCGGCACTGCCGGGTCGGAGCGGTGCCACGCGCTCCCACACCTCATCCCTCAGCAGCGAGGCTGCGCCAGGGCCCTAACGAGCTGCGTTCAGCACGTCAGCAAGGAGCAGCCGGACAACGCGTATTCCTGAGCCTCGGAAAATAAAGCCAAGGCAGCTTCCCCTGGTGGCTCCCGCTCGAGGCAGCCGCTCCAGCGCCTTCCCGGTGAGGCCACATCTCAAAGAGCCCCTTTGTGCTGCGCGGCGGCTGCTGCCCGGGCCTTGGGAGGCCCCTGCTGGAAGCCGGGGTCCCCCGCACACTGCCCGGCGGGAAATCCATCGCTCGGAGCCGTGCGGAGGGCTTGGGAAAACACGTTGTAATTCACTCTGGTTTTACGACCTCGCGGTGCTCGAGTGGGGCGCTGCCCCAGCTGGCTCCGCGTCGGTGCCCAGGAGCAAAGCAGCGATCAAAGCGCTGCGCTGACGGGCGCAGAAGCCGTGAGTCTTGGGTAGTTCAAAAGGGAACATTATCCCGGGAACACTTCCTCTCCTGCTCTCAAATAAAGCCCTTCTTCAGCTGGAAATCAGAGAAAAGGAGGAAGTGTGTGGAAAAGAGGAAAAAATAGAGATGGCCTAAAAGGTTAGGAGAATAAATTTTTTAAAATTTTTTTTTAAGCATTTGGAATAGGTTAAACACATGTGGAATTAAAGAAACCATCAACTTGCTGACTTCCTGGTTTAAGGAAAAAAGGCACAGAGGAATCGAAAGCCCTGCCTGTAGATCAGCAGGTGTGTGAGCACCACTCCCGAGCCAGGAGAGGCTCTCTCGGTACCCGCGCATGGAAGCGACCTGGCTTCACGCGCCACATCCTCGGGTCCAGCGAGTGAGGCCAGCAGGGTGCAGTGCCCGCGTGCACCCCGAGCCCTCCAAAAGGGCTGTCTGGGGTCCCTGCTGTCATTTTTTTTATTGTCAATATGAAAATCACTGGAAGAACAAAATGCTTCCAACACACAGGGCAAATTTAATAAAAGCTGTGACATAACCAAAACAGTCCTCTGTGCTGCCCATGGTAAAATGTACTGACCACCACCCACTCTATTACCAGCGGTGAATTACCAGTGTTATTTCCTTGGCCTCACAAAAACAACCTAGTTAATACGAGATTCTTCACAAAAAAACCCCAAGGGGAATCGAGCTGCATATACTCTCCTCCGGCAACATTTCCAGCCCAGCTGAGAAAACTGCCCTGGTTAATAAAAGAGGAAGAAATTCACAACAGGCAGGATTTAGAGCATTTGTTTAAATGCAAAGATTTTCATTTTTAGAGAACCGCGGCCAAACTTTGTATATTTAAAACAGCTTGATTTTCAAAAGAGCTAAACTGCACCCAGCAGAGTGGCCTGGGAGGAACCCCAGCGCTGCAAGCTTCCAGTTTTCCACAGCTGAGAGACAGCCCAATGCAAGCCAAGTCTTGTCCTAATGCTTTCTTACGATCCAGGTAGGGACAGGAGGTTCGGACGGGCGACCCTCCTGTCACACGCTCCCCTGCATCGTTTGAGATCAGCAACAACCATTTCTGCTCTATCTTGCCTCCAACTCCAGCCTCTTCAGCACTTTAGAGACACGGACTGGTGACAGCTGGGTGTGGGGCCAACAGACATTACAAGTTACTATACACAACTAAAGAGTCCAGAAACCAAGCTGAAGCTTCCTGGAGGAAAGGAAAGGAGGGTAACAAAAACAAAGGCTAAAATGATTGAGGGAAAAAAGGAAAAAAGAAAAACAAGGCATGAGCTGCACACTGTGATCACCACCCTGTGCTGAGGGCACCTTCAGCCTCGGCCCAACCAAAGAGCCTCTGCAGAAGGCTGAGGGGGTCAAAGCGACGGCACCATAATCAAGCTCCTAAGCCTCAAGGTTATCATCGACTCCAGAAGAGGCCCCTTGCTGAACAGCCTGGTCAACAACAGGATATTCTGGCCTGTTCATCCCACAGTCAGGTAGCCACAGACGAACTTGTTTTTTCGCTTAAGTAAATTAACCCAATACAGCATATTGCAAGCTCTGGTGATTTGCGGAATAAAACTTTGACAACTAGACACCCTAAAGACTCAAAGAAATCCCTAATAAACTATTTGCAATAAAAAAAAAAAAACCCTCATGATTTGCAAGCCAAATCTCATGATTTGTTTGTGGCCTGACTCACGGTTTTCAGTGCTTGGGGTTGGCAGCTCTGAGCAGGCAGGGATATGAAAGAGGAGTGGGAGTGAGTGTCCGCCAGGCTTCTGTTTTCCTGGGATGGAAGACAAAGCAGCTCTGCCAATTCCAGCTGGCAATACCATGCCGGCGTTCCTCCAAGGCCAAACATGCCGGGTAAAATTCTCATCAGACGAAAAATTTGTATCAGAAGCAGTTGCTGTGTAGTTGCCTAATAGCTGCGTCCCAAAGTTGAATACAGCATATACTTTCTTTTTCTCGAAAAGCTGGGGGGTGAGGGGAGCTAGACCACGGCACAGATTAATCCCTTGCCAGATGCCATTAGTGATGAAGTCTCTTAGAAATTACATCAGTATGAGGCAAATCAGAAAACAGTGAGTTTCCATTTCCTCCTCATGTCTGGCTAGACAGAGACTTCAAGATCAGCTTTCATCTGTGGCCTGGAATCAACCCTCCTCTCCTCTTGCTTAGTGCAGCAAGGGTGTTAAGCAAGTAATTGCAACCATTAGAAAGAAAAATAGCTCCTGTTCTCCATTCCTGTCAAATACCAATCCTTCATTAGGGTTCCTCAACGCTGGTTCAGCACGTGGCTGACGGTGCCTCTCTGCTTGGTGACCCACTGCTGCGGATGGAGGCAAGTGACGTAGGGGTCCCCAGGCACAGCCTTGTGCCTCCCTGCGTGATGCCAAACCCTGAGCCTGCCTTCTCTGCAGGTAAGCCCAAATGTTCCCTCACATATGGTATTTGCCAAGAGTCTGGTCAGGGACTGGAATCAAATTTCCACCTTCCTGCAACACTCAACCCTCCCTATCTGCTCACAGGGTGCAATGAGAGGGGCAGAAGCAAAGCAAGAGGTTGAGTAGGGCAGCCTTACTTCTCCTTCCTTTGCTTTCCTCTGAGGCAAGGGCTCACCCTCCTGTCTAAAAGAGAAGAACACTTAGTTCTCTGGGTTGTGACTGGTTAAACCAAATAATATTATAACAGAGGGTTTTCTATAGAAATTTGGCTCCTGAAACACATTGCTGAGCTGTAAATTTCCGACTGAAGCAGTTTATGTAACATCAACTATTCACACTGCCCTAACTAACCAGAACTAACCATTCCATTATAATGAGTCCATTATCCCCCACCTTATTATATTTTCTCTTAAAACAGAGATCAAAGATTTGGATTTAGTGGCATCACACCGATTTTGTTTTTATTACTGGCTCCCTAGGACTATCATAAATATTCATCGGCCATCCTTAATACAATGCATTGAATTCTGCTCACTGCTATCTCTGGTGCAATTGCAAAGTACAAACAGGGCTGCTGCTCAAACACATTAAATAAAGCAACAGCAAATTTGTGGCAGTCAACAAGAACGACAACAGAGGCACAAAATGAAGCAACCCTTCCCCCTTCCGAGGAAATTCAAAACTTAAGGAGACGTTTTCTCTCGCCCCCTCCACGGCTGTAGACGTTCGACTGCTGTGAAAATTCATCTGTGCAGCAGCAGCAGCAGCAGCTGACCTGCTCTCACGGACAGGGACAAGAGACGTTTCTGAGAAGCCCACAGTTGCCACACAGTGGTCTCTGCGATACTGCAGAGCTCGCCAGCAAAAATGACGAAGGCTGCTCAGCCACAACACAGCAACTGCTCAGCAAGGAGGATTTTTTTTTATGCAGTAAGTTATATTAAAATGGGGCTGTGTGAGCCTGAAAACATCCTCCTGGCTCGCAGGCAGGAAAAATAGGTTCATTCAGTTTTATTCACATAACACCTGAGGAAAAACTGCAACTATCCCAAGCCCTGGGATGCCTGCAATTTCTTGCTCTCCCCATATTCATCACTCACAGGTTCCTTTGATCTGCCCTTCTTACCTCTGTGCGGCTCCTTCCAGCATGGGCAGGCCAGGAAAGAAAACTCGCATTATGCTTAGTGCAAATTGCTCCTGCTTGGGGCACAGACACGGAGCACAGACAGAGGCCGCTGCCGAGGTCAGCTGGACACCTTAAACAAGCTACAGCCGCTCAAATTCGTCTGGCCATGGGAATTACGTTTTCTTCATATAAAGTAACGCCGAGAGCATTAATGCACATCAGACACTTTGTATTCTAAGCAAGAACATCTGCTCCGCTAAAAACAAAACAATATGGTATGGCACAAAATGCACATTCAAATATTTATCTTCTAATACAACTCCACCGTGCAGGCAGTAGGTAATATGCCTCTCCTTAGGAAAAAAAAATGAATACAAATAAATCATCTTATCTAAAATAAAAACATGTTTATGCATACGAGGGTACACTCGCAACAAATTCCACTCACCTAGACATAAGAACCACGTGATAAAGCTGCTAACTCCACTTATATATTAATCTACAATATACTTTTGGTCATTTACCTATCCCCTTGTCTATTCAAAATTTGCTAGAAATTTCTACTAGCTTTTTGAAAATCTTTATTTTATTCATGATTTAGATTTTATTGCTAAAACTAGAGGCACATAAAAATCACAGAGTCACAGACTGGTTGAGGGACCTCTAGAGACCATCTAGTCCAAACCCCCTGCTCCAGCAGGGACCCCTAGAGCACGGGGCACAGGGTGGTGTCCCAGTGGGGCTGGAAGATCTCCAGAGAAGGAGACTCCACAGCCTCTCTGGGCAGCCTGTGCCAGGGCTCTGTCACCCTCACAGGAAAGAAGTTCTTTCTCACGTGGACAAGGAATTGCCTGCACCCATTACCCCTTGTCCTAACACTGGCCACCACTGAGAAGAGTTTGGCCCCCTCCTCCCTACAATCATTTCACAGGTTCTTATACATATTGATCAGGTCTCCTCTCACTCTTCTCTAGGCTAAACAGGCCCAGCTCACTTAGTCTTTCCTCATACAATAGGTTCTCCAGTCCCTTAATCATCTTCATTGCTCTGCGTTGGACCCTCTCGAGCAGCTCCACATCCCTCCTGTACTGGGGAGTCCAGAAATGCACCCAATACTCCTATGGTATGCCTCACCAGGGCTGAGGAGAGGGGCAGGATCCCCTCCCTCGACCTGCTGGCAACGCTCCCCCTGATGCAGCCAGGATCCCATTGGCCTTTTTGACCAGGAGGGCGAATCCTAATCCTAAAAAATCCCTAATCCCGATGCTTTCATGATACAGGATTTGATTCAAATAGCCATAGTGGGCATGGCATTTAAAATCGGAACAAACTGAAGCTTTCAGCAAAATCTATCCCACCTGGATATAAAACAAAGAAACTGTTTTCCTGATAAAGAATCATGATCAACTCTATGAATATGGAATCTGAATAAGGTGACACGAATTGTATTTAGAGCTCTGTGAAGGCTTCATTTGCTAAATACTAGCAGGGACGGATGCTGGTTTGCAGTTGGTTAGGATCTTTTTACTGGTTTTGCTGTACCTCAGATCAGATCCACAGAAAGGAACTTGTGTGAAAAAACAAATTTAAAAAGAAAATGAAAACAAGGGATATCTACGCCATACAAATGTCATGTAAAAAGGGAAACTCCAGAACAGAGGTTGGTCTTTGGAATTTCAGAGCAACCAACAAGATCCCCCAATTCGTTATGGCTTTGGCTGATATTGTCTAAATCAGTATCTACAGCAAAACATTTTTCAGTATCAGATGCTCTCTTAGAGGAAAGATATCTTACATCCAAAATAATTTATCAATCAGGATTTAAGGCTTAATGTTTCTGAAGCAATTCTGGATAAAAGCATATCATATTCGGAGAAAAAAAAAAGATAAATATAAGCTGCTGAGAAACTAAAACCTTCAGAAATAAATGTGTTTACAGCCATATGTTTTCTTATTCTTGATATCCAGCCACTGGTTTTGTTTATGTCTTAGAGAATAGGGAAAAAAAGAAGGAAAAAGATTTTGAAATAAAGAAAATAAGTGCCAGTGCGTAGCGAACACCATTTATCATTCAACTATCAGCTGCACTAAAAGTAGCTTTAAGTGTCTGGAGAGAATGTGCTGGGATCACAGAGAGAGATAGCAATTACATATTAAGGAGAGGGCAAAACCATCAACTGTGCTCACAGAGTAGCTAGGCCCCGAGCTCAGAGGTGCCGCCCCGCCACTGGTCCCAATACTGGACTTTGGGTTTGATGTTCTCCCCCTGGTTGACAAGAGCCATGTGCTTTGCCTGCGACTCGACCCAGGCCACCATGAGCACCTCACAAGTGGCCCGAGCAGTTAAGGGACTTGGCGCAGGCTACCGAAGGCAGGCAGATGATGGTCCAAGTCCAGACCAATTCTCTGCAGCCCGTTTCTTATGGAAAGAAAATCTCCCCTTGGAAAGCAATATCCCTTGCATTTATCAAGCAGCTGCTCTTGCAGGGTTTTGCACTAGCAGCAAAACACATCTCTCTGCAAATGTGAGCAGCTGGAACCCCAGTCACACATCTGGAGGTTTCCCCAGCGAGCACTGCAGCACTGCCTTCAGTCCAGCACAACACATGCCACAGGAGGGGCGCTGCACGAGTTAGGGAAGATCCTTCAGCACAGTCTAGTTTAGACGGTGTGTCAAAGCACCCCAAATGTGCAGCAGTAGCAATAGGCGCCTCGGCGGCTGATGGCCGCAGGCAGTAAACACCCAGCTAGAGCACAAGCAGCACCGTCACGTGCTCTGCAGTATCTCTCAGCTTAATTACTCCAGCTTGAAACCTGCACAGAGGGAGGGGGAGCGAAACTGTTCATTTGTTTCTCAGTAGGTTTTATTTCTTGGGCTTGTAAAATGTCAGCGTATGGGTATAATGAGAAATTACCACACTTTAAGGGCCTGACCACATTTAGTGTTTAGTCTTGCATATCTGAATGCTGCGCCGCTCCTGCTGTAATTACTGGCTTGGAGGAGTCGCGGCGACAGGACAGTGAATCCGCCATGACTCTGAATCTGTGCAGGCTTTTGCTTTTGCAGTAGTCCACAGACCTTCACAGAAACCACCACAGAGAGGCATTTGCCTCAGGTGTCTCAGTGACATCGAAACTTTCTGCCACTCCTCCCCACTTCATTATCCCACCAAATCCCCAGCAATGGCTTCCTGACTGTCTTGGAAAGAGGTGCCAGTGCCAGCGATCAGCCAAACTCGCCACACATTCCTCCTCCTCGTGCCTCCAGCTCCCCCAGAACCGCGGCTGCTCTTCCAGGGGAGAGTTTTTAACGAGCAGCAATGCAGGAGAGCACAAAAATCTTCATTATCGCAGCAAAGGAACAAATGGTTTTAAAAACATTTCAATATAGGCAGCATTTAGCTTAGGAGATAAACACTCTCTTGGAATATTTCTCTGCCTGTACTATCCTGCAATCACACAGAGCTTCATCTGCGAGAAGAACAGCCTCCTGACAACAGGAAAGACCAAGCTAGCACACAGGCATTCCTAGAAATGAGCACAAATAAAGCAGATAACAAAAATGGTCAAAAAGTATATGTGATTCTTCAGAATGCCCACATTTCTGCCAATCCAAAAGGTGAAGAGTAATAAAAAATAAAGGAATTTGTCAGCTTCTTCTTTCTCCCATTTACAACATGTCCCTTTATGTTTTAATGCATTCAGCAGACCCCTCACGTTCAGAATCATTCTTCTTTCCTCCCATTTATTTTTACCTACATAAATTCAGTATCAGAATGCTGCCTAATGCACACAAGCAAACATCTGAAGTCATCTTGAAAGGCTGAGGCTATAGAACAGAATGCAATTTAACCTAAGAAGTTCTTTGATTCCAAGAACTGCAATGCTGGGACACCGCAACAGTGCCCAGCATCCTCTCCCACCTTTTAAGACCCATTGAGACCATATTTCCTGGAGGAAAAAGACCTACATGTCTCCCTGGTTTGAACCCCGACAGTCAATCAGTGCACTCCCCCAGCAGAGCTGGGGCTAATCCTTTTGACAAACTCATTGGAGATTTGTCCCTGGCTCAAAATGAACAGACTCAGGCCTTCAGAAACAAAATAGCCAATTGCCAAGGATGGCCCTATCAGCGACTACAGCTTATGGGAATAAAGTGCACTCATATTTAAAAAGAACCTGTACTATTTTTTCATGTGTATAATTGCTGCTGTTGCGCAAAACAAAGAGGAAAAATAGTCTGCATTTCATAACTGTGGTGGAATACAGAAATACTAACATTGCATAACGGAAAGCTACAAAGCTTAAGTTTTTAAACCAAGAAGTGAGTGCAAATGCAAAAAGAGCAGGACAATTTTTCCAGGAGTTTTTTCCCAGAAAGGTGGATGGTCCAAAAATTCATTTCTGACAAATAAGCAGCATGCAGGTTCTTCACTGACACTTAAAATTAAAACTGAAATTTCAATTATTGATACCACACTTCAACACCTAAAACAGGAAAAAGAGAAACACTTGTGTTCACAAATAACCCTTACTGAAGTGTTTGGTCTATTCATACTAACATTTCACATAGGAACAACTATTTGGCTGAATATACAGGCTTGAATGCTACCACATTCTGTAACACACAGAGTTACCAAGGTCACTAAGTTGATAACGTTTCATGTCATATGCAGACAAGATGAGAAACAGTAACTTTTTTCAGACAAGTTCACGTCATTTAAGAACAACCAGGGACTTGGAGGGCTGTTTCTGCCAAGGCATTGACATACCAACAGCTGGAATGGGCTAAGATGTTACCGTACGAGCACACTTTGGTTCAACAATTTCATTCAAATCACTGAGGTTTAAGTTAAACATCTGGTCTCTCTGAAGCAGCCAGGAGCTCTCGCCCCTCATGGCCAACCAACTCCAGCCAGCAAGGTAATGGTAAGATTAAAACCATCCCATGTGCAAAATGAGCATGTATCAAGAGCCTGCATCTCTCCAGGGCTCAGGAAGGGATCTCCAGATTCAAGCTAAGATACAGAAAAAGGATCTGTGAGAATCCACAGAGCAATTAAACTGAAACTAAGCACCAAACAGAACCTCGCATAAACACTTAAAAATTCTGGGCCCAGATCACTTTCTTCCTGTACAACAGGTATAGAAATGGACTACTGACCTACAACAAAGGACAACCACGTAGATAGGATAGATATAGTTCAAACAGTCATTTTGGTCTCTCCCTTTTCTTTCCTTAAAGAGTCAACGTAGAGAATCCATACCATAGCAACTGCCTGGGTATGAATGTAATGTATTGGTAATGTAAACTTCCTGCATTCACTGATTGACCCAAATGTTGGAACACTGTTCAGCAAGAGCTCGCTGCAAGAGGGGAGCGGTAGATCAAATTTCATTGCAGTTAGTTACCTAATCAATGCAAATAGGACTAGGAGGCAACGGGGAACTGTGGGGAGATTGCAATAATCACCCACAATTACTTCTGAAAGCTAATCAATGAGCAAGAGGCCTCACATGCCATTTATATACTTTAAATCAAACTCTTGAAATTAAACTTTGATTCCTAACACCATTAGATGCTGCAACACTAAGCAAAGCACGACATAAGCCAAGGGAGGCTGCAGGGGCAAATCCAGATTGGGGCCAGGGGAGTGAGCAGAAACCTTGGAGTTCAGCTGGGGCAATGGAAATGGGGCAGAATGGGAAAAGCATAAAATAGCAGCAAAATGTGTCCCTGATGTGGTCTGCTCTGCATGCACCTTCACCTCCCAGTGGCCAAGAAGAAGATAGATACTGCAGTAAAAGGCAAAGGCCTCCTATGGGCTTCTTGGCCATGGGAGGCAATGGGCAGAGAGAGAAGCAGAGATCTTATTTCATGATTTCTTCTTTGCTTCTTACTATGGGAAGGTCCACAGAAATGGAAAGTTTACCATTTCTGCCAAATTTAACAGAAGGTGCATTCTAATGGATGATTAACAAATTCAGGCCTTCTGTCAAAACGTCCCATGTCCCTCTGTAGTGTCATTCTAGTCTACCATTATGAATTTACTTTAATTTTTTCGTTATCCTTCTAACAGAGTAGAATAAAATCACAGGTAGTGATATCACAGTTCAAAGAAAGCTGGAAACACACAGTGGGCAACTCATGGTGCTATTTTTGCCATCCTGAGGTCCGCAGCAAGAGCAGTGACTCATACAAGGAGTAAGCAAGAGAGGCGCTTGCAGAACCATACAGGCTTGTCTGCTCACGCAGATGCTCCTCGCATGGGCACTCCTGGCACGCCAAAGAGAAAGCACCAGAAGAAACTCTTGGCTCTTCTTCCTCTCCCCCAGGCCCCAGCCACTACGCTGGTAGCGGGGATCATGCAACAGGCTGAAGCAGATCCTGCTAAATGTCCATTCCCAGGCCAATGGAAGCAGAGCACGATGCCTCTGCTGGCTCCTCTCCCTCCCTCTGGTTTACTGGCCTCCGTGACAGCACATAAAACCGGCACTTAAAACAGTGGAGCATTTTGGGGGATTGCTTGCTATATTTTTTTTCTTCCTGCAGTACTGGGATGAGGTTACTTTTTGGTGGGTCTGTGTAGGTATTCCAGAAAAGTTTGGCATGGTTCTTCATAGCATGCAAAAGCTATGAGAATAATAATTACTAGTTATCAATAATATTACCAGTAATAACAGTTATCATCTGCTTCACCTCTGAAACTCCTGTTATGACATAAAATCTCCCTGTCTGCCCAGACCTGACCACATTCTTTTTTGAGCCCAGTTCTGCCCGGGTGGTGAAGAGGAGCTTGGTTTGCTCTGTGTGCACCGGCTGTTTCCGTGCAGAGCAAGGCTGATGTTTTGCAATTGCTGCCTTTGTCTCTGTATCACTGCTCTGCACCAAGATTGATTTATTTTTTTTTATCTTGTCTAGCAGGTTGCTTAGGAGCCTGGGCAAAATGTTCCCGTGTCCATATGTTGAAATCAAAACAAACAGTATGCAGTCAAAACAAAAGCGCTGTGAATATTTCACATTTCTAGTATAAGGCTCATCTCTCATAAAAGAGACACGAGTCTTGCTCTCTTATCACATCAGTCAAGAGGACCAAAATTTTTAACTTTGCAAGTAAAAACTCATACACCCAGAAATACGCAGGGGCATCTTCAAATCCCCTAAGATTTTTTTTCATGACTAATCACATAACTAACATATCTGAATGGTGCCAGGTACAGTAAAATGACTGAGGGCTGCTACTTAGACATGTGGAAATATTTGGGTAAGAGCCGAAGACAAGGAAACGGTGCGACGCCAGGTTCCAGTCGACATTTTTTCTCAAGTAAAATGATCCCTGTGAAGATATTTGACTAAACATGTCAGGTGGGAACAAATGGAAACGATGGCAGTGAAAGATGAGATAATTGCGCTTTGATTCATATTGAAGAGTGACTAATGCTGAGAGAATTTTGTGAGTACGCAGAAGCACCAATAAGAGGAAACCATACAGAAGGCAGAGGGATCCTTAATCAGGCTAAGACTTCTAGGAATGGACAGCTGACTTGTAAATCTGAAACTAGTTACCAAAACCAAAGGGGCAAGCAAGATGAAACAGATGTCTGAAACGCTTGGTTTTATGAAGTAAAACAGGGTATTAAGAGGGTAGGAGTGTTACTAGACACAGGAAGAAATCAGACCCTTCACAGAAGACACAGACTATATCATTTGCCCCCCAGACAGGCAACTCTGTTTTAACATAACATAGACCTGTCACCCATTTATCATTATTAGAACATCTATGGAGTACAAGAGCCTGCCACGACAAAGAAAATCTGCAACTGTACATCTGCAACTAAACCAACCTTAACTTTCTGATTGATCATGTGGTAGAAAAGGTCAGATGTGACATAAAAGGACTGCTTTCCAGAAATGCAGGACATCCAATATATAATAGCCATATATAGCAATACTTGCTATTGCTAATTCTTTCAGCCTTCCTTGCTTTGCCTCTGGTAGAAGTCCCTGATACAAGGCTATTTACATCAGGCAGACTATTTCTTTTGCTTAAACTTACTTTCTGCCTTACCACACCGTTTCTCAGCCACCATGTTATCTTCAAAACATTTAAGAAATTGAAGTCATGCCAGATGCTCTTGCTATCCTGGAAGTAACTTTTTAAAACCATGCTTTTAGTTCTATACATAAAATGTAGCAGTACCTCTTCCGCAAAGTTAGTTTTCTTGTCAAGCATTTCTCGTAATGTCTGAAGAATTTTAATGCAGAGCTTCTCTTCTTTCTCCATTAGCTTCTTTGTGTGATTAATCAACCTGAAAGTAAAATATTAAACCTTAAAGAGCATCACACATTGTCTCTAGGCCATATAACAATTTCTTCATGCAAAAAGTGTTCTTTATTATATTTTTCTCAAGGAAAAGAAATAAAAGAAGAATTGAAAAATCAGCATTGAAAAAGGAAATGGCACTTTCAAGATGGTGAGTTTTGGGTGTCAATTGATATCTTACTGTCCATATAGAAGGCAGAATCCTACATCCATTTTTATGAGGGCTTCCAGATTAAGATCCAAACTTGTCATTTCCTCCTTTCTTTATTTAAAGTGAATTCAACGCCTTATAAAGTTCATCATGCATCCGTGAAATTTTAAAGGTGCAACCTTTACACCTTCCAACCTTGGTGATGGTCACAATGTGTTTATTATATAATTAGCAAACAGTACCCAGCCAGAAGGATTCCCAAAGCATTCCTAAAAAGTTCACATTGAATTTTTCAGAGACATAGCTATTTGGAAAAGGCATTGTTTACATTCATACAGCAACTCTATAGATGCAAGTCTGAAAATAAGGCATAGTTCTGCTTCCAACTAAGCCTGTGAGGGAGTTTGGGTTTTAGGCAGTACAAGCAAACACCGAAAGAGGCCTCTCTACAGACTAAGTCCTTGCACTGGTTCATCACACAGCTGCAGGGGGAAAAAAAAAAAAAGCACTGCTTGTGAAAAACATGACTTCTGAAAACAAGAAGCAAGGAGGACATCTGAAGGCCTTGGAGAGATTTGCTTCTTCCAGGACCAGTCTGGGCGTATGGTGGCTAAAACTGTGCATGTTAATTTTGTCCTAGGATCAGCATACAGCAAAGGTACTGGGTCCATTTTACACTGACGTCAGAATCTGGCATTATTAATAGGCCTAAAAACAGTCACGAAAACACAGTGTAGGGAGGCACCAACGGCACCATCTAATCAGACCTCTCTAACCCAGTAGAACTGATTATATTTAAACCATAGCCAGGTTAGTGTCCTGATACCATGATGAGCTCAGTGCAAATGCCTTGTGGGCATTGCCACATTAACCAAATTCACAAGCTGTGGGCCCAAAACGATGCAGCTCTCAGGCCAGTAATACTAACAATATGTTTAAACAGTAACATCTATATCTCGAGACTCACATACAACTCTGCAAAGTATTCTGCAAGGGTAGCTAATTAAATAAAATAGAAAACAGTGCTCACTTCATAACATGGGCCAAATTCAGCAGCCTTGGACTTGATTTGATGCCAACATTGAGCAGGACTTTAGACAGAGGGGATGGGTTGGGAGGAGCCCAACATTTAGCTTAATTTTTCTAATTTATAAAGTGTATTGCTGTAATGTTACCTCTGCAGAATATGCAAAAAGCCAAGAAATTGGGAGAGTTGCCAAATGTACACATTTGCCTCAAGTTATCTCTGTTTAAATTACAGTTTCTCAAGGGCAGGGAGGGCATCTCACTAAAGGACTAATAAAGAAAATCGAGAGAATCTATTCCAATGTGCAAAGTGCAAATAAAACATCTTACAATTCAAGCCCAGGTAGGGGTGCCAGTGAAATGCATTTTTAAAAGAGCTGTTGGCTGTTTAAAATTATTAATCAAAAGATTTGTTTGCTTTGTCAAAACGTCTTGCACTGAGTGCTCCAACTCACTGTGCATCCTCAGAAATTCTGCCATGAGAAGTCTAAGCTTCTATGGCCAATGTGGAGAAACTTGATAGCAAAAATACTCCATTAAGAATACAGAACTAGGTTTAGCCTGTCTCAATTTTAACAAGCTATTAACATTCAATTTCTAGGCAGACAGACAGGGCAAGCAAGTGTCTCTCTATTCCTGTCCATACTTCTGAAATGCTGAGAAATATAAGGCATCTAGCAAAAGACCTCAGTTGAAGCTTTCAATATGAACTCAGGCTTCTACATGTCTAAGTCACTGTTGAAAATCAGAGTTAGTGCTGTTGAAATATTTTACTCCTGGTCATCTTTCCTGAAGAAAGGCCCCTCCTTACACCACTTACTTGGACATGAAAGCACCACATCTTATTCTGGCATCGCTCCCCTCAGGAAAAAGCAGCTCAGGACTGTGCAGCACATCAACCAGCACTGAGAATTCGGCCTGCATCATGGGGGTGAACTGCTGCTCCAAGGAGGACACTACATCCTGGGGAATAAAGCAGAAAGTCAATGCTACCCATCCCCACTCAAGGAGGCTTGAAGACTCCTGCTGCGTAGCTGAGCTATGCCATGTGATGGGCTCTACGACCCACCTTAGAACCCTTGTCACCACCTTAGAACCAAGAACCCTTGTCACCTAGTTCCCAGTGAAGGAGTCCCATTTTATTCCTTCATGCTACTCCTCCAGCAGGGCAAATGGGGAAAGCTCTTCTCTTTAATGCCTGCAAACACTCAGCAACAGTCAGGATGATGGTGTGCTGAACAAAACACTGCTTGTCACACTATGGCATTAGAGAATCACTGGAGATGTTGCTTCCTTTAAGGTTCTTCTACTTGTCCAAGTCCCGCTGCTGTCTCAGTTCAAAAACTCCTCGTGTCACTTAGCCATGAATCGACAAAGTGATCTTCCGTCTTACAGATAATCTCCAGTGACACAAGATCACCTAATGGCTCCTACACCCTTCACTACCTCATCTGCACCTCAGGCAGACATGCAGCCATGAGAAGGAGCAAAGAAGACCCTTCTCTGCACATCACTTTGAGAAAAATAACTTATTTCTTTCCTCTACCGACTTCTGCAGGGGCTGAATTTAGATCATGCAGCAGAAGGCTCTGTGTGTTAGCTTCTCTTTGAGTAGGCACCAGAACAGGTCCGTGCCGTCTGCTCCCTTCTACCTAAAAGTGCAAGATTCACTGTGATCCAACACTGAAAGCACAATTCATGCAGAATATCTGGTGTTTTCCACATCTGTCACATATCAGATAAATGCTCTGCTACAGCTAGTTCCCGGGACATTTGATATTTGGTACCTGCAGCTTTTCTATGATATTCCTGTAATCCCAGGCAGGCCCACCAAGAGCTTCTTTAAAACGAGGTCCACTGCGGGCTGACATCCTCCACCCCATGGCCGCTCTCTGCACCATGTTAGAGTGACTCTTCATGAACAAGGTGTTGACCTGGCTGTCCAAATCCACCGGAATTGCAATCCCACGGTTCTTTGCTTTGAGAGGAAGGAAAAGAAAAAGAAGAAATTCACTACATCAAAAATTTAAAAATCTTTTGCAAAACATGGCACAGTTATACTTCAAGTTAGGGGGAGATTTCAATTCAGATGGTTTTTGGAGTAAGAATACAGTAGAAATCAGCCTGGTTTCCAAGTCAGAGTGCAGAAATACAAGTTACAGAGCTGTACTGCTTTCTGAGAGCTGATGATCACGTCCAACATATATTTTAATAGGTACAGATGTTTCTTCTTTATAAAAAAATAATCTTTTTACTCTGCCCTCGAAAGAAGAGAGATATTAATGAGTAGCATAAAGAGTAAGTATTACTATTTTTACAGCTTGTTTTAATTTATTCAGGAGTAAAAATCAAAAGCTCTTTCTTTTTTCTCTTTTCTTTTTCCTTTTTTTTTGTCTTGCTTTCTCTAATGGGCATATACACATTTAGCCAATTTATCCCAAGTGCTGTTTGTAGGCTTTTCTGAGCATTTTGCTTGTGAAGACCTTGAAGAACAAAGTGCATACAAATGAAATTTGAAAAGGACTCCTGCTCTTCTTCTCTTCCCCTTCAGTTGCTTCTATAGCTATGCTTGGAAAGTCATGAAGCTGTTGAATGCCACTGCAGTATAACTGGTAGTTAATAAACAGCTGCAATTGGCAAAACCAGGTCAATAACATGATTTTTTTTCCTTTAGAAATGAGAAGGAAATGTGAAAAAAACATACTGAATTGCCTTTTGTAAAGGCAATTTGAAAGGCAAAGGTAGAGGTAACTGCCCTTTCCTCTATGAAGGCATCTACACCCACTGCACTGCCCACTTCCGCTAGAGATCAGAACGATGGTGCTGAGGCCCGGCTCAGCTTGTCCAAATTTCAGTGAATAGAAGAGCGATTGGTGCTGCAGTGTCTCTATCAGAAAGACTAGGTGCGTTTAATTAATTTAGCTTTATACATACTCTAAGACATTTCACTTCATTTCCATGGCACAATTTATGCTTAATAAACACTGAGAAGTAAAATGCAGAAATATGCTTTGCCAAGTAAAAAAAAAAAAAAAACTGATAACACAGCTCCCTTTTCAGGGTTCCTTATTTTAGCTGGATTTTTTTAAAGGGTATTAGTCTACATTAAAGAAGTTCTGAATAATGTTTAAGTTCTTTGATGCGTTTCTGCACTGTTTTGCAAACTTTCCACAGCAGTGGGAGGCATCAACCATATCCCACCCCACAAACACCCTCCCTCAAGCCCATGCAACATCAAATCCCCATCCTGTGAAGTCAACGGGTGCCGTCTTCCCCAATAGACACGGGATGAACGCGTGAGCCTGGGGCACCTGTATCGCTCCCATGAAGGAAGGCTCCTGCTGCTCAGTTCCGGCTGGGAAGCCACAATTCCCAACCTCCACGTACGAACCAGCATCTCCAGAAGTCTGGCAGCTTCCATGCTGCCACTTGCTTTTTAATTCCCACTCCCCACTTGTTTGGAAGAAGAGGTTCCAGCTTAGCCTGAACGAAAGGCTATGTATAGTTGGCCATTATTTCTAATGACCATTTTGCCGTGTGACTCGCCTGGGTTATTTTTCAAAATGCATTTGCCCTGTTGCTGCTGCCTTGATTACAGAAGTCCATTAAAGTTCTGTTAGTGTGACCAGGGTGCTGCAGCCTATTAATTCAATTTACTGTGTCCCAATGTCAGCCACTAGAATGTTCTCGGACAACGCTGACCTCTCAATGAAACACTATGTATGGAGAATCCTGATATATCCCGGAATAAATCTAGCAATGGGGAGCAGGCTATTCAGAGGAAAACCCAGACTTCTGCAGGCCTTTAGATGCCATTTGAAGTTAACAACTTCCATCAGTGTCTGAGTAGCAGCCAAGGACTACGACTGTTCAAAGAGCTGCAGCTAATTAAAACTATCACAAAGAAAACCAGAGGGAGGGAAAAAATACTCCTTTGTTTTGAACAGTTCTTATATGTATAATTCCATTTGTAATTAAGATTTGCATTAGTTGTCAAAGGGCACTGTTGAAGTCTAAGCTATAAACAAAGCCTTTGTCTTCTTATTTCTTTGCAGCTTGTAGAAAGTTTATCTTTCATTTGTTTCACATTTCATTATTTAAAACAACATGAAACATTTTTTTACATTTTGGAAAGCTGATGAACAAATGTGAGCATAAATATTTATTTTTAATTTAGGTGTTGTAGACTGCTTTCCTCTTCAAAACGTGTCAATCTCCCCTAAAGTATGAACATAAAATATTTAAAACTGTGTTTATTTTTGTTCTACTTAGAAATACTTTTGGATGAAGCTCAAACTTGCAAACTAGGGTTGCAGCTACTAGACAAAGGAGCTAGAAGCGGGTAAAATCCTGTCCTTCGTGTGATTATTGCAGCTGGGAGGAAAGCAAGGCACGTGGCTCTCTGTAAGCTGCTGGCACAGATATCCAGCAGGATGCTTGCCTCGCTGGACTAGGACATGCCTACAACTCAAGCGAAATTGTGCCTTTCAGCAGAGTCACTGTGCTGTCTTATTTCCCATCTAAAGCCTAAGCGAGCATGCGGGGCTGTTTTGCCAGTGTCAGAGGAAATGGGATTTGCTGGGAAATCCTCTGTATGACTAACGCTCAATCCGAGGCCAGCGATTCTATCAGCGGTGACTCCAGCAGAGCCGAGACACGTGAGTGGAAATGGTAAAGCACCACGGTGCCACAAATGCAGCCCCATCACGGGAAAACACACAGCCCTGGTGCCGGATGCCTCTCTGCATATTCAGCATTCTTCATGCCCTCTCCTGTTTAAAGTTCCTAGACTCAAAATAAAAGGGGAACCTTAATGATTTGGAAGAAGAGGCTCCGGCGAAGGCTCTGCCTGCAGGCACGCTGGGCTCCACTGAAGGGCCAGGAGCAGAGCCCGGCTGCTAACGGAACGGCTGCCACGGGCTGGCTAAGATGGATTTTGTAAAATTACCTTCAGGTAGCTCTCTCACCAGAATCACAGAAATTGGAAGTAAAAGGGCCTATTTCAGGAATCCTTATTGAAGAATCATCCTTTCACTGTACTGCAACCAATTTAATCCTACGGATTTCCAGGAAGTAGCTCTTGTCTGTAATTTTCCTTGGAAGGTCATTCTTGAGACTAAGATATCTTGCTGTGAGGAATTTTTCCATTCTCCTTGAGACTCTCACCTGAGTGTTCCCTAATTTCCCATTTCACTCCATTAGGGTCTGTAATATCCATAAAATACTACGGTATTTAGGAGCTTTACAGTATTTAGTAGCATTTGATGTACACACAGAGGATTTTTATCCCATTGCACTTACTTCAAGAGAGGCATGCAATTTGGGTCACAAAAACCAGAACTGTACCTAGCTGTGTATCCTTTTCTTGCTGTTTACACCCCTCTGGTACCTGCAGACAGCTCTATCATGTTCTCCCACACTTCCCAGTTGTCATTTAACAGAGAGATGCATCTTTAGTTCAATTAATTTTGCTCCATAAATCAGTCCCTCCAGTTCCTTAATCATTTACTGACTGCTTAACAAATGCATTTGGATGGAGAGACACTGATGCTAGCAATACCAAGACTTTTTAAGGAGAATAAAAGCTTTGCGGAGACAGGACACAAGCCTGCCAATCTTGTACCTTTCACTTGGATGTTGTTTTTCTTTTATTTCTCATAGAAAATCTGTGCTAAAATATTTATCAGTCTGTAAAAAGATCATCATTGAATTTTTCTCACAATTAGAGAAACACAAACAGTTAAAATAGAATAAAATATGTGTTTCATCTGAAGCATATTCTTCTCGCTGTCAAAAAAGTAACAACAGGATAATTATTTTATTTGAACTAAAAATTGAAAATGAAGGTCTAGCTTTTTATAAAAATGGAATAAAAAAGATTAAAAACTCAAGTGAGAATGGAAATAAAATATTTTCAGGGCTGAAAAGATTGTTTTCAGAAAGGCAATAAAATGAAAGAAGCAATAAAATGTAACCTAAATTTTAAGTTTAAAGTTTTCTATATGTAATTTGCTATTAAAAATTATATATATATATAAATTATATATATTATATATATAATATATATATTATATATATATTATTATATTATATATATATTATATATATATAAAGGAAAGGTCTTTGGAGCACATATGAGCAGGATTGAGATGCATCATATGAGTTTTTTCAGACTCTGTAGACTCTTAAAGGGAAAGTGATGAGCTGCAACTGGGGAATAGACACACAACTAGAACAGATTTCACCAGTCCCTCAGACCATTTGCTCTCCGTTACACACAACCTATGGTCTTTAATCTCCCTTGGGAAGGCAGCAAGCTCTACTTGAAATCCAGGTACATTTCGGGTCACGCTCTGTCTTCTCTTGGCCCGTTGACCAAGGACATCCTTCCAGTGTTAGTTCTACATCTCTAATTTTATTTAGGTTACTTACAACCTAAGTAGATATATATCCAGTTATTTTGAGGTCAGCACTATCCTTTAGCTTAAATGTTTCTTCTTTCCAAGTGTTTATCTTCCTATGTACTTTTAAAGAGCAAAACCTTGCCTTTGTTTTCATAGTCAAACGTAATAGCCAGCTCTTACAAGCTCCTTTGGCAACACTGTTCTCCATTCTCCTTATCATTGCAGTGGTTCCTCCTCTGTACCTGTTCCAATTTTGAACTTAATAGCATTGTCATCAGACTTATATCCAAGTCTGTAGGATGGAAACAATGGTTCTACTTTGCATTTCCTGCACGGTATCCTAGAGTACAATCTGATAATAGTGAGTGTAATTTGGTTTGCTAACAGATCTTTTTAAGGGATCTAACGCAGTGCAGGATCCTATCTGCTACTGTTTACTCATCTGGGAAACTCCAGCTATTTCATTATCGGTGGTAACAGCACAGTCAAGCACATGTTACATAAAAGCATCCTTGGGATATGCACACTTAGTCTGTGTAAAGGTGTAACGAGTTAAAATAAAAAATACACAGAGGAAAAAGCAAATGGATGCTACAGAGACCAGGCTTTACACCTGGATTTGTCTCACCTGTAGCGCAATACACTGAGGTGCTTTGACCTCGCAAAGGAAGAGAAACCTGAGGCTCAAGAGTGAAGAAAAATAATCACTCCTTAATAAGTGGAAAAGTCAGGTAGTTCTTTGCAACAGACCCTGGAAGATCTTCAGCCCTGGAAGGAAGATCCTGCTCCCATACTATTTTAAAATACTGGTTTTGCCACAGAACTCAGAGAAAACTGGACTCGGCTCTGTTACCAAGGCAGACTATTCATTAATCTAAATATTTTTCTTTAATCTTGACTTATGATGAGACATTAAACAGAACTGGATGGTTATCAATCCAAACTGTTTCTGGAGAGGATAGGTGACATCCCCATGTGTCATTATACGGAAAGACAGTAGATGTCTTCTCCGAGTTCAAGGATCTTTTAGACATGTTTCCCTTGTAGCTATTGTGCTAGTGAGATGAAAGCTATTTTGGTTATAAAATAATTTTATATTTATATATTGTATTTTTAAGAAAAACATGAGTTCTGTGAAATAACACAGAAAAAGGATGTGTAAATCCTAGTTACTGTGATAATCTACTTCAGAAATCCATATGAACTAGACACAATGAACATACACGCACTATTTTTTTAAGCATTTCTTTTTATGTCAGCATAACCAAATGTTTACTGCGCAACAAAAATCGACGCATGTTGCTATCTTTGTGTTTGAAACCCTTCAGAGTCAAAGAAGGGTCTGCTAAAAATGGCACTGAAACCCCCATACTTCTTGCTGAACTGGTGGCAGACAACTCTGCCTAGGGACAAAGCAGCAAGCGAAGCTTGAAAAGCCTGTGAAGTTTTTCCCTGGTGGTCAAGTGGAGTTGAAGTATCAGGGTTATAAGAAATTAGCTTCTGCAGTGCATCCTTTTGCTGACCTGGAAGATAATGCACACTCTTACATTGCTCAGAAGAAGACAGATGTAATGATCTTAAGCTCTCGAGGCAATCCTTACACCTACCTGCCCGCAACATAACTCGTAAGCACTGAGCAAAATGTACATGGCTTAATGCCAGCCCGAAATGGGCCATTTAAACGTACATTATTATATGGATCTTTGATAACTTGGGAAATCTGTGTATGATCTCTCTTCCTGCTGAGATTCATTTCTAAATCCAGGGCTGCCACACACACAAAAAAATCCTGTTTGTTCTTTCCACTCCATACTACATTTATTTTCCATCAAAAGTCTTTGGTCCCTGCTGTAAATCTGTCCAATCCTCTGCCTCTGATAGAGGCAAAAATCTTTCTAGATTTTTTTTTAAAAAAAAAAACCACCCTGCTGTGAAACATGAAGGGCCTAACATTAAAGCTGTCAAACTCTCAAGAAAAAAAATGTATATATCAGAAGAGGGCTCATAGATGCCTAGACAAAATCCAAAACTAGTCTATACACACAGCCGGAACAAGGGGCAGGAAAAAAGGCTGGCCTATTTGTGTCACGGATGAAACCTTTGCCTTCCCAAAGAGCTCCGTTCTGCACTGGTGCGATGCCCAACAGGCAAAGGCACCTGGCACTGCCCTAATTAGGAGGGCCCCTATTTTAAAAGCACTTAAAAGGGAAAAAAATTAAACAGCCGGAGCAGTTTTTCCTAAGCTTTCTGCAGGCAGAACAGGCCTCTGCAATTAGCCTCGGCAAGCCAGGTTCGGGGCCATGTCTAAAAAACCCTGAACAGCACATTAGGTTAACATCTCCAACAGCCAGCTCAACTTGTGCTGCTCAACTTTTGCTTGACTTTCCACCTCCTTTCTAGCTACCTTTCTCTTCTGGCAGCTCAGCAGTTTTCCTCCCTCTCCCCCAGAATAGCAAGTGGCATTTTGTAATGCAGTATATAATTTCACCAGGCTCAACAGTGACAAAGTTACTGTGATAGACACAAGGAAATGGGCAGTTCACGTGCCAGGGAGCAGCTCCGGGCTCAGGGCACACACAGTGACCCACAATAGGGACAAGAGAGCCCCCGAGGAGGCGGCAGGACCTAAGGCAGAAATCCATAAAAATGCACAGGAACAAGAATGTGTAGGACTACAGCCTTCTCTGAAACTGCTGCAGCTGTAGCTTAAAGGAGAGAACATGCCCCCAGCTTGCAAAGTCCTCTCACCAGATAGAGTCCTAATTAAATCATCTGCTCAACAAATAAAGCACTCAAGGGCTGCAAAGTTTTTGGGTAACCGCCATTCTCATTCGCACAAAAAATGTTAATGAGATGTTTCTGGCTAAAATGCTAAGCCCTGTAAAGCCATTCCAAAGTTTACATTTGGAGTTGATTGCTGCACTGCCACAGATGGTTAAGGGACTCACTCATAGTGTCATCATTACTTATTGAAACATTTTAAAAATTGCATCAACTACAGTGCGTAGGGAGCTCACCCACACACCTCCGACTGCCCCTGCCAAGTTTTGATTCACACTGAGCAGAACCTTAAGCAATCAAAAGCAATCAAAATGACTCATTTTGGGAAACTATATTGATTTTTTTTTTTTTTTTGTCATGTCAGAAGATTTTAGAATTATATTTGCAGAAATTTAATCTTTCAAATGAACCTTTGACAATCCTAGCTGCATAATGGTTAAGAATCTTTTTATTTTAGGATTAAATCACTCCTGAAGTAGAGTTTTAAGGTCTTTAACTTTTGAATACATTTAAAGTGTGTAACTTACTTGCTGGCCTAGGAACCAAATCTGAGTGTGGTTTTGGTGCCAGTGCATGACAATATGCACCTGACAGGGCTGAGTGTGACCAGCAGTGAATGAGCAGGTCTGATCTCTTCTTCCTTAAGCAGGAGAGTCAAGAGTAATCAGGGGAGCTATGGGTGCCACAGTTCTGGTTTCCTTCCCACCAACTCACATATGCGACTAAACCTCAGCAAGTCCAGGACCCTGGCTGGAAATAACAAATGCTTTTCCCAGGAACCAAAGGGAAAACATGATGAACATTCTCTGCTGCACAGCCCCTCTGCACCGCATTTCTCATGCATGCTGACAAGCTTATGTTGTGTTTCACTGTCTTCTTTTGCTTGCGGCAAAGCTTGACCGTCACGCAGCCTAGCAAACCCACCCCCCAAGCCTACAGGTTTACCTGAACAGCCCTATTGGATGGGACAGATTTGAACAGGTTATAAAAGGTGAACATTTCAGTGTCAGAAAGTGGGATTTCTTCAATTACCAGTGTGTGTCACAATCACAAGATGCTGCAGTCCAAGAAGCAACCATTCAACCTCAAGCAAGTCTGATCTTGAAACACAGAGAATGTAATAAGTAAAGTAAAACCTGGTACCTACCTACTTCAGCCAAAGTTTTGATACATGACTCCACTGAGGCTTTCTGAGTTGGGTTTGGCCAGGTACAGTTGTAAATTCTAAAAGCAGACTGCAGTAGCTGAATGAAAACAGGTTGATGTGTCTAAAACCAAAAAGATCAACATGGGATTTTATGCGTTAGAATCTCCTCACAACTGCCCCAGGGTTTGGCACAGCATAAAACATGTGATTTCTTTCACCTTGGGTATTCAAACTACAGCTCAGTTAAATGCTCTTTGCTTTTCAGGACAGGAAGGAACACAAATCAGTCTGACACCCTTAAGGATGCCCAGTCATGCAGTTTTTCCTCAGGTAAGATCACCTGAGGATCAGGTAATCAGGTTATATCAAGCAAAAACAGTACAACACAAAAGGAATGAGAATCTTCCTGGCTCTCAGATCCACATCCCTTTTGTCACAGGACACAGCATTTTGGTTCTGCAAAAATATCCCCTCCACTGAATTCACAACAGCCAGGAGTAAATCTGACCATACTGAGCTGCCTGTTGGCTCAGAGTTGCAAGAGACAAAAGTTAAGAGTAAGTGTTTAAAAGAGGAATTAAGCTGCTAGCCCGTAGCGTAAGAGGAGACCAAGAAATTAAAGGAGGATATAAAGATAGAGCATTCCTACCTGCATAGTGGAAGACATCTCATCAATGGTCCCAGTTACCTATTTGTCTGTGTCCCTTTTTCTTACCTGGAGGCTGGTGCTGTTATCCGAAAATGGAGAATTGAAGAAGCCGCTCACAATGTTCATGACTGGCTCAGTGACATATTTCTCCAGAGATGTGTCTGCGTGTTTCCGATCAGTGGTTGTGTTACAGACCTACAGGGAAGAAAGGAGGAAATGAGATCTAGCTCTCCTAAATAAGCTGTACTACTTTATGTTTATTAAAATACATGAAATGTTATCTGTTCTTAGTGTGAAAATGAACTATTTTTATACATACACCAAAGAAGTGAATAACTGTCTCAGAGTTCATGCTTTATTTCTGATAATTATCTTTCATCTTGGAGATGCACATTGTATTTCGAACCCCCCTTCTCTCCCGAACCAGCTCTTGCTTGTCTATTCTACCCATGCCATGAAAAATATGCCCCTAAATCAGCACATTGCATGCCACTTACACATTTAGACAGATTCAAGAAGAAAATGGACCTTTCCTCCCATTGTAAAGCTAGCTTGGAAAAGGCTTTAGAGACAGATGAGACACAAACACATTAGGTTAGAAAGACTTCATGTAATGTTTAACTTCTCTCTACAATCAATCACCACAAATGGGTGGTGAAGGTGAAGCTCATTTGCCGGAAAAGAAAAGTTAAAAGAAAATGAAAGAAGAGGAAATAGCAGAGTCAATAGCAACAGCCTCTGGGACCGAGTGTGTAAACTGTAAAGCAGACAGCATTATTTAGGAAGGCCACATGGGGAAGATACAAAAGACAAGCTAAAATGAAAGAAAGATGAGAATGGGTAGTGCTGGAAAAACTTTGAAGCACAAGAAGGATGATTAAATGCTAGAAGGATATGGGAAGAATCATACACATGATTCCTGAAGATACTCTTTAGTACAACACTAAAAGTTTGTTCCTGCCTAAATAAAGAAGAACAACTGCACACATATTTCAGTATTTCTTTTCACACACACACACCCCTCCGCCCACTCCTCGACATTTGAGCACACTTACAGAGAACCATTTTGATTTGGCATAAATCAGTGAAAAAAGGACGCTAAAATGAGAGTAAGCTCAAGAAAACAGAGGGCTGGTTCATTATTTGACCAGAGCCTACATAGACCCAACCATGTCAAGACAGACAGGACTGGACAGAAAAAGCACATGGAATATACTTCATACTAACAGCCTTTAAATAAAGAGTTTTAATAGTGTTTTAACAATTAAAGGCAATGTTGCTCTCTCTTTTACCTATGCAAACAACAAACTTGTGCAATGTTTTAGGAAATCTCTTTCAGAATAGGATTTATTTTACTTATACGCTTCCAGGATAGCTTTTAAATTGGTATCTGAGCGTTTAATGAGCACAAGCGATGATCAGTCTGCACGGCCCGTATTTATCATTACACCATGTTACAGGTGGGGAACCCAAACCCTGCGATCTGGATGACTTGCTTAAGCTCACAGAGAAGAGCCGAGGGCAGAAGCAGAAAGACAATTTGCAGCACATGAGTGTCCCACAGGGCCAACACGTTGTCCCCTTACAAAGTGCCATCGTGACCCTAAGACACCACAAGACAGTAGTCCGGGCAGTTTCACCAGGAGTGTTTTAAAGAAGGTATTGAGGGGACAAGTGCACAAGTGCTCAAGGGATAATACAGCTCACTAGGTACAAAAGCATTTTGAGGAGCATATGACATAACACTGTCATATGGCAGAGAGGGGAATAACCAAAGAACAGCCTGAAACCTACAGGAAAAGGCACCTTGAAGCCCCTGGCTTGTCTGTTTTCCTAAGATGTGTTAAGGAAGCAAGTCATGGGCCCTGTGCAGGCCATTGTTAAAAAAAATCAGCCCAGGAAAAGAGTTTATTTGGAAAGTAACAGTAGCTAAACTGAAACAGGGACTTGGGACTCCTTCAGGTATGAAGGAAGCACGAATCTTCTCGCCCCACACTCCTCACGGAGGTAAAGGATTCAGTTCCAAAACTTTAAGATCACAGGACTCGAAGCCTCTGGATGTTCTGCTGCTTCCAGCTAATCTGCAGGCCAGTCTTGGCGGGCAGCGGTAGCTCTGAGGCCTGGGAGTGCCTGTGTGCGCGCTGGGAAGCCCGTGAGCTGGGCTTTGAATCACCAAAGCGACATTCCCAAATGCTCCGAGGTTTCCCCCTTTGCCTGCCTAAGTGCATGAGGATGTGTGAGGGGACCTCACGCTCCTCAAACACCAGCCTGAAAAACTCCCACCACTGGAAAGGAATTCCTAAATCCTTTCAATCGCTCTTATCCCTCTGTCCTTTGGGGACTGAAAGATATTTTCTTGTGGAAGAAAAAAAAAAGTTGAAATGCATGAAATGGAGATGAGGATTGAGAAAGCAGTGTTCAAAAACCTCTTACGAGGCTTTAATAGCAAAGCTCCCATAAATAATGCTTTAAAATTTCTGTTGAGAAGGCCAGGAGGACTTCACAGTTGTCAGATCCTGGCTCTCCCTTTAATCCCGCTCAGGATACAGCTGCTGAGCCCCGGAGCCGGCCACACACGGGAAAGGGAAGCGCCCGCCGGAGTGGCGCGCGCTCTGCTCAGGGCAGCCTCGTGTCAAGCATGGCCGGGGGAAAGGGCCTCGGCAGGTGGAAATTGGAGAAAGGGGCGTCCCGGGAGGGTGCAACCGTGCTGGACAAACCGGGCTCTGCAGCGGATTCGCCTGGCGCCTGCTCTGTGATGGACCGGGCTGCTGAAAGAGGAGAGCCAAGCAACCTCTCCCTGGAGCTAGAAACAGATAAAATATTTGGCAACTGTAAAAGAAATGAAAAAAGGAAGGAAATTAACAGGGAAAAAAAAAAAAAAAGAGGAAGAGGTCTCTAACCTGAGGATATCACTGTCCATCTCTCACCTTCGTGTTCACTGATAACCCACTCCAACTCAAAGCCTGCAAACACACCCGCTTGCGGAGGCCGAAAGGAGAGCGTTTCCATTTCCCCTTCCCCTCCCGAGAGCATCTCTTTGAGCTCCCCACAACACCGAGGATCAAAGGGCTCTTTTCTAAGTGCTTTGAAAGCTATTGGAACATCCTCCACGTTGCTGACAGCTTCCTAACTGGCCTGCTAGCTCCACAACCTGATGTATTTATAAGGCGCCAACTCTGCCTGGGTCCTGGGAGACCAAATGCAAACAGACACACTCCATACCCTGGAAGCGGGGGCTACCCGCAGGCCCTGGCTGAAGGGCAGGGCAGGCCAGGGCACTTGTGACACACTCTACCAGCCGCTAACGAGCAGGAGGGATGAGACTTGCATCCTGCACGCTGCAAACGAAGCGTCGGTGCTTTCACATGCCATGCGGGGCAGGGGAGCACGCCCAAGGAACGCGCGAGGAGGCGGCCGTGCCGGGCGGCCTCCAGGCTGGGGAAACGGGAGCGCGGGCAGAGGCATCTCCCAACGCAGGGCGGCTCTTGCCTGAGAGGCAGGCGAGGTTGGTCGTGTCGGCTACGGCACGGCGAGGTCTGCGTAGAGGGGCCACGGCCCAGCCACCCAGGCAGGGGCCTGGAAGGGAATTACATGGGGGAAAATACTTCTTGGGGCAAAAATAGCAAGGTTTAAAACCAGAAGCCCCCTCCAAGAAGGTTTCTGGGTTTAGCTTTCCAGGGCTTTGTTGAGATGGGCTTCACTGTTGAAGACAGGCACAGAAACAAGCCAAAGAGCAGCCAGATCGCACTCTTAGAGGTCTCGTTACCACTGAAAATGCCTGCTACCATAAAAGCGAGCTCCAACATCCCTGTGGTAACTTACTCCTAGAAACAAGGGCAAAAGCATTTTATGAATGTTCTGTTTCCCAGAGACAAGCCCCAGTGCCTACAGTTCAGCACAAAGCCCTGCATGCGTTCTTCTCTCAGCCACAAATCATGGCAGCTAAGGGGCTGTGGTACTTTCTCCCAACGGGCTCCAAATAAACTATTTTATAGCACACTATGACTTTTGTGCAAATGCCCAATGCAGGAGCAAATTGAGATTCTTCCAGCTTGTTTAATTTTCCCCATAATTTCAACAAAATAAAATAAACAATGCAAGGAGTGAGAACTTCAGGATTAAAACGAGTAATGGAGCACAGCCCGGGCAAAGCCCGGCATGCACTAAAACCACGGCCTGCAACACCTCCAGAACACAGCCCCCCAGCACTAAAAACCCACACTCCTGATTTCTGAACAGGAAAAATGAGCTCCGTTAGCTGCAATTAACAGCACTCTCTTATGAGAACTATATCCTGCTAGAACAGGGATACGCAGCGTAAGCTGCAGCCGCTGTGTCAGACTGGTTTCCCCTTGTGCTTCTGGCTACTGTATTTTATCCTTCCTGAAGTTATAAGAGCCCCATCTTTTACTGCCTCCCAAGTTCTGCTGAAGGCCAGATAATTTGATTTATGCCTTGAAACTTAATTCAACAGCAACGACACCAAGACATTCAATAGGATCCAAAGGAATTGAGTGTCCACTGTACTAACCACATCCCAACACCCTGTAGCATCACAGTCTTATGTAAAGCAAGTTAAATAAACAACTAGTAGTTAAAGAGTATAAAGTATAAAGTATAAAGAATTAGTAAGGAAAGCTGAGAGACCACAGCTGCATATCTTTTGTGTCAGCAGTGAGATACAATAACTAAAAACAAAACCTGGACAGGGTAAGATTAAAGTACGAACGTGAGTTGAAGAGCTTATTTATTCCTGGCCCTTGCTGCACTGATAGAGAAAAGCAAGGAGAGATGCAGATTTTTTCTTTCTTTAAACTACCACCATAATCACATGAAATACATCATACCAGAAGAAATACAATCTCAACCTTCTACATGCACCCCAGTTTATAAAATTTTCTGTTATTCTGTTTATTTATCCTTTTCTGATAGAAGAAGGACAAGAACAAGGGTTCTGAGATGATCTTTTAGAAGATTACTAGTAATTAGGTTAAACAGTGAAAACAAAGCAGAGCAGAAACAACGGCTCATTAAAAAGACTTGGTTTATGGACAACTTTGAAAAAATAGTTAATAAAATATATTTTATTCCACATATTTTATTAACCATATTTAGTTCACAAGAAGATTTATTGCCAGCTCAGTTGTCACCCATGGGTACAAAGTATTTAATGCCTCATTAAACTTACCCTTGCCATATCAACAAGGAAGTTCTCGAATAATTTCCAAATATGGTTACTGGCATAGATTTCTTTCATTTCCACTTCAGTGTCTACATAACAGTGGTTAACAAAATTAACATAGGCAATTTTCACCTGCAGGAATACCAAACATACGAACAACGTGTGAATGGGACAATGAAAATCATTAACAATCTGGTTTCGATCTGCAAAAACACTGAACAATAAAGACCATTCTTCAAATATGAAGAAATACTGATAGCAACAATAATGTATATTCGGTTCTGAAGATTTAACAAGTAATCAGTGCAACAAATACATTAACGTACTTACTGAAAAAAAAAACACCTGGAGAAGTGAACTGGTTTTGCAAACATCCTTACTCAAGCAGCAAAAAACATAACTAAATCAGTCATAAATCTACACATAAAGTAACATTAAAATTACAAAGGTTTGGCTCCAAAGTCAGAAACTGCCAGAATGCAGGACCCTCATGGATTTGTCTATTGACTCTTGTGGGTTGATGCTTCGCGACAAGCTTGCAAATATCACAGCTGAGACTGTTAGCAGAGTTGGGCCCACAAGGCCTCTACCTAAAATCCTAATGTGGTGCTTGAATCAAGGATGAGCCCAATTCACTCCTGAATGCAGCAAAAAAGTTTGTGCAACATCAAGGCTGCAGCCGTACAGAGCTCCGCAAGAGGCTGCATCGTCACTACTCTCCTGCCTCATAAATTGGCACCATCCTAAAAACAGATATCCAGTGCCTGAGATTTGAATATTAAAGATATGCACGCACACTGAAAACGTCCATTAATAATCAAAGGAGAGGAAATAGCTGCATACATTTAATGAAGCCAGGAGAAAAGTCATATATATTGTAAACTTTAAGGTTTCATTTGTTTGGACTTTTTCATTAGCAGTAGTTGACATCAATTTGGAAAGGAACTTTTGAACACAGCAAGCATTTTGTTTCTAACAAAAGTATCAGCTGACCACAGGGAGACTTTCCCTTGGCATGGATGGATTATTTACTGCCGTAAGGCCCAATGCCATTGGCACATTCCTCATCTAAGCTACGTTCTTCCACCATAAAGCCTGTAAAAATCCCTCTGCTCAACACACAGGCTCTGAACCAACACATGCAGACGCTATAGAAAGATGCAAATCTTTCAACCTGAATTTTACAAACTCCGAGAACATTTTGCTGTTCATAACTGCTAACGATTATCAGTCTGCTCCACGCAGCGAGTCCCACCTCAGGTATGCAGTCATCGTGGGTCACCACTCTCACTATGTCATCGAGCGGCAGGAGGGAGTTGCACTTGATCTCCGTATACACATTCTTCCCCTCCGTGCAAGCCGCCAGCAGCTCCACAAGCGTAACGTGATAGGCCAAGGGGCCGCTCTCGTCCGCTCGATCCCGCTCCGAGCACATCATTTGGAGCAGGACAGGAAAGGACGCTCGGTCATTGTAGAATATCAGCACATCTTCACCACCGTTAATCAGCTGAAAAAGATGTCACAAGGTCTTTGTTCAGTGGCTTAAGCACCCTGCAAAGTCATCATTTTCTTAATTATTTCGTTCTACCTTTAAGCATGCGAAGACTCTCCTCTAGCTATAGAAAGAGCACTAGAAAAAAAAACATTGGCCTGATGCAGTTTACCAAATGAATGTGTCAAAATACCATTCTTTTGCACCTATCTACAGGAGTGCAAATCTGGAATAACTCAGCAAGGTCCCTCACCCGATACAAGGGGAAGCTAAATTTCTATGTAGTTCTGTGTTTACTTAAGAAGACGTCACATCCTCCTAATTCCTACAGTCTCATTGCTTGTTCAGTGTTAATTAATTATCCTCACCTCCTATGGTGAGGCAATCCCTCTGCAAAAAATTTTTAAAAAGAAAGGATATTAGCCCTATTTTACAGATAGGAACTTGAACTACAGAGAGATTACATGCTGTACACTAGCTCACACATAGTCTGTGGCTCATGCAGTGTTACACCAATGTCTCTGTGTCCCTTTTCGGCATCTGAAGCAAAGGATGATCCTCCCTAACCTATGCAGGTTTGGCAGGTGGCTCTTGACATTGCGAGTGTCATGGCAGCACTACCTTTTAATGGGACCTTTTAAGGGACACAGCCATGTCCCTTCCTCCTCTCCATCTCTCATTTTAAGTATGAGGTACTCTCAGCGGAGGTGAAAATAAGTTCCCATAAACCCTGTCTCGTACAGAACATTTCTTGGCAGAACAGTGACCCTACATATTTTGTGAATACTGCATTCGACATCTCCACGTCTATGTGTGACATGAAAATCTGGCATACTGAATTCAAGGGCAGAATTAAGGTTGGGGAAGCTGTTAAGAAATAGGAAAGCAGTAAGAGCAGTGATGAAAATTAACCTCCTCCAAAAAGAGAGTAGTATACAAACTCACAAAACATTTCATTACATTTTCCTGAGTTTCAACATTTAAAATTGCAAAAACACAAGTTTTCTGATTGTGTTTTTTTCCCCCATTTCATTCTTCTTTTACTTGGACTTTCAAATAGAGTGAATTACCAATTTAGCCTTTCACACAATTCTTATTATTTTTTATTCTTATTTCTTTTTTCCCCTTAGTCTTTCAAAAAGTTTTCAGCTTGACTTTTCCAAATATCAATATTTTTCAAGCAATTCACAGAATGGAAAAAGTTTTTAAAGGTACAACAACTGGTGTAGGGGGTGGACCAAGTGTGTGGGCTCCCAAACACAAGAATTTTGTTGCACCGGCACAAAGGAAAATAAGGAAATATAAATATTCAGAATGTTGAAAAATTGACCTGTTTCATTTTTAGATACTGACATATGATTTGTTTCTTAAACATTTCAAATACAAAATAGAAAAAAAAAACCTACACCAAGCCCTGCCCAGTAAGTTTTTCACTACACCCCCTTAGCTTCCCCCCTACTTCCATTTGCACAAGTGCTGCAGAAAGGAGAGGGGAGACAACTCCAAGTTTCCTCCAAGTTATAATCTCATGTCAAATCCAGACATAATCCGTTCTGGTATGGCTTGATAAAAGGGCAAGTCAAAGAGATCTCCTGTCCTTTCATGTTTCTGTCGCTCACGAACAAGGAAGAAATACCGGGCGACTGAATTTATGAAATGCTGCTGCTGGTTACTCTGCACTGGGAAGGATCCTCAAACCGCAGTCGACAACGCTGCACGGGCACAGAAAGGGCGAAGGGGAGCAAAGTAATCATCACGAAGATGGAGAAAGAAGAAAATGGCATCCTTTTCTTCAAGTTATCATATTCTGAATGTGGCTTGCGAGTGGAATCCAAACTTGGGCCCAAGCAGACATAAAATGGTCAGTAAAAGCAGAAGAGGAAGAGAAGTACCAATATTTCTCAAGTTCTCATTGAAACCCACAAGCAGAGTGATGGATAAAAAGAAAATAAGAAGCATTTTCTTCTAATAAAGTATTTTTAAAATAAGTTAAGACTTTTGTGCACATATACTGAATGTGAGTTAGTATCAGATCAGCTGTTGACACTTTGCTACACCACAGATTATAGAAAACTCTGCTGCCACATTGATCTGGTTCAAAAGTTAATTCTGCTGTCTTTGTTGTAATAATCCAGAAACTGCAAAGCCCTCTTGTAATAAGGTGAAGTGCCCTAAGAAACCTTTCTAATGATGCTTACTAGCTCTCCGCAGATGTGGGGACTAAGGATATGGGAACAAGTTATGCCAAGTAAGCCAGAGTGGGAATGTTCAACATATCTTATGAAAGTGCTCTTTCATAATGCTCTGTGTACACATCTAGAATATGCAAATGCAATTAGTTTATCTCGTACTGCCATGAGCTACACCCTATTTCCAACAGGTAGAAGACCTTAGAGGAGCAGTTACAAGCATGTTGTGCACTTGGCACTTGCATTCTATCTTCTTTGCTGCTGAGCTGTCTACATTCCCCACTGGAGGCACAGAAATCACACCACTTGCCTACGGTGACAAACTAAACTTCAGTTGTCTTCTGAGAAATTGTCCGATTCCATCTCGAATTTCAACTGTTGGTCCATGGTTGGCCAACTTCCAACTTTTTACTTCATATCAGACTGCCATTCAAATTTCACCGTCACTGTTTGTTCCTTACAAATGATATTTGCTGAACTGTAATTTCTTACAACTTTTCAATATGTCACCATCTTGCCCTCTTTCCTCAAAACACAGATTTCTCCTCTTTCCTGCAAATTCCTGATGGATTCATGACATAAACATCACATCTAAGTTGATTTACATTTTCATCATTCAGTCAGCTTACAAATGAGATACAGCAAATTTATCTTTATACTATCAAAGATCACTAGTAAACTGTATTTAAGTTGAGGAAAATCTGAAAATTGTATTTGATGAGAATTTAAAAAAATAGAAAGAGCTGAGGTTGAACGAGGGAAAAAAACACTGACACAAAACATTTTTTTGAATTACGTAAATCAAGGGCTTGTATTTGATCTTACATGTTAAAATACATCAGTCAAATTGAAAAGGTTGACATGGATTTCATTAAAGGTTATCCATGTAGGCTGAAGTTTTATTTTCTTAATTAGAAGTTAAGAAACTCTTTGTTGCTGTGATAAGGATTTTCAGAGAGTTTTACTTCTGTTCACATCCCATCTAGGGCTTTATCTCTCTTTTCTTTCTGAAATTGCCTTTCCAAAAGAAAAGACTGCACTTTGAAAACAAATGCAGGCATTACTTGGATTCTGAACCCACCTAGACTTGCCACCATATTCAGTTTTATGCAACTTTTACTCTCAGTGACCTAATGGTAGCATAATTACAGTCAAATGTGTGACTCTGCATGGTGAGGACTTCATGAACCAGGCTTACTGCATAGCAAATCCAGTTTGCAGAGAAAGCAAGGGGAATCTTCCTAGTGACTTCAATGATGTAAACATTTATCCATAAACCACTCATTTTAACTTACCTGCCCAGACTCTGAAGGCAGCTAGCTAAAGCTGGAGTAGCTCTACTGACTTGAGGAGAAATGCTCAAGGATTGCAGCAAAAGAAACAAAAGCAGAAACAAGTACTTAAAATTGTTATGTGCTTCCACATAAAAAATGATTTTACACTGTTCAGACAAATCCATGGAGGTAAGAGTCTATTTTATGGTAAAAGACACAGTATGTTTTCACAATGTGGGAAATTTGGTGTGTAAATGGCATCCTAACACACAGTACAGGAAAGTGAATGTTTAAGAAACTCAAGAGATTTCCACACTACATTTTCCAGAAATAGACATCTCTGTATCACCATGATAACACTCATGTTTTCTTTCTAGTAGTTACACAGATGGCCTCACAAAATTAGATTAAACTCCCCAAAAGTCTGCTAAAATATTCTTTATTTGCAATAGCATTTAAAATTCTAAAGCTATGTGTCCTGTTGGTATTAACAGCAGAATAAAGCAACCTCAGGATAGAAGTATGTGTTAAAAAGACACCACATGAACACTTAACATGAACCTACCTCAGTCATTACCATGTCCTGGCATTTCTTCACGTATTTGCCGTCTGCTTTCACGATGGTCTGCAGGAAACGCAGGTATTCCACGTGACGGCCATGGGTCTCGATACAGTGTACGAAGTGCTGTACCACCCTCTCACTGATTTCATTACACAGAAGGTAATTATTCATGAAGATATGCCGCATGGTTTCGGCTTCCAGGAGCTGCACAGATACAGACCCAAACAGCCTCGTAAGAACGGCAGATCTGTTTGCAGATCAAAGAGTTCACAGGCCTCTAGACTAGGGAAAGGCACGTTGGTGAGGGGAGACTGAAAAAGCCCTACATGATCACTTCAGGGAAGAGCTAGTAACCTTATGGATCTGTCCTTCATTAACAACAAGATTACTCTAAGCTCCCCTAAGAGGACAAAACGCTCCTAAAGTAGGCATAAACAAAGCCCATGCACCTGTGGAAGGTCTAAACATAGACCTGCTGGGCCACTCTGGATGAACTTTAGGAGAATCGAGGCCATGTTCATCATCCCACCCAACATCTCACTGAGGCAACCAGATTAGATGCTTAGCTCCCTCTGGCTCCCTCTATGGTCTACAGACACAGGAATTTCCAGCAGATAAATTATCACATATATATAATTTATATTGCTCTCTTGTGGCGCATCCTTTTCCCAGCATGAATTTAAAAAAAAAAAAAAAAAATTCCTGGAATAATGTGCTCAGGATGAGTCTATACTCATAATACTTATCCTATTTCTAATAAATAGGATTGCTCAATAGTGTTTGCTCAGTAGCAAAACAGTAGCTCTCCCATCCAGCACAGTGTCAGACAATTACAGGTAAATCAACACATGTATACATACTTTAATTTTAATGAAATAAATCAAAGGCAGGAGGATTGTAGCAAATAGCCTTAACAAAGACAATGATTTAACAGAAGATCTATGTTTAGATTAGTTGAAGCAAGTAAAAATATTATCAGCAAAAACATATGGGTCTGATTCCTCTCTCTCAGAAGTTTCACGTGAGCACATTCACAGCATCTTCTCCCCATCACATAGGCCAGACGTGAGCGAGTTAGGATGAATGAGATTAGAATCAAGCCAAACATGATATAGTGATATGACACAGATACTTCCAACGAACTCCATAGGTAATACTGTCTTAAATTTTCAAAACAGAACATTAAAAGACATGAAGTAAAGGGTCATGATAAGAGAGAAAAGAAAACAGAGAGAAGGTAGAGAAAGTATAATTTAATGTAGTTATTTAGTTAGCATTATTATTTGCCATTGAACCCAAAATTTACTTTAATTTATAATATTAGAGTGATATAATATTAGAATGAAATACTTACTCCTGGAGTTAAGAACAAATTGAGATTTTTGTGGAGAAGAACTTGATTCTGAGGATTTCCTCGACAGAAATTCTGCAGAAAAGTATGGGCTAGATTCATAACTTCATTCATCTTCTCATCACTCTGCAGAATGAAAAGAAAAAACATCAGCTGGACATACCTAAACTTACCTGTTAATCCTGCACAATATGAACTCAGCCAGGAACACTCTGATTCCCTTGGTCCTTTACATGGCACTAACTCTCCCTCTGACAAGGGCAAGCGTCTACGTTTCCTTCAGGGTCCATGAGTGAGCACAACTTACCCAGCACCCACTTGAACACAGGGAATCACTGGCAATGACCCAACACACTAAAGCTTCCACGTTCTTACTTTCCTGGCCTGACGTGTCATTGCTCAGCCTGTAGTTACCACTGTTTCATTGATTTCTAGGGGAATAGGAGGTATTCTAGTTCTATTACTAAAACCAATGTAATAATCGCAATATATTAAAGATACGAAATTCAAGGGAAGATTTCCTCCTGTATTTGTCATTCTCCAGTTCAAAAGCTGATAAATGCCTTGATTTTCAAAAGCACTAAATACCTCCCAGCCTGCACTGATTTTGACTTTTTGAAAAGCTGTGGAATTTATATAGTTAGATATGTATGCTCATGCACATGCACCAAAAAAAAAGTATGTCTAGTTTCAGTCCTATTTTGTATCCCTCTCATACAAATCTTTAACTATGATGTGCTGAACCCTATATATGAACATGCATTAAAGCTAAATATTCTACCAAAGAGAGCTGTACCCTATGCCCACATCAAAACATTAGTGTACAGCACTCTGGAAAACTTAGCCTAGAAAGCATTTTATTGCCTTCCAATGCTTCAAATAAGATCTAGAGAGAATATCCGGATTGTTTGCTTGCTCACTGTCACTAAATCAGAACAAAATTGTTATCATCTTCTGAGAAGCCTGCAAATGGAGGTAGCAAGAGCCCTGCAACCACAGAGACACTGAAAAGATTGCTGGCTTGGTTCTTGAATAATTTAATTGTCCATCTTTTGTATCTACAATAGCATTCACATCAGTACCCAGCAGTGGAATTCAGAGACCCTGCCAGGAGTTCATTAAATCAATATTTCCTCTTGCATAGTGACTGCAAAGCTCAGGTGTGTGTTCCAGAAATGGGTTGCTAACACAGTGACTCTGGGTATCTGAGGAACCAGCAAATGCTTTACGAAACCCTCTGAGCACACAGCCACATTTAAACTTAGTAGAAAGCTAGAAAATGACATCATCGTTTTACATTTGTGTCATAGTTCAGTGAATTCAGCAGAAGTCATTTTTTTCCCTCTGTTTCTTGGGTCTTTGTTGTTTTGGGGGCATTTCCTTTACTGACTTCATGTCCTTTACAGGGAAAATGATCAGAACAACCTTTTCGTAGGGTATCTGCAGAAGGTCCAAGACCACCATGTGGGCGCCCATGTTTTTCAGCAATCGTTGCTGTTGATTCCGACACTTTTTATTCTGAATACAGAGTTTGCTGAGTCGAATCAAAATCTATAAATAAACAAACAAGCAAGTGGAAAAGTAAAGCAGCAGACAGATCTGACAAAACATAAGCAAAAATACCACGTGTCAAAATAACAACTACGTCTACTTACTACGCCAGTATGTCAAGCAAGTTTCTCAAATCATACCAACCTCTTTAACGATGTTGTAGTTATTGCTTTTATTGCTGTCTATCTGTGGTTTTTTGGTCCCATCCTGTATTGGACTCAGAATATTTGACTCCTGTAACAAAGAACATACAACAAGGATCTACTGCAACTTCCTCAACAGAAAATAACTGTTAACAGCAAATGAAGAAGCAGCATTACAACAGTTCAAAGGGAACAGGTAAATAACAGATAATAATAATAAAAAAAATCAATAACCATCTAACAGTTACTGTCCAGTGATTCAAAAGACTCATATTCAAGTCCTTCCCCTGTTTCAAATTTTTGATATGACTTGAGATAGTTACTCCATGTCTTCATGCTGCTGATCCTTGTAAAAAAAGAGAGTTAGACCCTACCACAAAGATCAGGCATTCCAAGAAACTTAGATAATATGAGCCATATGAATATTTCAGTAGTCAATCCTTGTTCCAAACATCCCTAACACAGCTGGAAAGACTACAGAGTCAGCTTATGTCAACTTAAAAGAACATAAAGCTGAAGAGAGAGCTGAAGACAACCTCTACAGTTGACACAAGTAGGGTGGGCTTCCCTTCAACAGTACACAAACAATTAGCATACGGACGTTAGAGATGCTCCTTTCAGAAAAAGACTTTTCTGTTTTCTCTGGGGAATGAAGAAAAAGAACATAAACAAAAACCTGAAGATGCTTATGCTAAACTGTGACATCCAGTTACAATATTGTAAGCTCTGGGCCTTGGCTCATAGAAAATCCCAGCTGGATATGATAAATAAACCTAGTCAGGTCAGCAAAAAAAGGCCTCTACCATCTTCCAACTCAGCATGCACACGCCAAACAAACAAGCAAAAAAATATCATCATCAACACAGATATCCCACTTGATATACTGGCAGTGTAAGGGCAATGATTTTTATGCTGCCAGCTATGGTTAGCCTTTCTTGTCTGGAAGAGCAAAGACTTCAAACATAGAACTTTTGATGTTGAAATCATTAAGCATGTGAAAGAAAAACCGCGGGAGAAATCAAACCTCCCTCGTGGTATAAGGACGAGGAGGTAGACTAATACAACAGCATAATCAAGAATCAAACAGGTAGGTCACTGGGTTTCTTTCTGTGCTCAAATTTCCAGCTGCTTTAGTGACGGAAATTATGCTACAGCACACACGTGCAAACCCATCTGAATGTTTACACCACTTGAAATCTCTCTGAACTTCCTTAGCTGATGGTAGAGATTAGGAATCCCATAAATTCCATCTGGTCTGCATTTCCAGAGGGGCAAGAACAGCTGCACCACTTGGCCATGGAAGCTGTTTATAACAGTGTCGGCACTGCTGTTGAGCATGGTCGTGTTGATGTATGCAACAACGGTGGATTTTTCTTTGTTTGGTTCTGTTAGTATGCATGCTAACTTCTCTCTAGCTGTTTGAATCAATACTTTGGAGGATATTTCAGCCTCTTTGCTAGAATTAACCACTCTCTGCTGCTCTGGGACCATGGGTTAACCAAGATTAATTTACCTGTTACTTTTATCAGCATTCTTCCTCAATCAAAGCAGCTTTATAATCATGTGAACTCTCTGTCTTACCTTGAAGTGCTGACCAGCATTAAGCTGCGGAATCTAGCCTCTCCCTCAACAAAATAAAATCCTGTTTATTGAACCCATAAGAGTACTGCAGGGCTGTAGCTACCTCGAGATAATCACGCCACTGGGATATCAGGGACGCTCCGTTGCATATCTTGCCCTGTTACACCCTGTGATAGACATTCACTGTCACGCTTTCCCGAAGGACACGGGGAGTCACGGAGCTGGCTCTGAGCACGCTTCTCCTCTGCAGAGCTCTCCCCACTGGAGGAAGTGGCATTTTCTGAAATTCACTACTTCCTTTCTTCAGAGAGAAAGCAACCAAGGCATCATGCTGCCTGTTCCTTTCTTTACATCTTCCAAGGTCCCTTCCAATCTTAATCATGCTGTGACTGTGTGAACATCAGGTGCTTCGACCAGCATTCCTGCATTGTATTGCAGTGTCACCTCCAAGCCATCATAGGGAGACTTGGAATTTCTGCTTCTCAGAGCTGTGTTTCTGGTGCTACACCAACACCAATACATTACCCAGAGACACAAGCAAGCTTTCCATAGGCCGTGATACCAACAGAGACCCAAAGAGTCTCTATCTACACACAGCCAAATAGAAGGACTCTCTCACTCAGGGCTCAGTTATGTGAGAACAACTTTAGCATTTCTTCCTTTTGCTCACAGGGTGTCTAGCCTATGCCTGATCTAACTCCAAAGACTCTTTGCTATAATTGTCATTTGCAGTTCTTATCAAGAAGATCCCACAAGGTTGTAAAGGTTTTTCATTTTGCTGTGGAGAACTCTCAATATTCTACTTTGAAGATCTGGCATTTCTTCCACAAATTCAGTTTCTAGCTCCTCATCTTTAAAAAAAAAAAAAAAAAAAAAAAAAATTGACCCAAAAGACTTTGTCTGAAGGCAAAAAACTCTTAAAAACCCTTAAGCCAATCTTGCAACGCGCTTCAGTGAAGAGAAAAACTGGGGGTCAATCTAAGACTGATCTGGAACACAATTTAAGCCCTTGTACACACTTTAATGTTGTTCGGGATAAATTAAGCACAGACAAATGTAACATGTTCACTAAAGATCTAGGGATCTACCCAGCTCAGTACTGAAAACTCATTCCAAGGAAGCATGGGATCCCAAAGGGATAGTTATCTTGTTGAAGCTCACCACCTGCTTCCCCTATCACAGATTATGAATAGCACCTTACCTCTCAAGTCCTCTTTAAGATCCCAAGAAGAGTATTTGCCATTTAAAAAAAAAAAAAAAAAAAAAAAAAAAAACACTTTTCTGCTTGGTAAAAAACACTTCCTGTGTGTCAAAGACTAATTTAATGAGGGAAAAATAACATTCAAGATTCTGAACTAATGCAAACTGGTGCAGCCCTGCTGGAATCACCAGCAGATGATCTAGCCAGATCCAGATTAGGTATTGCTCTTCCAATACAATGCTCTCGCAGATCTGTCAGAGATAATATTGTGTATCTACTGAGGTCTGTTAAGCCATAGAGACACACTGGGATGCCTCATGGGAAAAAAATCCATTTAGAGATGCTTCTGTTTCAAGCACATTGTTTCCCCCCTTTCCTGTAGTTTCTTTGCCATCAGAGCTATTTGTATGAATAAAAGGGTCTTATTGCACTTCAAAAATGCATTCTATCCAAAAAACTTGTAATGCCCTGCAGTGATTCTGTATCCTGTCTTGCCATTACCTTTTCATTCATCGAAAACAGAAAGGGCCATCTTCTATGCTAGGGGGAATACCCACATAAGCTTACAAAGTACAGATTCTTCCTAGCCTTCATACCATTAAATTTGGCTAAGTTCTATCAGAGGAAATTTACAAACCATACTGTCCTGAGTAATCAGAGTTCTTCCTTGAAGCATTGGATTTTCCTCTTATGAAGCCACAAAGAAGCTACTTTCCTATCTGAAAAGTCAACTGTATCTCACAGACAGCTGTGAAGATGCTGTGTCTTCTCAGGGGCCCCTACTTCTCCACAATGCACAGGCTCCCCAGCCCTGTAAAATCTCCACTTTGCTTCCTAACCAAAATTTTCCTGGCTGCTTCCTCACTCATTTTCTTGCAAACTCCCTACAACAAAAGAGAACATGGAAAGTGCTTTACCAGAAACTGCAATTCTTGACCTCTCCCCTCTTCCGCTGCTTAGAATGGAAAAGTAGGAATAAATACTGAAATGAAAGCCTGCTTTATCTACTATTATGCTTATTATCCTTACTCACAGCAACTCTTGAAATACTTGGCATTTTCTTAATATTCACACAGGAGTTAGAGACCTTAGCTTTCAAAGAAAAATAAAGTTATTAACAAAAAAATCAGATTTTCATGGTTCCAGATTCAAAGGTAAAAAAAAAAAAAAGAAAAAAAAAAGAAAATAGGTTGTTACTTTTCAAAACTTCAGGGTTCTTAATCAGTCTTAGGATCTGAGCAAAGTAGGCTCATCCACAATGTTTAAAAATATGGATTTGAGAGTGCTCCTTTCCCCTGGTTGCAGGAACACATACTGCCTGCTCATCCACCCTTCCCACAAGGCAATATAACTGGCAATGCATCATCCCTAGATTACCTCCACGACCAGGCACACTGTGACTGCCTTGCTGGACCAAGAGGGAGGCAACTTTGATAAAAGAACACAGTTACGGAAGATAGCAGAAAGTAATATTGAGCATATCTCAAAATGCATTTTATCTTCTCTCGTGTTTAATCCTAAAGCTTGGTCAGAATGTTGCAAATTCTCTCTTTGGCACAATAATTAACCAAATCACAAATTTTCTGTTGTCCACTAAACTATATAAAAATACTTACACAGAGTCAAATGGATTTACTGACTTATATGTAAAACAACTCAAGGAGCATAAGACTTTAAACTCACCTCTATTGGTTCTTCTCCTCCTTTGGTCTGGTTGTCACCTCCCTCTCCACTCTCATAACTGCTGCTCTTCTCAACCCACAGCTCGGATTTCTCTACTGTTAGACGCAGTTGATCAAGATCAGCCTTGATTTGCTTGTAGTTGTCCACATCTTGATTAGACACCAGCAACTGGACCTGGAAATACAGCACACTGGAAAGTTATTTCAATGGCAGCTCTGGTAGTTATGCCTGGGATATTTGCTTGATAGTTTCCCTTCTAAGTGCCTCTCTGCAGCTGCTTTATGTCACCCTCCTGTTTAACATGGCACACACAGTCTTTCTAGTCTCTATACACCTCTGAAAGAACTAAAGGCTGTGGTTACCCAAGGCTGGATAGGTGTAATATTTAGACATTTAGACTCCTTCTTCAAATGAATGCGAAACATTCTCAGCACAAGGACAGCTTATCCTATCAGCCCAGTACTTCAAAGGAATAAAGGGGAAATTTCTGACAGAGAATCAGGATATTCAAACAGAATTCAAATGGAGACCAACTTTAATGATCACTTACATCAAAATAATGAAATATCGACAAACATTTTTTCCATCACTGCTAGTCCAGCTTAGACAAGTTTGTCTGGATAGCTCACAGAACTGACTTTCTAGGCTCACATAATTTCCCACCACCCGAGTGCTTGCCTCTTAGTAAGATTGATGTTGCTTTTTTTTTCTTTTTTTTTTTTATTTCTCCAATTGTCTGTTTTTAATTCTCCCTGCTATTTTTAATTCCTGATTTCATACATATATATATTTTCTCTCTTTGTAAGGTTCCTTGTTCTTCCAAGATTACTAATGAAGATATTTTACAAAGTACTAACAACAATCTCTATGGTAAATCAACAAATACCACTAAGCAATCAAACTTATTTAAATCATTCGGGCCACATGGCAGACTGGACCACTGAAAGGAACATTGCACACAAGTATTCACTATTTTATAAGATGAAGTTTTCATCTTCTTTTCTTTGTTATTTTAGGCAATTTATGAATTGCAGTTATCCACAGACATTCATATTGCAGGCTCTCTACAGCTTTCTTTGTTTATTTGCCAATTAGCCTTTTCCTTCCTTTACAAAAACATGTTAAGCTACTCAACCATTGCTTAGCTGGGAATAGCAGCTATTTATGCACCTAATTAGTATCACCCCTCTTTGATATCCTGGTAGGAGGCCATTATGCATCTCTACAGAAACACTAAAAGTTTTCCAGCTCTTTATCATGCATCTGCTTTTAAACAAGAGAAAACTCCATTTCTTACATAATGACAAGACAACATGCTACTGAACTCCCAAAATAAGCATCAAATGTTCTCAACATGTAACAGAGACTTCTCTGTCCCCCAGCCCCATGAAACAAGACTTCCCAATCCTAATCCACTGATACATGGAGTGTGCACATGTTATCAAGCAGAAAGATGCTGAAAACAAGCCTGGCTCTGTTGCTCTCTTTCTGCCATTTGAGCAAAACTACATCATGCAGCAGAGCACAAGGCAAAGGCACCTGGAACCAGAACTGAAAACACTACAGTTTGGTACTAACCCAGTTTTACACTCCACCGAGGTTACTCTCAAGACAGGGAAGTCTCACTGGTGACATGGGTGCTCTGCTGCAGACCAGGAGGTTCTGACTCTATCACTGGGAGATCACTGCATCGTGTCTCACTGTGATGTGGGCATCCCACCTGTCACCACGGACCTACGCTGCCAGCAATGGAGCCAGTGCCAAAAGCCATAATTCCTGGGCACACAGCTAGAACATATGCCAGCACATATGTTCAATTCTCATAGAAAGAAACTTCTACCGAATTTGGATGTTAAAGGAAATAATACTGTCATCCTACAGACAACAATTTAGGTAGGAAAAGCTACCTTGGAACAGCTATCCTGGCAATCGCTTCCCTGGAATAATGCCCTGCCCATACCTGCTTAAACGCTTGCAGGACTTCTGCTCGCTGGCTGAAGTGCTTAAACAGCAGATGCAAAGCGCCCGAGAGCAGAGGAGGGTAGTCATGCATGATGAGGTGAATGAGGACCCGTAAAAAAGTTCTGCCCCCTTCATCATCAAGCTGCACGGCATTTTTCTCTTTTCTGCAACAGAAATAGGGGGAAAAATACCCCCCAAAAAAAAGCTTTTAACATAAATACACCTGTGTACACAATCTTCATTTGACAGAGCTCTTAAAACCAAGTGGAATACGCTCTGGGATGCAAATTACAAACAGCATTTTAATGTATTTTATAAGGACTTCAGTCCTACGGTTATTCGCTGTTGTGGCAATCTCGTAGCAGAATGGACGCTACGGGTAGAAGTTAATATGTATGAAATGTGTCAAATACTGTGATTAAAATCCATATTGCAAAAACATTCATTTATGTCTTGGATAAATGGTGCCAACTTCATCCCCAGTCCGAGCTAATTGAAGTCAATGGCATTTCATCAGAGATTAATTTGGCCCCTTCCCCTTTCAACTGCTATTAAAATTTTCTGTAAGAAAAAATAAGCTCCAAAATAGTAAGAATTGCCAAAAGCATCATATTTCTAGAATCATATTTATAATCTGGAATGACAGAAAGCAGATTTACACTTAGCATATCAAAGCAGAAAGGCTGCTTCCAAGAAACCGTTCAGTCGCTCTGCTCATTTTAACGATGCAGATGCCAAGGGCTGTGTGTTGTTTTACATTACAGGAGTTCAGGGAGAGGGCTGGAGGCACTGCTCTTGCCGAAGAAAAAAGAGAACCCATAAGGGACCAGGCAGGAAAGAGCAGAACACCCATCTTGCAAATCTTTCTTCCCAACTCCAGGAACACTTTAAAGTCTAAGCCTTGTCTCAGTGGGAATCATTTTTACTGGTATGACTACACCAGTAAAATTAAACCAATATAGTCATACTGGTAATAACTCTCCAGCGTAGCTTCTTTCAGAGCTTTTTTTTTTTTTTTTTTTCCCTTCTCTCTGTTCACAGCACATCTGAAACCACTGCAAAAGCTCTGCCAAGCTCTGCAAGCATAACTTGTCATCTACAGGCCTCTGGTGGTCCAGTGGAACACGGCAAGTGGTCCAAAGCTATCTGCAGAGTCATACAAAACAGAAAGCTGACCACATAAGTTTTATAGTAATTCTAAATACAAGAGATAATGATAATGGTTCGTATTATTCACGAAAAATATTGGGAGGTCCCAGCAACTTACTGGTCCAAGAAGTTTGTGACTACAGCCATTAGATACACCAGAAAGTCTTTCTTTAAAAGCACCCATGTGAGGCATTGTAGAGAGAAATAGCTACTTAGCATGTTTGAGGCCTATTTGTTTGCTTTATTTGTTTGAAAATCAGGTCTACAGTTGGTGGTGCTGGTACGACACATCTGATCTCTGGTATGCAATGGAAGATGTCACTTTTCCAGCTATGCGTATCCTATGCAACAAAAAAGGTAGCCAAAGAAAGAGCAAGGAGCATGAAAGTACACACAGAATAAAACGAGATTGTTCATGAAAAATAGCAACATGATGCATGTTGATAGCAACGTGATGAAGAGACACATGTAGAGAAGTAAAACTTCAGAGAATATACCTGCCAGCAAACATGGTTTCAGCCTGAGCTGCAATTTCATCTATGTCAGGAACAATTGCTGGAAAACAATCAAAACAAAGTTTAAAAAGGTAATGACCGTAAATTAGCCTGCACAGTACAAAGGAATGCTATTCCTTTTAAAGTATATTTTATAAAGCAAAAGCCTAACCCTACATTCCTTAGCTAGGCCAAATTACCTATATGCAAGAGCCTGCAGGGAAGAAGCAGAACATACCATTTTATTTATTTATTTATTGGTGTATTACTTGTACTGAGGAAGAGCTAGACTCTAGTTCTTCTGGTGTCTAAGACCAGACCTCCATAGTGCTAGGAGCTGTACAAGCAGCCTCCATAACCCAAAAATAACACAGAATACGAAACTCGAGTTTTTATTGGATCAACGAACCCCCATAAAGCAGCAAAATGAGAATGTTAGAATATTTTTCATAAAAACAATGAGTTACCCCACCACCACACTACTTTAATATAGACCTTACTGTTAGGACCAGGAAACCCCACTGCTCTACAGCAACTACAATTAAAACTGTCTCCTACTTGCAGGTCATCATGAGGACAATTCTCAGCCCTCCGAGCCCTTCCCTGTGCACAAGATTCCCTGAAAAGCCACCCGATTCCCATTGCCACAGTCACCTCACTTAAATCCATTCTCATCCACTCCCAAACATGGTCTACTCTCCATTACATTTATCACCTTGAAGTGTTTCGGAAAGTTTAAAAACAAAAGAATAATTTGTCATCACAGGAAAATGGAATCAGGTTTTAGTCAGAGGAAGGCAGGCCAGCACATTTCTTTCTCACAGGAATCCATAAGATCCTCATTTTTTCACAAGTTCTTTTGACTTCAAGTGACATTCATCTTTCTGGTGTAGCAGAGTTTATTGCTTGCTAAAATATCTGTAACTGCAGTAGTCTACACAGAACTATTGCACATTGCACTCCAACAGCAAGTTACCTGAGGCAATTCCTGGTGTGTCAGGTGGGGAGGTTGTAGAGCTATCAACACTCTCGTTGTTTTCCCCAAACTCTCTCTTATAGATGGACAGCATGTAGGATATTCTATAGTCCAGTCTAACACTGAGAATAAACTGAAAGAGAGCAGTTTAAAATGAGACTTTTTTTCCTCCCCTTTGGTAAAGTTGAGGGTTTTTTCACAGTGGAAGGTACAGAGATACAAGGTTATTTTAAGTAAACATATCCAAGACCCAAAATATTTGCCAGACAATTATTTTGTGATTTTTTTCCTTCCTTAATATTTGTCCAGGGGCTCCAGGCTGCAGCTGCTTTGCCCCTGCTGCCTACAAGCCAGACAAGGACATGCCTACCTAGGCTGAAACAGATAATTTCTTATGCCTCATTAAGGCCTCATTAAGATATGCAGGGGAACATGCTTGACAGGACACTCTTGCTATCAGGCAGCAAAAAAAAAGTTTGGTCTTAGCATAGCCTGTAGTGGTAGCAGAGTCCCCTTTCACACACTAGATTTCCTTTTAAAACATTGTTGGTGCTCTGTTCCTGAGTTGTGAAATCTCAAAGGCAAGAAGGAGAAATCCAAATGCAGACTTTGAAGGTTGAAGCTTTCATGTCGGAAGTCACGTGGCTGTAGATGTTAGCACCAATGTAAGGACTGGCACATAATTACATTTTGCACTTTAACAACTGACTGCCCATCAGCTGAGTCTCAGTAGTTGCCCACACATACACTCCTCGCCCACAGTAACTGTAAGCACACAGCGCAAGAGGCTTAAGATAATTTACCTTATTTCACATTCAGTGGGGATGAAAGCACTTATGTTAAGTTACCACGACTCAGCTGACAGGCCGTGATTTAGCAAATGGTGGCAACTTGTTTGTTTGATCTCTAACTAAAATCGCACAAGTTTCCCAGACCCAGGGTATTGTAATAGGATTTGACTAGGGTAACTAGGATTATGCCATCTAAAAGAGAATAAAATATCAGTTTAAGAAGCATCATCTTTTCTTTGAAAACTTCTAACAGAAGGAAGAAAGGCAAGTTTATTTTGGTTCCATGACCAATTTATCTCATATTTGTAGAAGTAAGATATTCAAAAATACAAATTTACATGCAATCAACTGAGTCTATCAAGCCATCTCTTTTAATTCTGGCTGACGACAGAATGGAAATTGCTAAGTAAGAAATGCCTTTACTTAAAGTAAGAGGATATACTGAGAATTCAAATAATATAAACTGAAATATTTATAAAAATGGAACAGTTAATCACCACTCTACTAACTATGCATGATAATACAACAAATCTGCAATATGCCTACTTACCTTCCAGGGTAATAGCACAATAATGACAGGTAACTTGATTTAAATTAATCCTCTTCATTGAAAATTAAACAAATCAATTATTTTGCACTGCTCATGAATCAAAGTCCTACGTATGCACATTTACTGTGGCTCACTCACCACAAGACAATTTGCTAATCTGAAGCAGTTTGATCATGCGACTGATCCATAACTAATAAACCACAAATTAAGTAGCCCATGATTAAGTCCTCTCCATTCCCTAGACATGCTGTGAAAGAGGAAAGGATGAGAAAAAATATGACTCTCCATCCTGAGAGCAGGTAGGGAAGGCACAAGAGAAGGCTGGAATCCCAGAATGATCATTGGATAAGCAATTATATAGTCAATATACAATACAAGCCAGTTGTTGAACAAAAGTATTAGCAAGAGTAACCTACCACTTGATTGTCTTTCCAATGATGAGTAATTAAGGAAATTAAATGATTTATAGATATTCAAAACAAATGGAATGCTTTAGCAGTGACAATGATCATCCAAACTTATAGAAAACAGTGAAAAATTATTTCAGCGCATGAGTATTTCAGAACAAGTTGTACCACTTAAACAACTAACAGCAGAAAATGAAAATTTTCTCTCCAGAGGCATCCTAGTGTCATATACCTTATCAGTTCAGCGGAGAGAAAACCATAGCAGCCCACAGACTGTTCTCAATCTAACAGTGGAAGTCTGGAAAAAGACAAACCTATTCCAGTCTTATTAACCTTGCATGATTTCGATGGATCTAGGCCCATTCTGTACTCCATCAAACTACTGTTACGAAATAGTCAAATCCTACAGCCAAATAAACTACCCCAATGTAAAATGAATGAGACTCAAAGTGGACATACCACCTTCTACCTCACATTAGTGAGGCAGACTAAAGGACAGGTTCTGCCTTCTCTCAAGTCACAGAGTCCCTGCAGCATCGACTTCCTTTCAGGTGTAACAGTATGGAAGGACCTTGTCTGTATCTCATACAAGCAGAGGAGTATCTTCCTCACAGCACAGTTATTTTTCCAGGGAACAGCAGAGTTAGTACACAGGTGATAGGAGCCGGTGCTATGTGAGTCAGCTAAAGTACGTGAACTGACTGGCATGCAATACATTATCAACTATTATTACCTGCAATATCTCAATGATTTTCAGTTTTGTATCCATGACGATCACATCTTCGCTCTCTGAGGTGCTGGCTTGCTTGCTTGGGTGGATGCTTGGCTGTACATCAGGGGCACTGATGGGAAATATGGATCCTCGGCTCAATACCATTTGGGTCATCATCTCTCCTACACCATGGATTGTCCTCATAACATTATTTCCTGTGCATTAAACAGATACATACACATATTTGTCAACAATAAATCTTGCATGAAGAGCTCTATATCACATATACACCCACAGATCAACTCCCACACAATCTTAACAAGTATGCTGAAATTAAATCACCAGTTACTACTCAAAACTTCGCAGAAGGATTTCACTCAAATCACCCAATAGTTTGGGAACAATTTTCCACATTGATTTTCAATGAGGTTTGCTTACAGGTCAATGGTGGAAAAGATCGCAATGGTTTTACATGGCTGCCATGTTCATAAAATATAAACAGATAGACAGATGGATGGATGGATGGACAGATAGATAGATAGATAGATAGATAGATAGATAGATAGATAGATAGATAGATAAAAGCAATTTTAGTAGATAAATCTATCTCCTAGTCTGACGGCATATTTCTAAAAGATATTTTTTAACCTGTTCTTAAAAATACCTACTGATGCCTATCTCACATTGTACAGCATCTGTAGGCAATCGATTCAAGCACTCCACTGCCTCAAACACTATCAAACATTTCTTCGTATTTAGCTTATATTCTCCTTTCTGCGATTTATGATCTTGCTTTTCAGGGATAAGGGAGGAGCTCATTTTCCATGCCTAGTCCCCTCGATGTGTTCTCCATGATGACTGGTCATAAAGCAGGTGTTTGACAGTGGGGATGCCTTTGGCACTGCAGAAGCTGGAAGGAGGTTATAAAAGTATCCTGTATGTCACACAAACAGAGAGTAAATATTTGATGCCTTGAAAGTCTGATTAATCTCTCCATGTGGACCAAATGACAGGCCACAAACCCAAGCAAATCTACACAGCAAACTGAAGAAAGTGCCGCTTTTTCCATGATCTGCAGAACCTCTATCACATCTGGATGACGGATTGAGACTAATGAATAGGACAGAAGCATCCTAGCAAAGCCTGGAGCTGCTGCTGGCTGTGTGTATTCCTGTGCCTGCATGAGAAACATAGTGGCCAACAGGCCTATGTACACTGGGGCTGGCAAAACTCATGGTAGATATAATAAATCCTAACACAGAGACTACTTGGGCCATGGGCAAGTGTGTAACATTTACCCCAGCACGTGCGCTTTCAGGTATCTGTATGTCTGTGTTTGGGAGGCTGGGTGTTGATGCTTTGGGAAACCCTGAGAGACAGCTGAGATTGTGCCACCATTCACTCCAACTTAGAAAATCCTCTTCCTTTCAGAAAAATCCCCGGAGAACATCAGGCTCTGAAGGCTGTCCTGAAAGCCACACTCATCTCTGGAATTACACTCCTTTCTTAACCTGTACCTGTGGCAGGGGAGTACCTAGCTGTAACAGTCCCTCGTGCTTCCACTGACGCCAATTTCACAAACTGCTCTTTCTCTACAATGACGTTTCCTGTGAAAAACATCTCTTTGAACCAGCAACTCTCTGCCTGCAAAGGTGGGGAGAAGAGTGTGAATATCATGAGTGCTACCTACATGAATTAATTTTCTTTCTTGCAAAGCACAGATCTGAACTAATGAGGCAAAGGAAGGGAATGATAGCATCTCTTAAGAGATACAGTGGCAAGAGCTAGACTCCACCAAAAGCAAACAAAAGAAAGGAGATGTAGCTTTGTTGAGGTAAGATCAGGAGTTCTTGGATGTCTTTTATACACTTTAATAACCACCCAGCAGACAAGTTCTACTTGCACTGCAGAGACCCTCTTCCTAGATAATATCTGCGAAAAGAAGTACAAGTCATACATTATTTTGCTAGTGATAGCCTCCTCTTATGTACTTCTTTCATCAGTTTACAGAGATGGAGTGCAGTGCAGGGAAGGAAGGTGCCTTTCACCCCAAGTTCAAAAGGAAACCACACAAAGAATTTGCTTTTCCAAAGTGAATGAGGTAGACTAGTGTCATGCTTGAGTCCTGTCTGGCATCCAGTCTGGTGTGCTATTGGTCTTTTGAAAATGATACTTATAAGTCTCTGCTTTAAAAAAATGTGTTTCTCACTTTGCATGATGTTAGGGGTAAAAAGCTACAAGTCAGATTAAGGTCTAAATCCTCACATCAGCTTGACATAATTTTCTCCTACACCAGCACAAAGCAAATCAAAGTCATTCCAAATACCCTCCTGGCTGCAAACTGAGCACTGCCCATTTACCAAGTCAAGTAAAATAGCTGGGGAATAGCAGCGTTTCTTTCTCTGTCTCTTGCTCCTTCCATCCCAATGTGCTAAAAAATGCTTATTTGCATCGGCCATCACTTTTTATACCAGTGTAAAGATAGATTACTAAGTGTTTAGTGTTTCCTTAAATGCTTCTTATTAAATTGACTCTTTGCATTTCCTTTATCTCCAAACTGTGAAGCAAATCATCCCATTTGTATCGTCCTGTCCTCAGTGCTGACGGAGGAGCACATTTACAGGGCCACAGCGGAAGTCTCCAAGGCTGTGCAGCTGCTTTGCTGCATTTAAGTCTGCATTAAGTCTCAGTCAAGAGATTACTGCCCCTGGTTGGCCACAGAGATTTCAAAATCCCTTTCACTACACTTGTACAGAGGTGAACATAATCAGAAGCATGACTAAAGAACTGGAGTCCATTCAGTGTAAAGCTAGGGAAAAAAAAGAAAAAAAAACCCTGCACCTTCTTTTTGCACATTTCTTGACAAGCAATCACACAAACCTCACGAACACAAAAAATTCTATGAGTAACATATACAATTGCTCTAGATAATCATCCTGTCACTAGTCCTGCTTAACAGCAGCATGCAACTGTACTGCCCCAAGCAACAGCCATCCCATTTACTCATTCTCACTACAGCACGAGTCTCCTGCACTTGCTACGATACAGAGTACTCGTTGCTCTCTACTTAGCACCTTGGGTGGAGTCCATGTTCTTGGGGAAAGAAAGGTTGGATTTGGCCTAGGGTGACAGCTGCTGGCCCTTCGCCTAACCCACAGAACATTGGTGATGGAAGACACTGCAGCCCGGTGAAGGGAAGCTGCAAGGCAGGCTCCCTACAGTCGGTAATAAGGATAAACCCTTCATCCACAACCTCCCTTGACTACTGGCCTTCATGTGACTGATCAAAACAACTAGAGGCAGAACAGCTAAGGAGGGGTAAGGTGTTTCTTATTACAACTGTCATTTCCAATCTCATTTCATTAATGCGGAGTAAAGGATTTTCGTGAAGGAAAAATCTAGTAAATCCATTTTAGTATTTATTGCTATATAAATATATGTGGGTGGTAATTCAATACAGTTTTATTTTTGTCAATAACACAGTAAGATACAGTGTCATAGGTAAACTCATTTTGGACAGATTCTTAGATTGAGTGACATCGACAATTACTCTTTTTAATTAACTCTGTGCAGACTTGAGGGGAATATTCACATGGAGTGAAACTAATACAACTGGAAGAATTCAACAGACTCTTCAGAAAAGATATTCAATAGCTATGTTTTCTGGGGCGATGACAAAACATAGACATCTCCTTGGAGTAGACTGCAGTCAACCAGCACATGCATGCATGAGAGCTGGAGTGGGTTTAAACCCTGAGAGAAACTACGCTGCTCTTCAAGAGAAGCCATAAGGAACAATTATACACATGAAGAAAGAGGAGAAGCTTCTCTTCCAAGACATCCCTTCCCAGGAGATCAGTGTTCATGTCATTCAGCTTTGCTCCCCTGCATGCAAATGTACACCTAATGAGACATGAACTCCAGTCTGCCAGTCACAAACATCAAGGGCCAGGAAATGGTTCTTTTGGCAGGGAGTTGCCTCACCTTGCCTTGCTTTTATGTCTTCTTTGGCTGTAACACAGTTACCACAGCGGACAAGGTATGAGTCTGATAGGTAAAACACGCAGCTAAGCTTATCGTGGCTTAGCAAGTAACTGACTGCATGTCAGCTAAGCCCACAGCAGCGCAAGACAACCCGGGTCAGCTCAGTCGGAGGGATTTAGGTTCTTAGTATGTATGCAGCCAGCCACTAAAACAACGGGGCTCTGATCTCCAGAACAGTTCCAAAGTGCTCCCTGAATACAAATGTACAAGGAAAAATTAATTTCCTGTCTCAGCTACAGCTATGAATTAAAGCGGGAGAGGCAGTAAGAAGATGTGAAGCCAGGCTACTTTTGTGGGACCTTTACGCTAGAGACGAAGTGAAGAGAACTTTGAGGTGTGCCTCCGTACGGCTCACCAGCCTTACCTCACACCCCTCGCATCTACTGTCCTCCTTGGGGTCAAGGAAATAATACTTTAAAGCAGCCGAGAGTCGTGGCAGGCAGAGAACAGACGCTGTGATGTTACAAGGTGCTGGCAGATGCCAACAACCAGATCTTTCATCAACAAACCACCGCAAAAATGCTCAAAGGCACTATCCAGCTCAAGAGAGAAAAAGAGTTCGGAGCTGCCTCCACTGCTCTTTTATTTTCCCAGTTTTCCCTCCCTTTCCCCAATTTCTCCTTCCCTGCTCTTCCCCCTGCCAAGGAAAGTCAGACACCAAGACCATCGCTGAAGTGGAGGTACCAATCAGCCGTCGCATTCCCATGCCACCTCATTACAGACAATGGGGAGAGGCCTCCTGCTGAACATACGGTCTCACAAAGCTAGCCAGTGAAAACAGTGAAATCGCTGTAGGCACTCATGCTAATTTAAAGGATCTGCAGATTGACAGTCACTAAAATCAGAGGGAAGAAGAGAATGCTTGTCATGTTTTGGAAAGACAACTAGGCATCTCCTTTTCATTACGTTTTATTACAGTGATCACAACTTCCTAACGAATATCGGTTTCTGTCACAAAACTGTGGCACATAATCTCATACTATTTGGCACGACTGACAACACAGCGGCCTCTCTGAGGAGAGAGATTTTCCAGAAGAGTCAATTATGGAGAAAAAAAAAAAAAAACATAACAACCACCCAAGTAATCGACACAGTGGATAATTTGACACTTCATTTCCTACATAAACATACTTTCTTGATAAGTCATTTACTGGTTTCAAAAATTCTAAAAGCGGAATACAAAAGTAAACAACAGTCTGCTGTGTAATGCAGTATGGATGCTAAGTGACAAAACACCATCCTCGGAAAGAAAAACAACTGCCACAGGCAGCTGGCAGTTCTTGCCTTTGCTTCAAATGGCTCTTGCCAACGGCTGCGCAGTGGCCTCCACTTGTTCCTATGAGACAGGTATTTACAGAGTTTGGGGTATTTCACAAACTGTGCAGGTGACCGTGCTCTGGTGAGTGTGAAGAAACCTCACTCCAAGCCTCACAGATTGGCTGCTAATCATAGAGCAGGGACTGGAGAAGCAGGATGCTTATTGCAGGAAACTGTGTTCCTAAATAGGAGCTGACACATGAGGAGTTCAAGAAACCTGGCATTTAATGACCAGCTAAACATACATGGGCCCTCTGCTCCCATAGCTCATCATTAACCTGTCCATAAAAGCTTAACACATTGTTAAAAAGGCAGGGGAAGAAGACAAATCGCAGGTTTAGTAAAAATGTGGCATTTCTCGCACAAAAGCAGCAGACTATCAGATATGACAAGAAGCCTTAAGTTATATAAACAGCTCTCCGATCTCACAGAACTTGACCGTTCTTTGGCTACGGCTGCTGAATGAACTAATGCTTCAACCTCTTGCACATACCTCCTAGGAAACACTTTGCTTCCCTCGCAGCAGGACACAAACCAAACCACACGTGCTGCTGCAAAAGCCCTTTCGCCCTTTAAGCAAACAACCATTGAGACTAAAAGATTGCAAGGAATACTAAACTGCCGCATGACCTCACCTGGTTTTAACCTACCTCTTTGAAACTACTTCTCTTCTGAACTTGGACTATCCACTTCTAGAGCAAAACATTCCTACTGGATCCCAAAGGGCACCGCAGTCTCTGAAGGCCGCCTTTGCTTCACGAAGCAAGCAGATGGCCCACCCTCAGCTCCTCCTGCTTCTCCCTTCATTCCCAAAGGCAGGCTTCGGCTGATGCCCAGCTGCAGTCTGAATCCCAAGGTATGGGACAGTATCCCTTCCATCTGTGTGATGCACCGGCAGCCGCATGAACTACTTAATTACACGTTTTCTTGTTCTGCTCCCATGAAGCATGAGCCTCCTCCCACTTCCCAAAATCCTCTTCAGGACTTCAAGAATTCCCAGGAACTTCCCACGTCCTCCTGCAGGTAGCACCTTAGCTACTGGGAAAGGAGCTCTACCTTAACACTCAAATCTCTGCCTCAACTGTTACCACCATCATTCCCCCATAAAACCTCCATCTTCTCTGCCTCACAGAGGTGACTCATTCAGAGGTGGCTCAAAGCTCAGTCAGGCCTCGTGCGAGGTTATGAAAGGGGTTGTTGGCCTTCCCTCTAGTTCATCTCCCTTACCTCCAGAGCTGCTGAGGAGGGAAGAGAGGGATGACAAGTGCATCAGGAGGGGCCTTTGAAGCCACTGCCCATTGGCTTTCAGCACCACCCTAAGTCCTCCACCAGTCGACTGCTCCTGTTTTCTTAGAGAGCAGCATACTTAGCCCCAAACTTTCCGCATGGAAAACCGACTTTATGCACCTGTGGCCCTTGCTGTGACAAAAATTAATTTTGTTAGTGCTCTTGAGAAGCTTCAGGATAGCTCCCAAGCTCACTGTTACATTAAAAGACATCTGGAAAGTTGATAAGAGTCCAAAATCTTCACCAAAAGTCAGCAAAAGCTGGCTTTGTCTCAAGTCATTCCTCAAAGTTGGCCTTCAATTACATTTGAACACAGCACACCACCAAGTTACCTTCCAAGCGACTCCACATGTCCTTGGTTGTGTGGATTTAACAGAGACCTCTAATATTGCTCCACTGTACGCTTTTTAAAAATGTATTTATTCAGTGCTATCTTAAAGCATGCAACACCGGCCAATCCTTGGGGACCTTCTGGCAGGGAGCCATACGTTCAGCAGTGCCAGGTTACCAAGAACTAAATTAAAAGCCCCATGGCAGCTTTAATTTTACATTTCTTTGTGTTTGTTGATTTGTCTGCCTTGCTTCATGCAACTTAATTTTTCTGCATGAAAAGTTATAGCCATTTATAAGATATATAATAACAACACTTCACCTAAAGGAACACATTTTATTTCAAGTTCTTTTGAGCTATATATTATTTGCCAGGAGTATAAAGCCTTATGGCTCTCCTTGCGGAAGAGGTATTAATTTTTACAGGTTTCCCACAGAATGTGCCCAAAAAAGACTCCAGAACCTACCATAAACAGGATGAGAACCACACTTTATTTCTTCATAAAACCATTCTCCATTCCTCAATAACTAGCTGATGTCTGGTGAGCCTCAGAGAAAAACTAAGGGCAGAAGGGAGTCCACTTCTACATTTCATATAGCCCTCAAAACTAATGATAAATAATAATAATTTCAAAATTCTTTTGAAAAGCAACAACATGCAGTGTACATTATTTTGCCACCACCCTCTGAATAAACATGGCCATGACTGCCCTCACATTATTGCATGCAAACTCTCTGCCACCAGGCCACTGTGAAACTCCACGAAAAGCCCACTTCTTCCAGACATTCTGCAATTTCTCTTGGCAAAAATATAGCTTTTCTGCCATTAACAATAGAGAAGGAAAGGATGGGGAAAAAAAGCACACTATCTTGGAGGAATAAAAGATGATGGGAATCAAGCATTCCAGTTGACACAGGCCTTCAAAACAGGTATCTATGCCCAGAAAAGCAAAGGTCTCTGGAATCACATCCGAAGCCGAATAATGAGGCAAATAATCCAAAAAGAGAAATAGGCCATGCCAGAAAATTAAACTATCAATCACATTGACCTCCCCTTTGGTCTCACAATATTCCCCGATGAAAGGCAGTTGCTTCACTACAGACATCTGATCAACATAGCTAACTTTCCCGAGAGTTAAACTTGTTTTTTTCTTATAACCCTGTGTTTTTGTAAACTGCTGGCATAAAGGATTGTTCCAGTCTGCCAGGCAGCCACTGCCTCGTCGGCTCTGCTAATCCAAGGTGCCTCAAAAGAAATTTCAAGTTGTTAACTAGACAAAAGAGCAGCTAATAGATATGGATGCGACACTGAGAAACAGTAACATGTTTTCTAATAGTCCCGCATAAAATGTGGTCTTCCTTGGTCATGTTGGAACCACTGGGGAAATAGAAAAGGCAGGATTCCCTGCCACACTGGTATACAAGTGTTCCTTTGCAAAGAAATTGTGGCATTCCAGGGCTGAAGCCTTCAAGAAGGAAACGTGCCTGGGGAACGCTTCCCCGTTATGAATCCCGCAAGGTCAAATCCTTATGAGAAAGAAGCAAAGTCTGCAGCACGACACAGCAGTCCAACTGGTCCTAACACCTCTTGAAGAAGGATTCCAAGATTTTGGGACCCTTTACTCCATTTATTCTTCATTCAGGAAGAATATGCTACCAAACTGAAGACAAACAGCGTGAAGAAGCAGGTCTGTCCTATCAAGGGCTTTTTCAAATTAGTGCCCAGCACAGTGAACAGCATCCCAAAACAAACACACAGCTGAAATCTAAGGACGTATTTCCTCACATCCCATTATTATCATTTCCAAACATAATGTTAACTAAATAGCACTGAGCTGCACGGCAAATGAGTAGCCTGCCTGCTAATACTACCATGTCATTTCATCTTTCAGACCTGCCATGTGCTGTAGTTGCATGACTTGACTAAAATCAGTTATCTCAAAGATGATCGCTCTGAGAGAAAGACATGCATTTTAATTAACAGAGAATAAATAACCAGCACGGAGCAAGGCAGACCGGCTCCTGACTCTGGAATAGTACTCTGGAATGGTAGCAGGATGCACATAGTAGGAAAGCGATGACTTTACTTTTTAATTAAAACATAATACTCATGAAACACTTCGTGAAAGGTGCTAGAATGACTGTACTAGCAAGTGAAGTCCCTCTTTAGTAGGAAATGTTTATTTAGGATACAGGCAGCATATTCTATAAATCCCACATTTCTAATAATTCAAAGAAAAGAGGAAAACGTTCCAATAATGTCCAAAACGATTCAAAGCTATGATACTCTGATTGAAAAAGAAGTTGTCTGTAATGTTTTTACATCAATTCATTTTTAGGGTGCAATCTAGTAACAGTAAGAAGCTTTTCCAAGAAACACACCTCTTCCTTTTTTTTTTTTTTTTTTTTT
>PTEX01000187.1:917037-1019488 GCA_003342815.1 Eudromia elegans
TATCCCACAAGTGTCTCCATCCTTTTTTTCTTTTTTTATATTTGGTCTCATCAAATAAGGTCACATCTGAAAACTATACGCACACTGAATTAATTCTGGTTAAAGCAATTGATGGGGACATTAATACCAAGTTTTCCAGAGGATATAAGACATAATATGAACAATAACATGAGGATCTTTCTGAATCTCTGCAGAGCCAATACAGTGAAACTTGGACACAGTATCAAGGACTCAGCCATCAATGTGAGTCAAAATTTAAGTGGAGGATGGAAAAAGACATCTTGGGGAGAAAGGTTAATTAAGTCTTCGTGCAGCTTCTACTAAGTCCAGAATTTCTATTCTGTATTCCTATACAGCCCATCTTAAAGGCAGATTTGCTTCAGCAGTTCAGCACTTGTGCTATATATTTCCAGACTTAGCAAGTGGTTTTATTGAAATAAGTGGGTCTGTTTGAGGAATAAATCAATACTAATCAGGGAAGACGACTTCAGATCGCTATAAACTTCACTGTTTCAGTGCTCAGGTGGCTTCTCTTCGCAGCTAAGAACGACTCACTTTTCACCCTGCCCTCAGGAAAGACAAACGCTCTCCAGATCCACATAACTCCCCATCACAGGCATCGGACGGGGGGTGCCCTGGAACAAATGGAGTTAATAGTATATCCATAAAGGACATCCTCTTGGTCCCCAAATTCCTGGGGCACCAAGTCTCCCACAGAAATCTGTGTGATTTCACATAATTAAAATCTAAGAGCTATGATGCAAAATTAAACACATCTTATTCAGAATTTTTAGTTTCTACAGAATTGCCACCTTAGACCTACTTAAGAGCTGCAGATTAGGAGCTACATGATTTTTCCCTTTGGTCATACCCCTTCTCATATCACTTGTCCTAAAACCTGCAAATAACTGCATTTTTGAATTGTCAAAATATGGCTGTTAAGCATCCATTTAATACTAAGCGATGTAAGTTTACAGTAAGATAGTGATTAAAATTAAAATATACAGAAGCTCAAGCTAGTACTGTAGCAGTTTCCTACATTAGAGCCACAGGATCAGATCCCTGATGTTTGATTAAATTTAAACATATTTATTTATACCATTAAACCACCAGTCCCGGGTGTCAAGACTGGCTTTCTAATGTTTGTCAAAACTGGATTTTAGAGATATGCTCCAAAGCTCAAAGCTTAAAGTATAAAATACATGTTCTTACTGCTTTAAAGCTGATGTCTAGACATTTGTGAATAATAACTGGATGGATTAAACAAAACTTTTGATAATCTCCAAAACTAATGACTGACTTCCACATATACCTAGTATACACACAAAATAAAAAGAGGTATCTTACAATTACGCAAGAAATCTTCATTAATATAAATTTTTAGGGAGGAGGAGTTAGGAGATTAAGATCAGTGTGTGATTAAGATCAGTGTGTATATCAATATGTTTAACTCAGCAAGTTATAATATGAAGTGAGAAGCTGTGCAAACCTGCACAGCCCTAGAGCAAAGGTGTGTTGGAGGGACCCTCACCTGCAATATTCTCTGTTCAAAGATAATACCAAAATGAATGCCACAAGCTTTGGACTAACCAGTCCTACTGTCAACCATGCCGTTTTATTATAGACAGGTTAGCTGTGTAAAGGGGAAAAGGGGGCACTTTGAAGAAAGTATCATCTTCTAAGTACTGAAAAACACAGTGCAAACTTACAGCCTAAGCCTGGTGAACTATCTTGCCTCACAATGTAAGGTGGGATTTTGATCAGATTCCTGAAAATGAGATTTCTGTTGGCTCACTCACTCCTCAAGATCCACAGAGCACACCAATGCCTATTGTATCCATCTTACTTGGCCTACCTAATGTCACTGTGCAAGATGCAAAGCAGTGCAGAATCAGACCCATGGTCTCTCTGCTTCCCCTAGAAGGTTAAAAGCTACAAGAGTGTCATTGAACAATATGCTCATGTCCTGCATCAGTCTCTCCCAGCAAGATGAAAAGCAGGCAACAATGAATAGAAATCTTAAGAGCTCCTCACGAGGGGCCATGAACAAGGTGGATGAATCTGAATGTCTTTGTGGCTACACCAGAGCTATCCCACAGCTCCCATGGTCCATCTCAGGAGCATCTAGGTAGGACTTCTTAAGGCACCACAGCGCTTGAGACAAGTGTCCATCTTGCACAAGAGTCAAGTCAGTGACTTTATGATTCCAGGTTTCAAAAATACAAACTCAAATTCACGTTCTATTTGCAAACAGAACAAAGACTGAAAATGCTCATGTGTTTTAAATGTGTGTTACATATGGACATTAAAAAAGAGCCAGAGGGGAGGGAAAAACAAAACTAAACAAAAACAGAATGGAGCCAAATACTCAGCTGGCATGAACTCTTACAGTCCCTGGAACTGCCACAACTTCTGCCAGTCAAAGTCCTCTTCCCAAGATGTGATTCGTGCCCCTCCAGCAGGCTTCCACATGAGGCAATGTTATGCAGCAGTTACAAACAGTAGCTACAGCAGCTGTCTCCAGAATGTCAGCCACTACAATACCTGGTACTTTCATCTTCAACTCCCTTTCTTATCGTAATCTGCTGCTAAAGGTAATGCTGATTGTTTCTCTGTTTTTATTGGAAAGTACTCTCCTGCTTGCCTAATATGTTGATAAGCGCATCAAAAATGAAATTATGTGAGCCAGTTGCTCAAAAATATTGAACAAATGGTAAGAAAAATCATTCTGAAACATGCCTCCTTGCAACACACGCATCTTCACAGCCCAATGCTGTCCAAGGGCAGTAAGCATGTACCTCCAGAGAAGGAAGGCAGTAGGAATGGTGACCTGTCTGGGCACAGTAGCCAGACATGTATCTGGCAGGAAAAGGGGAAAAAAAACCAAAACAGGTCATATCCAAAAGAACATGAGTGAACTGTCAAATCCCCATCAGAACTGGGACTCTACCTGGACAGATCCAAGTAATTTGTGCACTCATTGCTCAACAGGCCACATTTCAACCAAAGTGTTTACAAGATTAACATCCACAGAAACAACTATGGCCAGCAACAGAAATTTTAAGGACCTATATAGAGGCTGAGGCTAGTCAAAGAAACAAACAAAAAACCCAAAAACTTTGTTTAGTGCCCTTTTTTGACAAAAGTAGACAAAAACAGGAGGAATATATATGAAAAATGCTCATCTAGTTTTGCCAAGACTTTATCCAAGAATCCAGCTGCATCTACAAAAATTTTAGAGGACAGTCTGCAACACAGCGGGGAAAAAGGATAACAAAATTTAGGGCATCTGAACATACCATCCTTCTCTAGTGCCATGGAGAGGCTGCAAAGAGCCACAGCACGGCTTAGTGTGCACAGCATTGCAGGAAAGGCTTGGGGGGGATTTCAGTAAACTGTAGTGGTAGTGATGGAGCAAAGATCAAGTGAACCAAGCACAGGATGTCTCGGATCAGAGATGATAGAGCAGGCAATGACAGTCTCTACTTCTCCAGAGAGTGTGAGCATCAAATAGGAAGGTAAGTTGTGAAGGACAGCACATTTATGCAGGACATAGAGGAGCCCTGTGGGGCTGCAAGAGTGACTGCACAAAAGGAAGATCAGGAAACTCCAGAAAACAAAATGAAAATTAAATTTACACAGAAATTAAAAAGAAAATTGAAATCAGCTCTGTTTCAAACCACAGGGCTCATGCCTCGTCCTTTTCCGTGATGTGGACTAGCTGGCAGTGCAGCAGTACTCCCAGTACCCATACACTGAAGTGGAACTTGCCATCAGCTGGTGACTCAGCTCACATGATGGCCACAGCTCCCTTCTATAGGCACAGGGAAATGGAACTGTTGAGCTTGAGCACCTTTCTGCTGAGCTCAGTTTTCAACCCAGTTTTAAGTCACAGTAGAAAAGGCAGTGGGACAAACTGTTGTCCAGAGGCCTTGAACGCAGGCCATCTGGTCTGGGCAAAATGAGAATATTCTAGACTGACAAATAGGTGGCCGTTCCTTTTTACTGAGCCATCTTTACGTATCCTGCAATATATTCCTGTTGGTGAGTTTACACGTGTATAAAGAACCAAGAAAGATCAACAACATTATGAACTAATTAACACAATAAACGTTTTTGTTGCTTTTCTCACCTCCATCCTGAAACTTGCTTAGCCTTTCAAAGTAGGACGACATAGGAACTTGAACTATATCTAGAATTGCCAGCAGTGTGCGGGTCAGTCTGAGAAGCTCACTAAAGCTATAAAAGCCAAAGTATATGAGATTTCGAGCCAGATGCACCACCTATAATAAGAAGAAATAAAAAAATAAAAAAAAATGAAAACACCATCAATCTTTGTGGCATTCAGCTGTGTGGTATACATCAGTATGGTTGCATTTCAGATAGCAGCTTTCACATAGATTCAGATCTGGACTGCATTCAATTCACTACGCCTCCTTGCACTGACTTAAATGGGCTTTGGATCACAGCCAGTGACATCAAATGTTTTTCAGACTTAGACAAAACAATTGCTCAGTCAAATTAAAGCAGAAAGAAAAAACAACATGAGATTTAGGCAAGGTTGAAAGGATACAATTGCATCTGGGAAAATAAATCTTGGAAAATAAATAAAATGGGAAAGGAATACTCTAGGAAACTGTTCAAAGAGTCAGCAACTGCAGATGAAATGGAATCAGTAAGAGAATAGGATTAGGTAAGCTGTACGGAGGCAATTCCAGGTGACCAGAGGCAGGAATGACAAAGATCCTGAAGAAGGATAAATAAAGAAACTCCAGAAGCTGTAAAAACTTTCCCTTTTATTAAATTTTATTCAAAACTGGAAGATTTAGGCCTCTCTAACTTCTCTGGCAGGAATTTCAAACAACAGCTAAAAGACAGGATTAGGTTATACAGAATAATTCCTTTAGTGTCATGTTTTATATGGAGAAGAGCACTTTCTTACACTGAAAAAAAAGCCACACACTAATTCATTAATGAAGAGAAAAAGAGGACATGAACATTCACCTGTACACATGCCCCTCCTCCTGACACTGAAACACAGTCATCTCAGGAGGAGGAACACACAGTGTAACTGTTTGGCAGTAACATTATTTTCTGTAATAAGAGAAGTTAGGACACAGACAACTAAGGAGTACCTCAAACGTCAGCTTATTTTTCTCTTTGTCTCCAAAAGGAAAGGGCTGGTTTACAACCTCTTTCAAGTACTCTTCTACAAATTCCATAGTTAGGGCAAATTTCCTCTTCATTTCATTTCTCGAAGAATCTGTGAAAGAATCATACCTACAAAGCAAGGCACAAGGGACACAAAGTTAAACACCTCTAATTTCACGATGAGCTGCCACAGAACCACCAAGTCAATCAGGATTCCTTAAAATTACTGCCAATTCTTTAAGGAGACGAGGTACAGGGCAACTAATTTTGAAAAGATATGCAAAGATGGCAGAGAAAGGATGCCTTCCCATTGGTAGTAGTGGGATGGGTTGCAGTGAGTACTAATAACAGGCAGGAAAACACTCTGGTTCTGGCAGATAACCCTCTTGATTCTTGCTGTGGCAATTTAACAGGTCACCAGTCTCAGGTATCCTCGCTGTCCACCAGCCAGAGATTACTCTCTCCACAGGATTGTCCCAAGGGAAGCAGCTTGGGCCAAGCAGTTCCCTCTCCTTGCACCACCAACAGGGACTGATTTGTCCTACTACTGACAACAGTCTCTCAGGAGGAGTATCCTCTGCTGCATGGCCACATTTGCCTGTCTTCCTGGCCAGATATCTCATGCCTGGGTTTAGTCCAATGGCCTGGCTCCACCAAACCAATGAAGCCAGAGAGGTTTCCACCAAAGCCAATGGGCCCTTCTGCCATACTTCAGTTTAACATGTGCCTAAGTACTTTGCTGGATGGATGCCAAAGATGCTGTGAACTGTTCCTGAGACAATAGCTGCACGTATCTGTATATTCTGGGTTGCTGACAGTGGCTTTCAATTGAATTTGAAGTGTAAAGCTTAGTTCTGACCTAGCAAACATGTAATGTTAGACACAATATGGTTATTTCAGGTTCAATTTTTCTTGGTAAAGACCATTTCATTTCACATCCCTCCTCATTCATCCCCTATAACGACACAGTGAGAAATAAAATGAAATATTTCCTTTTAAAGCTACCCATGGAAGTTTCTAAGATTAACAGTAACCAAAAGTCTGTGTTCTGCAACACAATATCCTCTCACATATAAATTTGTTGGCACTAGACGTGTACAACCAATTTATCCTCACATTAAAACGCTTTGGTTTGTACTGCTAAACTCACTCATGGATGGTGATCTTGGTGGGAATTTCAGTCCACAGCCTGGCATATTTGACAGGCACCACAGACTCCTGAGGATCTCTGTCCACGTGCATGTGCAGCATGAGCCGGCAGAAAGAAGCCCGGAGGTCGAAAGGGAGGCTTTCATCTGACATACATCGTAAGATCAGGTCTACGGACAGCTGTGCAGAAATCTGGTTGATGGCCAGATACTGGCGGTCCAGGCACATTCTTGCAAAGAGGTTCAGCTGATACCTTAAAGAAAAATAACAACATATTTCCTACTGATTTTTTGAAATGCCATCAATCACTATACTTCCGAATCACACTTTGCAAAGCTAATCTCAGTCCTTCTCATGTAGATATTGAAAAATGACAAGAGTGACTTTGCTAACAAAGGGTCTAACCTACTACTCAAAATGCAGATGTTCGGCTCCCATCAGGACTGGGCTCTATCTGAAGTTCAAACAAAGCAACCACAGAGAACTCAGGGGAAGGCTGCAGCATTTGAACTATTTGCTTCCAACCAAACTAAAATTCAGTTCCATGATCCCCCTCAATACACTCCCTTCTGCAGAACATGCTGTGCTTTCAAGAGTGGCATGACCTAAAAATACAGCCCCATGCAGAAAACCTAGGAGGCCAAATCACAGCAGAGACACATAAAAAAAGGCATCCCAGCAAAACTGAAGACTTGCCTGGAACAGATAGCAGAGATTGCAATCCTTCCTAAAGGAAGGACTTGAAAAAAATCTTTTAAACATGGTTTCTGGCATGATCTAACTTGCTTTTATGATAATGATGAATTAAATAAGTAGAGCAGCTGGCTTTTTGGAGAGTTTGTATTTTCTTCCATTTGGAAAAAAAAAATGCTTTTACCTGTAGTAGGTAAGAACTTCTAAATCAGCTTTTGTGCCCTCTTTAGCCTCCTGAGCCAGATGCCTGATGGCTTTCCCATGGGGTTCTTTGTTGCTGTCAATCCAGTACAGCCACACTTCCTCGTCATCGATGTCATCCGCGATGACCGGGCAATCCAAGGGATTGTCCATCTGAGCCGACACCAACCTGCAAGCACAGAGCAGTCAGAGTGGAGTCGCTCCCAAAGAGCCACAAAAGTGACAAACGCAGTAAATGCCCAGAAGGTGTGTTCAGGCTGTGGATACTCACTTGGTCTGAATGAGAATGTCAGCGTTGCCTGGGCTCAGCATAAACTTGCAGATGAGTTCCTGAGTTACTGGTATTGCTGTGGTGTTAGATACACACAGGTCTGACAGATAATCCAAGAACCTGCACAGGCAAAAGAAAAAAATAACAGGTACAACAGAGCACATGGCACAAAACACTATACAGAAATATCACGGTGGAAATACTTCTCTGTCTGTCAAGTTTTGGGAGTATCTGTCACTACCATACTCATGGGAACATATAATGTAAACTTTTATCAAATGCAGTCTTTATTCAACCATAGTATTGCAATCCACTGCTTTGACAGCAGCCCTGAATGGAAATGACCAATCAGTTGAGAAGAGGAAAGAATCTCAAGTATGACCCTTCTTAGCAAATCAGAGGCCACAGAGTTGTGGCACCAGTTAAGGACAGCCTGAGGTCATCTCAAGCTTGCTGGTAGGGGAGGTTCTCATCCAGAAACCAAAAAGATGAGCACACATTTTTACCCATCTCCAGGTAATGCATCTCCTTAACCCAAGTACCAAGGAGCTGGTACCAGTGCTGGAGATGACCTTGCGCTCTCCCATGCACTGGAGCAGTCCAGCTTTTAAAGCTGCCTTGGAAAACTGTGAGGTGACACAGCCAACATTTCCTGAAGAAATAGGATGTGACAGGATCTGAAAGAGGACTCTCTCTATACAAAGAACTAATTCCATCAAAATCGAACTAACAAAATCTTTCCCTGAAAAGCTGTTTCCTATGAATTTATGTCTTGTGTCTTCTGTTGTTTAACAGGGTTCAGATTGGGGCTTTCCTCCTAGTTGGGACATACAAAAAATATCTGCTTCTCTGCTGGATCCGTCTGTGTGTGATAACAGCCGCTCATACTGCAGCCTTTCTCACACTGGAGCATAAAAAGATCTCTCCTTACCTGATTTGAGCTAAAGCATAGGAAGCTTTTAAATCTTTTTTTTGCTTATGTGTTTTCATGCATACTTCCACAATCCTTACTCATACAAGCAATGCTGCAAAAGTTTACAAGACCCTCCATGCAAATAAGTGCCAAAAGATGAGACATTTACTGTTAAGACTGCACCATCTCGACACGGAGCATTTCATTAATTGCTCTCCCACTTACGCCTTAGGGCACTGAATGTATATTTTAATACAACTGAATTATGCAGCAACACGAAGACATCCCCTGCCACAGAAAAGTTCCATGTGATTGGTGATAAAAAGGTCCCTTCAGCATTAACTGAGCTGCTCCTGTGTTTTCCTCTACCAGTACTGCCCAAGCCCAACCTGCTTAGCACAGGAGAGCAGTGAGACTACAGCCTGAGGCAGAATGGCTGCAGCCACATAGAGAGTAACTGAAGCAATGCAGCACCCAGGCGCTGAGCAATGCAATAAATAACTAACAGAACACTGCTATGCACAATTACTGAGGCTATGGTCTGGCAGCCAGTAACTTAATTTCTTTTGTTTATATTACTTTGGTCCATTTACAATTGAAAATCTAATTAAAAAAAAAAAGATAGCTTTTTCACTCAAAAAATAAGAAATCCATTTACTTTGTATTCTGACCTAAAGCTGAGCAAAAATTATGAACAGAGCAGAGCTGAGGGCTAGATGTTTCATTTGGAACAAAATCTGGTCCACAAACCCATGCTCATTGGGGTCTTCATTGTCCCAGACCTCTCGCAGGTCTGATCGGCAATGAGTATCTACAGGAAAACTGACGTCAGTAAAAACGCAGTAAAATTGATATCTGTGTCCTCTTCACCTGCATTATTAGCAGGGAAACAAACAGGAATGGAGAGCAGATGCAAGGTTCTGAGAAATCAAAATTTCTGTCTTTTTCTCTCTGTCTGTTTTGAACTAAAATCACATTTTCAAAGCTGTCATGTAAACTGTAAACCTTGCTTATCAGTACGCTCTAATTCTGAAATGCAGATAGGGTCAAATCCCAAGTACTGACAGTATTTCTGACATTTTTAGCATGACACTACAGAGTTTTTTGGTGCTAGGCCTTGAAAAAAATCTAGGAGAAAGAGACAATGAAATAATGAAGAGCAGACAGATTCACAGCTGCTACAAATATAAAAGCCTGTCAATAGAGAAGAAGAATGTTATGTGGACCACTTCAAACCTTGGCTCTCGATTTCTCCTGAGTAAATTAACAAATGTCTCTATTTCTTTCGCCGTGATGTGTTTCTCTAGCAGTTTTCTGTTGTTGTGCAACAAAGCTGTGATGGTGTCTTCTGCCAGAATATCATAACCAATCTGGGACTGCATGACGCAGAAGTTCTTTGCAATATATTCCTGAAAGAACAAAAATCACCATGACCACTTGTTAAGCAGCAATCTTTTCTTCTGGAAACAGCATTATCCCACTCAATTAACAATCAAAATAACTCTCAAAACTCTTCTCTCCAAATTATCCCAGACAAAAGAAATGTATCTGAATACCTGAATTACACACCTCAAGGAAAAGGTTCACTGTTACAGGATGACTAATTACTCTTATTCTTTGAAAAAGGAAAGAAATGAACCCATAAAAATACAAACAGAATTAAAAGGCAATAGAAAACATTTTATTTAAAGGAAAAAAAGTGTTTCTTATAACATCTAAGGCGTATTCTTTGCTAAGTCTTTCTTCTGAGTCTTTCTTCTTCCCCCTCCAAGACAAAAATACTCTTGTAAAGCATTAGAAGGAAATCAGAGAAGCCACACATTACATTTCCTTTTTAAAAAAAAAAATTTAGATGCTTTAGTCTTAAAAAGTTTCTCCCCACTGCAACCTGCAAGGCACTCAACATCATATATGAAATACCTATTGTTCGCAAGAAGACTCTTAGCAGTGGGAAATCAGGCCACCTGATAGGGTAACTCTGCTTTGATTCACTGCCACAACCCCACAAATGTTTAAGCAACAGAAACACAGTTTTGCTGCCTTCCCACTTTATAATCCACAGTCCAAGAGCATAACTTTAATAATACAGCAGAAGGAAGTATTAGGGCCTGATTTCTTGCTTACTACTAAACTGCAAAGAGCTTAGTCCTTTCACCATCCCTTAATACAGGCTCATCACAGAGTTCTGCTTGCAAGGGCAGAGTGCAAGATCAAACACAGAAATCAGGTAGTAAGTAGTTTTGAATGCCACTGACCTGGTTCTTCCTATAGTCTTGCTGGGAATGTCTGAGAACTCTGTAACATAAACGTAACATATATTTGTATGGAGCGTATCGCTGGTCACCCAGATCTTCGAGTCTCAGCATTGAGCCTTCGCCTTTGTCTTTAAAAGGAGCTTTGAGGATCCCAAATATCTGTTCAAAATTAAAACCACTGAAGATGAAAATAAAACCAAGGCTTTTTGTTTAATTTAAAATTGTTAATGGTAGTATCCTTTGACAAGATCAGCACAAGATTCCTATTGAGCAAAGTCACTGCATTTACTATCTACAGAAGACAAAGTAAAAGTTAGAAGATACTGACAGTCTCAGACATTACAGCTTTAAATGTTTAACTTCACGTTTCTCCACCAGGTTGATTGAAATTTTTGTCTTTTGACCGTTATTATCAACTAAAAACATTTTGTGTTAAGCACCTTTCCCTTGGCTAAATAAAAAAAAAAAAAAAAAAAAAAAAAAAAGAGAGAAAAAGAAAAAGGAGAACAATACCAGCTGTGTCTTTTCACTAAGCTATTTCAAGAGAATGTTAATTCTGACTTAAATACAATCTGACCCTCATCCGAACGATGTCAGGGATCCACAAGAGTACAAGAATTATCTCTACACAGGAATCAGCTGCAGGACTGCAAGCTTTTGTAGTCTTGTTTTAAATTGGCCAATTATGTGCTCTCTAACGTAGAGTAACAACTCAGCAGAATCACACAGAACAGACAGACCTTGGTTACTCGCATCTCCATCTCATTCAGAGACCAATCCAATCAAAAATAAACACAACATGACCTGGCCAAGGTAACCAAAAGTAGCATATAACCCAGCCACTCTCTTCTGCAGTGTATTTGCAAATACAGGCAAGTATTAGGACATTAGGACATACCTGGGCCAATATATTTTGTTCCCTCATTAATTTTTGTCGTTCCCGGTTTGGCTTGGTAATGACCACATCCAAAACTTCTTGTCCATTATTAGCCACATCAGCAACAAAGAAAATGAGATCTTCTAGTAACTTGGTTACAAACCTCGAGTGAATAGACAAATCACTATTATATACAGCCATTCACTTGCTGGGATTCGTTAAAAAGAAAATCGCATTTTAGAACAAGCTCTATCTAGCACAACAGAACTTCAATCACGGTGAAGCTGAGTTTGACATGTACTTAAGGATTCAAGGCCTTGGATCAGCAGAGGCTTAAATCCATCACAGGGATGTTTACCAAGGAATTAAACGACAACCACAGGGAAAAGGGAGGAAAATGCAGCACGCTGAATTGATGTAGAGTATTCAGAAATCCGAAATCTATACCAGCTGGCCTCAAGGCCCAGCAGCACTAGAAATACACTCTTAGGCAGCCTAACAACAATATTTATTGATAAATTAGTAACATGGGCCCACAAAACACGATGATGCACTCACCAGAAGACTAACAGCATCCTGCTGTTACACTATTTCCCTGCCGGCCCTAGAAACTGTTGGAAAAGGACTTGAAAAAAGACCATATTTATTTTATTCATTCTTTGCTAGACAAAAAGGGATTCAGTAGAAACGGGTGCTAAAAAGGAGAGAGGCAGGAGTCATTCCTTTCCTACTACCTTCGGAAGATGGAGGAAGAAAATACTGTGAACTGTCACCGTCCTCTGCTTTAGCTTGAAAAACCTCAGCTCACTGGTGCAAAACAACACGGGCCACAGCACGAGGGAGCCTCCCCAGCAGGAGGAGGCACCAAGGGCAGAGGTAGGGTGCTGCAACCAGGCACGATCTGTGGGATCTTAGCTCAGCAGAAGACCCAGAGAAATGGCAAGAATGGCTTGTGTCAAAGGAAATCACAGAACAGACAAACAATGCCATGATCCTGAAATCACACTGAAGTGTTTTGCATGCAGTAGTAGCAATTTATCAACATGAGGATATAATAATGCTGGATGGCAGTGATACAGTGGTGCAAGGCCAATAAAGGGATGTGACACCTTGACTGCGCTGTGTCCCCCTGCTTCTATGCAGGAACAAAATGGCCCTTCAGCTCCCCATCCAAGCCATCTAGAGCTACCTGTTAGGATAAATTCTTCACCTGACACTGAAGCACCTGTTTTAATTACTACTGACAAAAGGCTGTGAACTCAACAGAGAGCAGAAATTCAATTTTAGCCCAAAAAAATATACAACATTTTCAGCGGAAAGTTGTGCATGATGCACAGGAGAATGGAAGTCACACATTAACAGTGACAGAGATGCTCTCTACTATTCAGTTTTCCACAGACAGCCGAAAATAAATAGCGGACTACATCACCAGCAATGTGATATATTTGGCTACAGTGTATAACAAAATCTCTTAATTCAGGGGCGCGTGTGCAGAAGAGACATTCTAATAGGGCTACAGTTGAAGCATGGGTAAATATGAAGGGCAAACATTAACAACAGCAGAACGATGCAAAATAGAAAAGGAAAGCAGGGAAAAACAGAACCAAGCAAGAAAGGGAACTGTTGTGGCAGTCTCTCAGTCACTGTAAGACCTCCTTCTACTGCTCTGGAAGCATGAAGGTACATTACAGTGAATCTTATGCACATCAAGAGTCCTGTACACTGCCCATTCTATAAATAGCCTTCTTGTATATGAGATTCAAGTCCAAAAGACCTAGTTGTTATAGCCCAGAAGCAATGTATAATAGGAATTTAAGACAAGCATTTTGCTTTTGCCCAGGGATCTGCCCATTTATTTATGTGGCCAGGGCGATAGAGAAATGTTGTTCACCCTCATTTTGCAGGGAGGAAACAACACCACAGTGCAGGAAAGCAGCTCAGGAAGAGATGGAACAAACCAAGTCCGAGGTTAGCACCCTAACCATCAGCGCATCCTCTGTCAGTTGTCTCTACATCCACATGCGTGATAATAACTTGTCCAACATTGTGATGCCCTGACAGGCACCATTAATTGGAGAAGAGAAATAAAATTCACTAACCTCCTTTCATTCTGCGTTATTGTTCCATTTTCCAGCTTTTTAACAGTGGATGCTAAAACCTTGTTGGCATCATTGGCAAAGTCCAAGTCTCTGACCTCCGACAGAGGAACTGATACGATGGCAAAAGCTTCCTTGTCCTCCTTTGTTTGGCATGTCCCAATCTGCAGTGGTTTGGTATAGATAAGCAAATCTCTCAACTTTTCCCTAATTATCACATATCTTTTATAGGTAAGAAGTGAAATCACCAGCAGATAACTTTAAGGATGAGTAGGAGATTCAACCCCAAGAAATTAGAGGTTACCTTTAACATCACAGGCCTCTCTTCATCAGTATCTATTGGAATACTAGTACTAGTGACCCAAGTATTAGTGCATAAATGCCTCAGTCGGACATATGAATTCCTAAAGGAAAACAAAGCAATCAAGGTTAGATGGAGGCAGTCCCAAGCTGAACTGGGCAAGGTGGGATGCTGCACAATTCATGACAGCATCATGAGACTTGACAGCACAAGTCACAGCAGCCACTCGCAAGGGTGAGGGGTCCCTAGAAGATATTGCCACTGGTTCTCCCATTTTCTCCCTTCTCACAGAGCTACATCAAGAATAAACAGTATCTTGGGATTAGGCAGAATGCAGTTGTAAGTATTTAGATAACCCTACAAGTAAGGCCTTCTTTAAAGAAAAAAATACAGAGGAAGGTGTTATAAAACCCCATCCAAATAGGAACATGTTTCATTAATAAAACCAATCATTTTCTTAATATATTTTTCTGCTGAGTAACAAATCTCTTCAGAGCACAAAAGATAGCAAAGGTGACCGTGGATTCACAGCTTCACTATTATGGCCTAAAAACCCTAGCTCCAGCGAGCAAGTATTTACAGTATCAGTTCTCAACTGGAAATCAAGTGAACAAAGGAGTGGGCACTAGATTTTTCTAAATTCTTTTCATTAGAGAATTTATGGTATTATCAAGAATTTATGGTATTATCGATTAGAAGTTTTTCTCTGAATTCTGACTTTTAAATGTATTCACTGTGGCCTTCACTCATGTTCTTCTGTTCATGCTGATGGCCTGTCACTTTTCAAGTAAGCAAATTATCTGGCAGCATTTAACACAGCAAACCTACTTCAAAGCTGAACGCATCAGTATTTGCAGGCATCTGACTATAAAAAACACATCATGACAACCAGGATCCACGTGTCTGCATGCCCCTTTGGTCACAACCAACCCCACCTGACTTACCCAGCCAATCCTAGCTAAGCAACATAGTTAAAATTCCAAATATTCACAATTAAAACACAGGATAGATTCCAGAAGCCACTTGCTGAATTAATTTGAATAACATGTATTCTGTGGTATTGTGATCTGTCAGAGAAACAGAAGCACAGTTCACCACACACATTATTTGGTTGGGAACAATTCTCTCAAATCTACTTGCAGTACAGTTTTTTTCAAAGAGTGTTCTGGGCTCAGTCCTGCCCTCATTTTCATCTTTGCAATGTTTAGCCCATTATTTTTCTCTTTGCAGACTAAAGTGTCACTTGCTTTATCCTTATAATTATTTTACTCAGTCACCGCGGCAGGATCATGTTTTATACATCCTTTGCTCACTCGTGAACACTCCCCAAATTTTAACTGAAGGATAATATCTGCTCAGGTTTGATTTCTAGTGTCTTTACTCACAGCCTAATGCTAAGAAGAAACCTTGTCAAGGCAGCTTTTTTTTTTTTTCCTTTACCTTGGAACTAGGCAATCAGCTCTCTGAAGAGTGGTGGCATCCAGTTCAAAGAGAGATGCAATGTCATTTCCATGTGGCACAGAGACCAAAGTGTACATAATCTTCTCCCCTGCCTGCCGTTTCTTCTTTGAAGCAGGAAGGTCGCCGTCTCTCTGCTGATTAGGCACAAGGGTTACTTGCTTGTATCGGGACCCATTATAAATTCCCCAATTACTTGCAGGCAAGGAGTGCATCTGAATTGCATTCGTTTCTTTCCCCTCCCTTGTACATTCTCGTAAGAATGTACCACGACTGGCTTTGGAGAGCATAACTCAAAGGATGCACTTTGCCCCAGGCACATAGGGTCCCAGACAGTCATTATAACAACAGCAGGTCACAAGCTACAGAGAGACTGTGCCGCCGTATATGTTATTACTCGACACCTCCAACTTCAAAAACCTGCTGTAGTTGCAGACCCTTCACTCCCAAAAGATGCAATTACACAGTGGTAGTTGGGAAAGGGCTAAAGATAAAACGAAAGAATAAATGAAAACTGGATTTTTAAAAGGAGGAGGGGAGAATGGAAAAAGAGACAATTTGTCATATTCCACTGTGTTTTTTCAGGCTTGCTCTTTATATCCTCTTATAGTCAGAGTCGTGGTGGTGCATTTCTGCCTACCGGAAGACCCAGCACACACCTCCTCCATGGAGATCAAGCTGTGGCTGGAAGGGGCACACCAAGGACCAGTTTGAAGGCATCAGAAGCCTTTAGCACAGGCTGGCAACGCACTGAGGGCTGCATCCAGCACGGCTCTGAGTGTGCCCGAGGAGGCTGGAGAGGCAGACGCCCCTGAGAAGCCTTGCCTCCAAGGGACAGACTCCACGCAGCTCTCCTCATCTTCCTCCCACTGCCAGCTCAAAGTGCCGGGGAATTCTGCAACCGGCACCACTCAAGCAGCCATCTTCATCTTTAGATAGGCGAGTGTGAGAGACCTCAACTGGTACCTTCCCAGAGCTTGACCCTCCGTAGTTCTCATCAAAGAAGCAATTCAGAGCCCATGCCTGCTGGTGCGCAGCTACCAGTAGAGTTACTGGCATAAGTAAAAGCTGCTTCTCTAGGGTCCTGAGCTACACATATTACCCCCAGACTAATAAGTAATTAAGAGACTGGCAGTCCAGAGTCCTTCGCATATACAGAACATATAATGCGAGGAGAGAAAAATAGGACCAACGAAAGCCAAAAGAGAAAAATCAAACACTGAGAGGCTGAAATACTACAGAATGATTAATAGGGCACCACTAAGGAAGAGATGCACCAAGTAACAGAGAGGCAACGCTCTCCTGGGTTTGCGTGGGTCTTGATTAAAGGCAGCTGGAAGGGATAATCAAGGACAAAGCTTTGATTATTCATACTGCCCATTGATTAAGCAACAAAATCAAGGAGATGGGAGGCTGTGCAAGAAACAGCTAGTTCTCATCTCATCTCAAGGCACTTCTAAATCCTTCAAAAACATTCTTTTTTTTTCACTATCAAGTCTAAAACTGCCAGCTCTCCATCCCACTACTTTTATGAAGGACAGAAACAAAAGAAAAGCAAGGAAGAAATCCTCTCACACCCTTCTCCTATGTTCACCTAACACTGGTTGCACTAGGTTTTGAGATGGCCACTCATGGAGGCCAAGGGCAATGACTTACTGTGTCGCGCACAAGAGCAAACCCATATCTGGTAGCACTCATATTGCTACCTACCCCACATGCAGAAAAACACCATCACATCTGCAAATTTAACCCATATGCAAGGCTTGGGAAGACTATAAGAATTTTTGTCCTCATTGTTTCTGATTTCCACATACATAGTTGTTAGAGAATATTCTTAAGACCTTCAGAGGTAAGAGTTGAAATAGTCTCATGTCAAAGAAAAAAAGGACTTCCCAAATTTCCGCACAAAAGAAGCAAGAGAACTTACTCATTGCTTCCACACACACAGGAATAGCCATTTAAAATTCAAGAGGGCTCTAAAGAGCTGAGGAGCATAAGATGGTTTAGAACCACATCCAGATTTTGATTTTTTTCCCATAACTTACACCCAAATCTAATTAGGTTTTCCTAAACCTACACACTCTGCTACAATTTGCAAACTGAAATTGCTTGTGTAGAAAAAGGCAAAAGACATTTGATAATCATGCATTTTTTTCACTGGAGCACCAGGAAAAACACAGAGCAAAATAGGAAGCTATATTCCATCCTGGGTTAGGAAGTTTTATACGCTCATTCATTACACCACGCCTGACCATCTCCAGGAGGTCATTAAGCAGAAGAATGTGTGTATATGTGCAGGTTTCTGTGACAGAAGGAAAGAGACATCTCCAGTGCTCGAGTAGTTCCAGTGCTCCAGCTCCAGTGCTCGCCATCCTGCAGCTTGGGGCTGCTTTCCCCACTCCCTAGCCCGACTGCTAATTGTATAGGTGCTATACGTGCTATCCAGCAACAGAGTTGGCTGACCAGGCCTAACTGCAGCCAGCTAGGCCTGGCTCCTGTCAAATTAGACCTGGCATCCGAGCAAGAGCTGCTTTCTACTCTAAAGAACTAGAAGTGTGTTTCAACAAGGGCAAGGCAGTGTCTGCAGCAGGGCTGCCTGCAAGGCAAAGCTTAAATGAGCAAAACCAGGCTCGCACGGCTCCAGCTGGCCTCCAGCAAAAGCCTCAGATCTCCTCTCCTAATTTAACATCAGGACCATGGACTCACCTCACTGTCACTCGCTGTCAAGCACGAGGCATTGTAAAAAAATATAAACAGAAGTGATCCTTACCTGGAGAGCTCAGAAAAAACAGATTACAAAAAAAAAGGAGGATGCGAGGCGGAGAGATACAGTCATCACATAGGTACATAAAAGGCTTGAATTTATGCCTGCTTCTCCACCTGAGTGCATGTGTGCAGTATTGCACGTGTGGTAGATTGAGAACGCACACAGTTATGCTCAGAAATTTTCCTGTAATTACTTAAAATTAGTAATCGGGCATCAGAATCTGCCCTCAGCTGAGCCATTATTAATTTTGCAGATGAACCTACATGAGGAAGCTGAAAGAGGAGAACACATCAGATTATTTCTAACTAAACAACATGACCAGCTCAGATAAGACAATCTATACCTAAGCAGAAGAAACAGGAAGGTATTCACTCAGGTAAGAACCTGGCATACAAGCAGATGCAGCCAAGAAAAGCAGATTCTGTGAAGAAAAGGGAAGAGGAAAATTGTAAAGGGACTCAAAGGCAAGAAGATTCAACCTGAAGCAGTATCCAGGGGAAGCCCAGGAAGAGTTTCAGCAGTGACAGTGATGTGGCCAGTGGTGGACAAGGGAAGCACCCCCTAACTAGTCACTGGCTATAGCCAAATAAAGCCAAGAATACATGCAAAGCGAAGGAGGGGTGATTCGCACCACTCACTCTAGTCCACTGGTTAAAATCACTCTAAGACATGGGCAAGGCCCATTCTGGGGCTCATGAAACACAGTGAAACAGGCTGCTCACGCCACTGCAGGTCTTTGCTAGCATGTAGAACCAAAAATCCCCCTTCCAAATCGCCCATGGCCAGAGCGCTGTTCCAGAGGAAAGGGCCTTGTGTTCATAAGGACTGAATCTTAGAAGGCAGGCAAAGGCTGAAAGAGCAGAAAAGCAATCATATTCAGGAAACCAAACAGCCATTTTGGTGAGGTGTAGAAGTGCTAAGCAAATTCCACAATTCCTGGGCTGCCATCATGGACCTGCAGCACATCACAAAGACTTTAACAAAAAATCACTTTAACAAAAAGATTTTTTTTTAAATAAAAATCTTAACCCAGCCATAGTATGTTATTTGCAATATGAAGGGCAAGTGTAATAAAACAGCAGACAAATCCTATATTGTAATTAGAGATCACACAAATCATGCACAAACAGATTTGTCTTTCCTGGGACTTGCAGCCCAGCAAGTCCCCGCTTCCCAGTTCTTAGGATAGTTTGCTAGTAACTCTGAGCACTCTCAGATCCCTACCATTGACCTCAACTGGGTATCACCAAGAATTCAGGAGATTTACATGGAGTTTGGCTTATGGAGAGACATTTGTTTTGACCACAAAAAACAATACAGAAGCACCGCAGACCCAGCATACCTTTCCTGCTGGAATGCAAACCAAATCTACAATTCCAATTGGTACAGACCCCCCTCGTGGCATAGAGACAGACAAGGCTAAAACCCTATTCCTGCACGAATACATTAAGCTGCACTACAGACTTTGGCCAAAATTAAATTTAATAGCAGCCAGGGTTCTGCAAGTGCCCATTAAATGCACTACATTGCGGTATCTCAACGTGCTCAACCCAGTTTAGGAGGCTTTTATAAAACCAGCATTTTCACAGGCCAGTAATGTGAAAAGAGCTCCATAGGTTAGACAATTTTTTTATAAATTCTATATGAAAGGAAGTTGAGCAAATTAACAGGCAGCCTTGCTCCCGCATGCTAGGAAGCCCTGGCAGCTGGCAGAGCACTTAGCCTCCTCTAACACCTTCGCTGTTGACTCATTTGTGAGTCACCGCGTTTTTAGCAGAGACATCACGTTGCAATTCTGTTGTTAGGAGCCAGAGACATTCTGTAAGAAACAATGTACGCGCTCGCCGAGCTGATTCAGACCTGTGTGCAGCAGCAGAATAATAACAATGTGCCAGCGTCCGTGGCTCCCCTTCTTCCCCTGCGAGCATGGAGCATCTCAAGTGGTCTGACTGCTGCCTTTACATAAGCAGAGGCACTGCCATTTTAAAGCTGAAGATTTTTCCTTTTTTTTTCTTGGTATGTTTTTCGGATTGTTTATTGCCAGGTTAATTCCCAATCAAGCCTTCAAGAAAATATCCCCAAATCTGTTCCACTTGTTTAAATTGCATCACTTGTGTTAGACGTTATGAAACTCTAACCAGTAGATTTTTATTTTTTTAAATAACCTTAAAGGTCATTAATATTGCTGGAAGGGATTTTTTTTTTAATGGATTTGTACTTTGGTTTGGTAAAGTAATGGTTTACCAGAAAAATCATTTGGGTTGGAAGAAAGAAAGGTGACTTGGGTGAGGGGTTTTTTTGCCATTTGTAAGTCTAGATAGACTGAAATCAAAGGAGGTATGTCAAACTGCACCTAACAGTCCACAGTGCAACCATTCAACTTACAAAAGAAGTAAAGAAGTACTCTCAATCCTAGGAAAAATCCGAACAATAGAGGCCAGTTCAGAAACATTTGGAGTTAGCCTCTCTCATGAAAACGCAGAAGAAAAGGAGATAGTATTTTAATATGGAAGAGCTAACAAATGCCGGGTTCCCAGCTGCTCTTGACATTTCCCAATGTTTATGGCGTTCTTCTAGATGCTGTACATTCATGTCATTGCAACATAAAATACATTGGTTTGGGGCTTAATGGGAGCTGCAACACAGAACACTGTTTTGATGCACTCTGCATCACATTTTCCTGAACTGTTAAGAGCAGAAGATCGTATTTGATAAGGATCCTAAATCAGACAAGCACCTTCACACTAAAAAATCTCCTAGATTTTAGATAGAGGAAAAAGTTGTACAAAGAATACTAATCAACTAATGTTAAGGCCATTTTTTTTTCAGTCAAAACCATGCTCCACTTGACAATCTGCCTCTGCTCTCAAGCCATGGCCCTCAAATGACCAATGAACCTCAGTCAAAACACAACTTTAATGCCTGGGAACAAATGGCCCATGAATTCCATCAACATTCATGTTCTCAAGACTCAAAGCCATTTTAAAGTTTTAAGTCACTTAAGGCAAAAAAACGTGGCCGTGAGGAGACTCTCAGTGCTTAAGCCCACCTGCACTATAGGAAATCTTTTCCCAGTGTTTCTTTCTAAACTTAACAATTGTCTCACTTCTATTTCCTCCTACAAAGTAGCTTTACTTTGCAGGCAGTAATTTGAAATGCTTCAAAAGCTGAAAAAGAAGTTGCCTTTGCAGCGAGTCACTTTGGCAGTCACCTGGTAGGTGAAACAGCAGATGAAAACTGTGGTGCAAAGAAACTCTGTGCTCCTGGTTACCTGCCACTTTGAGGATAGATCCAAATATCATGAAATTCTTACACTTTTGATGGGTGCTTCAAAACATCGCATCATCGTAACAGAACAGAAACACGTGAACAGGGATGCAAAGCTTTCTGCTCAGCTGCTCATGCCCAGAGCAAAAAACTCAAAATAGCCATTGCTGACTCACACTATTTCCAACTAGGCTATAAAGGGGTGAAGGATTCAAAGGAATTTATGCCATGCTAAAAATGGCCATATGCTCAGATTTACAAGGAAGTGTTACCAAAACTGGATAGGAATTCTTCCACAAAATGTGTTTCACATAATACAGCTGACTACATAAGCCAAAATTCCCACACAGACCTATCAGTTTTGCTTATTTTTTCCATAGAAACATTTGCCTAGTTGACTTTCTCCTATGTGGGTTTTTGGTCAATATCAGCGCCCAGGAGTTAGGCCAACCTGTTGCGCTAGTCACCCGTGACATGAGATTCCTGTTCAGATCACTCTTGTGCCTTCTTCCTTCCCCAGCGTAGGGAATATTTAACCACTCAGAAGAACTGAAAGTGTTCCAGCTGAAGCCCCCATGCTAGATCTGCACTAGCATAGTGCCATACAAGAGGGCTGCATCCTTGTTGATGAGGACCTACTGTTCACCTTGTACAGGTTTTCACACGTTTTACTTCAGAGCAGCCCTGGTCTGGTGTTCTGGTCTGGGCACATGACAGGTTGGAGCACAATAGGTACATGCCTGGAGCATTATCTTAATTTACCTTCATCCAAAAAACTCCATGTTTACTTGCTCTGATATCACTCTGCAAAGCAAACTTAGGTGGCATAAGCAGGGAATTATCAGGATATTTGATTCAGACGTGCTGTCATAATGTGAACTAAAATGTAGTGTAGATACACTCCATGAGAGATGAGCTGTACAATTCAGAAGCAAGACAATGAACCTGGGCACTTCCTACGCAATGGGAAGCTCTAAAATAATGTCCTAGTCCAATGGAAAGTTTCAAGGGCCTCAAATTTCATTCCAATGCAAAATATGAAACAATCATTAGAACTTCTGTATTTTTATGAGAGAGTTATCATTTAGCTTAGTTATTGCTATATTACTATTAATACCAAATACTAGGGAAGAGCAAAACCAATGTTGTCAACTCTCACAATGTTCTTTATTTTTATTAAAATTGCAGACCTGGAGGTATATAATTATGTGAGATCTTGGTTTTCATTTAAAAAATAAAATAAAATGATTCTTCCTCAGAGAACACTGGGAAAATGTGTCCTTTAAAAGAAGTGCCAAACAGAAAGAAACTAGCTTGATTTTTTTCTAAAATGATCTCAGGATTTTTCAGGTAATTTCATGAATCTGATAGTGGGTTTTTTATTATTATTATTATTTTGAAGCATCTGTTGTCTCAGTATGAATAAGATTCCTCCAGGGTTTTATCCCCACTTCCTTCACATGTTATAAGGTACAACATGCCTGGTCTTGCCTCATTGGCAACATGCTCTAGTGTTTTCCTTTAAATCACAGGCAAGGTAAAGGCCTAAATGCACTTTTCCTATGAATGCTGCAGGTAACTGGGATGTAGAGCATCCATCTTCATGCCCAACCCGTCCATGGTGCAGGAAGGACAACTCAGGTCCTTGTTATGCTGCTGGTCTAGAGCTCTAGCTTTCTCGCCTGGGAAGTGTCACAAGGTTCAGCCTAAGTGGGTCCCTGCATTTATTCAATACAGTTAATATAAAAGCCTCAGCAGAGTCCTAGATTTAGAGCCAAGCCTGAGTGACACAGGCACCCCAAGGGGCTCATGTCTGCGACCACAGCCTACCTCTGCAGCAGCACCAGCTAACCTAATGGACTACCTTAGCAGGCATGGTGGTGATGAGTTTACAGTTAGACTTGATCTTAAAGGTCTTTTCCAACCCTAATGAGTCTATGATTGCCTTGCCAAGTGCGGGAGCTGCCACAGCAGTGGGGCCGTACAGCCTCTACACAGGCAGCTAGGCCGGGTGTTCTCAGTGCAGATGTGTTGCATAGGCAAGGTGATCTTTGGCAGGTATTCTTGACAGAGGTGCCCTAGCAAAGCTCCACAGTACCTAATCATTGCATATGATGAGGTTCCTAACATAAACACATATCTTCTGCTGTATCTCCATCATGGACTAAAGACAGTGGCTCAGGCTTATGCCCCAGCTGTTGGGGTACCAATTCAAACCTCTTCAATGCTCCCTACTGAAGCCACCCACGCTACTCAACATAAGATGCATTAAACCCAAACTGAAGCAGAGCATAACTCAGCTAGAAAGCCAATTTTGATCAGAGGTTTTTTTTTTTTTTTTTTCCCCTACATTATGCTATTACTATTCAGAGGCTTGTGGATATCAGTACTTAGTTAAACAGACCTGCTTATCGCTGGCTTTCTTCTTAAAGAGGCTAGTGGGTTTTGCCATGAGGTAATATGTCTAATTTGAGAAGAATTAATCCATTTCATATCTGCAATCACCAAGCAAAACCAACTCCAACTAATGCTAATTTGATGCAGAATTTGAATAAGCTTCCTAACATTCCCCTAGTTGTAGCTCTGTAAAAAAAAAAACATGAGAATAATCCAATAAGCAGTACAGGACAGAAATGCAACATTACTGCTGAGTTTGACCATATGCAAGGTAAAACTTTCTCTTCAAAAGCTCAGGGAGGCATTCTAGTTTACACAGGTTACAGAAGATAACCCCACTGGCAGTAAGATGAAAGTATCCAAGCAAAGAGCTCCCATTTCACTGATGAGCTAACATGAGGCATGAAATACATGAGTTACTTTACATACAATTTAAAAAAAAAATTAAAAAAGAAAAAGCTATAAAGGGCTTTTATACAGTGGGTTTTATTAGGCTAATGATACTCTATTTTCTGAATTATGTGCAAAGTACAAGTTCAACTTACCAAGGCTTTTCCTTCATTATTACCTTCTGGATAATGCGGGTTAAGCTGAAAAAGAAAAAAAAATCATATACTATCTTGATACTTTTTAGACATTTAAAAATTGAGGAAAAGTGAGTTTGTTCAGTTACATATTAAATATTCACCCTGCAAAAGAACAGTGAGGTATTTAAAACTGACAATTCTTCATTCAGTTTGACTGGCTGCCTTACTGGCTACTCAATAGAGTGCATCTTTCCACCAGCAAGACAGTTAGAGGGAAAGCACAGGTAGTTATTAATCTAAATATAGCAAATTACGCTCACCCCTACACATTCACAAACATTTGCTGGACTGACCTTCAGCAGATGAACTGAAATAAAAACTACCATGCCCATGAGGATTTTCTAGGGAGGTAGTTAACTCGGAATAGACACTTCTTTGCAAGAGCAACAACAACGCCGCTACCGCAAAGTGCTTGACTGCTCAGTGAGTCAGTTTAACCGCTATTAATGAGGGCTATATTTTCGATGCCATACAAGGATTAGCAAGCTTAATTAATAACTAAGGGAGTATGAGAAGCTTGGATGAGAGACATTACACAATAATAAGGGTAAAGTATTACTACTTAACTGTTTAATATGATTTTACTTTTGACAAGGGAAATATGTAGACTAGAAGATGAGGGATTATGTAGGCACATATATACTCAAATAAACAAACACCCACTCACATTAAACTTTCCAAGATTCAACTTACATAATGAAACAATTTACATCAATATTTACCACACTCCCTGACACAGGATATGCCTTCAAAATTGAAATGCAGAACTGAAAGTACTCGTTATATAAGGCAATTTTGTTTTTAAGCATTAACAGCATGTGTACATCTTACCGCCATATACAGTCATCTTCCTGCCACGAATTTGGCAGTACCAGCACGGAAAAGCCAGAAGTGAATTGCATGGGACAAGCCAAATAAATCCCCATGAAACTTTTTAAGATTACATCATCCTACATCTAACATTACACAAAGCTACTGCAAAGAGTTTTATTAAAAAGTCAGCTCCTTTCCACTCCAAAATCCATTCTGTGAACTTGAAGAAAGGAAGTGAACGTTTAGATGTTCCTAAAACTTATGAAAATATCTTTGCTCCATGCCGTGGTTTGCTGAGCCAACACAGGCACAACCAATTGCCTATTCTTTGGTATTAAATTCAATGTCTGCATTGGCCATACTAGTACCCTCACTAACCTAACTGAGAAATCTGCTTTCCTCCCTGCATTGACACCTCTTCCAAATCTTGCATTTTGCTCCTCCATGACACTCTCATACTGTCTCCTCTCTCCACTCCCACCTACTTCTGTTTCACACCAGCAGGAATGGGAGATGAGCCTGGAACTGCAGACAGCTAAACATAGAACATACATCTCTACATAGAGATATAGAAAGAAATATAGTTTATGTGGTTTTGCCTTCTCCATAAATTTTCTCACACTTCTTGCAGCATCCCATTTGTTCACTCAGCACACTAAAATAATTGCTGTTCTGATAGCCAGCCTGAGTCCTGTACATTTGCTCCCCCATCAAGAGCAAAAAAAAAACCACGTGCAGCCCTGCAGTCACAGCCCCATAGACTCTGGGTAGCCATGCAGGAAAGGTGCAGAAGGGATGGATTTGACTCTGTTTACAAAGTTTGCTGGCTGCAAGTAAGAAAATGCCTGGGACATTTTTAGGTTTGTCACTAGACTATGCACAGAGTTGTGCACGAGGACTATATGTTCAGCTGAAACACAACTATGTAGTCTGATTGAACAGCCAAAGTGGATATAGTTGCCTACCCAGTACGAAATGAGCCTTGAATTCTGCTATTCTTTGACTGCTTGATCTCAACCTAACAATGCCTTTTTGATTTGGGTTTTTTTTCGGAAAAAGCATATAAACGACATGAGGAACTATGAAAATATCCCCACCACCTCCATTTCTTGTCTACTGTAAAAACAACTAAAGAGAGTGTTCTCAAATTTCCAAAATAATTCACCTGTGGATGGAGGCGGAGGAACACAGAAGACTCAGAAAAGCACTGAAGCTCATCCTTGATGATGTTTCCACTTGTGCCATTGTAACACAAATAATAAGACTAAAGAGACACCGTTTTGAGGAAGTGTGAGGTGCCAAACTTAAACGGGAAATACAAAGGGATGCTGCTTTAGGGATGGCATTAATGGCCCCACTGACAGTCACAGGGAGCAGTGGCCACTTCCATTTTCATTTCCAAAGAGGCTGCCAGTGCTGAGCATGGCTGAAAATCAGACTATCATCTATTACCCTATACTGTACTCTCTAAGCACAGAGGCATAAATCACATAGAGTTGTATACTGTATTGCACCTGAGTCCTTTGCAATATCCATATACAACAGAATGAGCTAAGAACTGTGCCAGTCTTAATAGTCCAAAATCTAATCTACTGCTTTTTCTGATTTCTGTAGGATCCCTTCAATGTTCCTCAAAAAGCCTCCAAAACAAAGAAATCCTTGAAAATAGCAATATTAGTATTTTTTTTCTTCATTGCTAAAGAAATCAAGTAAAATTCCTTGCAGATGTTTCAAATGTAAATATGAATGTTGTCTTAAAACAAGACCTAAATAAGCTTAGCAGACTTCAGGCTTTTTGGTCACTGGACTTGTTGCAGTTGTGCTGTTACAGAATATAATTCTGTGTATTTGTAAGAAAGACCACTGGAAGGTGCATGCACTCAATATATAGTAAGAACATGATTCATTGCGAATGGCAGTGCCCATGTGACTGAATAAATCATCATTGAAATAGCCTCATTATATGTTTAGAGGTTTTTTTAAGTATATTTCTAACAACTTCTTTTCCTGCACAGAACTCCAACATCCTGAATCTCCACTGTTTGTTTGTCAACAAGTTTGGGTATGGTCTTTTTTTTTTTTTTTAACCTTTTTCTGTATGGCAGAGAAATTATCACAAAATGCCAGCTCAGCCTTCTCATTGCTGAAAGCTAAATTATAACAAAGACCCTGAAACTCATGCCATTATACGGCAAGCTCATGAGACCCCTCCTAGGATCCCAGCACTACCAGTCCATCACGGAAACCCTCCAGGCTGATCACCTGAGCAAAGGGCAATCCCTGGATGGCAGCAAGGGAGGTGTGCTCTACAGCAGGTACTGCACACGGCATTAGCAGGGAGTAACTAATGAAGAGTGAAGGAGAATCCACATGCAGTGAAGCGCTGAAACAGCCACAGGGCAGGAAGCAATGGAGCCACTGTTGCCTGAAGGTTACCCCTGAGAAACAGGACGAGTGTAACTGTTGATATGCGTGATCTTCATTCACCTCCCTGCATATAGAAGGTCAGTTCTTTCAGGGATTTTGCAGCTGGAAAAGGATAAGGTAATCAAGTGTTCACAGTTCAGATAGCAATGATTTCTCACACCACAGATACTTGATCTCTTCATTTGCTTATACAGGTCAACCTAGACCAAATGTACGCATCTTCTAGCCTACATATATAGGGTTACCACACTGTCTTTTCCTTCACAATGCCACAGAAGACATTCTGATTTTACACGCATGCACACACTGCTCTCTCTGACATGGGTGCTACATGCTGCACTCACCCTAAGGCTGCATTTGGGGGTTAGGACCATGTCAACTGCAAATGTGATTTGTACAGTACATCTGAAAGCATCTGCAACTTCAATTCACCGGAAACTCTGAATCTACTGGGGAAGAGAGGTGGGAAGGTGCCCAGGAAAGCAAAGTTAGCAGACAGGGCCCATCAATGGCATGAGAAGCATACTCACCACCACTTTTAATCAAAACGCTAATTGATTACTTCAGCATTTATTGAAAGGTTTGCACCTACAGAGATGGTAAGGCATTCTTTTAAGTCTATACAGGACTTGCAGACTTTTATTAGAAACAGAATTTACAGCCTGTGAACTACACAGGGTATCTGCAACAGCTTTAAGATCAAGGTCAGCGCTGCAGTGACCCCAAAGTGTATAGAAACTGGGGTCTCTTAAGCTGATTTCAGGTTCAAACTTTGCTCACAGTGGCACATAAAAATAGTAGATGATTGAATGCATACATATACACCCAGGATACTTGTACTGTGGGGCCACCACCAGACATCATCAGATAGTGTCTATAATAAAAAAAGCTTTTATAAGTGGAATATTGAGGTACAGATGCTTTTAACAATTTCAGGGAAAAACTACTAGGAAGGCTACGGAAGAGACAGAAATCCAATTACCACCTAGTGCCCTCACTGTGTGACCATCCTCCTGCAGCCTGTGGAGTAGGAAGATGCATCTTCCCTCTGTGTACATTTGTGTGCTGCTTCTGACAGATCAAATGTCAGAAGACTCAGGCTCCATAATCTCCACTGATCATTAAACACAGTAAATGCTAGACTCAAATTTTCTGCATATAGGACTGCACCTCACATAGGTAGATGCTGAAATTTTGCTACCGAATAGAACAATTTCTCACTACTACATTATTCAGGATTTGGTTAGTAAGACACATTTTACTGTCCAGCAATTGAATGATACAGTCCATACCATGGACTAAGAGTTTGGAAATTCACATTCATATGCGGTTTTCCTAGAAAGAAGGATGCATGCAGAGTATCCACAAGGGCTACTTTGGGACATTTCCTTAATTAAGAAAAGGAGAAAGAAGGAAAAAATACCCATGCTGCTTTTAATCAAATTTTGTTGACTAGGTAAAAGACATTTAAAGAATCTCTTTAGAGAAAAAATCAGATTGCTGTATTTTAGCTAAATGAGCATTTTAACAACAAATGCTGGTTGAAACCAGCATTTAAGAAGGAAACCTTGAGAGACAAAGAACGAAAGGAGCTAATTCAATACCCCAAAACAGTTCCCAGTTCATTTGCCAACCAGCCTGTTATCATCCTGTATCCAATCAACAGGGACAAGGGTTTAAAGGGAGGAAACGCCACCACCGAAGGAAAAAAAAAAGAAAAGAAAAAAGAAAAGAAAACCACACTTATCAAATCTCTCATCTTCATTAGGCTTGCTTTGTTCCTTAGTAATGGCGTACTGATTAGCTTCCAATAAATCCAAAGCACTTCTGCACACTTCCAAAGACTACCCAAAGCACTTTTGCCTTCCTACCAACTTGCTGGAGAAAGACTGGCTGCGATGCTATCTAGATAAACCCCATCCAACACTGCACAAAATTCCTCACAACCAGCATCCAAGGGAGAAAAGATAATGTGCAAAGGTGTTTTTCCCCTAATTCCAGGACCTTGGTTTGCTGGTTTGCAAGCCCTGTCTCAGCAGACCAGAGCAGTTTGCAGGGAGCAGACATCTTCTCAGGTCTGCACGAGCAGAGGTAGGTGGACACAGACAGCTTGCAGGGAAGGCCCTGGTACCCGTGAACTACTTGTTAGCCAAAAACTCAATCGGCTTAGACAGCATCCTGTCCAATTATTCACTCTTGCTGTAAGAAGAAAAGACAGGTCACCTCAACTGTATAAGTAACGACAGGCTCATGCTTTGCTTAAATCAATATTGATTTAAAGATCTCACACCAGTGGCATATGCTAGGGCTGCCTGGACAAGCAGTTGTCATCTAGCCCCAGGGATATTGGTACCTGAGAAACCCCTGTGCTTCTGCTGGGGAGAGACTCTGAGCAAGCAGTGCCTGGTGCTCAGCCCTACATGGCCAAATCCCCTTCTGCAGAGGAAAAGGAAAAAAAGTGTTTAAGAAATCCTAAATAATGGACCATAGCCTCAGAGGCCCCACAGCAGCATGTCCAGCCTTGAAAACACTTGCTCATGTCCTCAGAGATTACCATCTAAGCACCAATTTTGCACTGTGCCTTTCAGAGCGGCCCACAGAAATGACTAGGGATGACTGAGTTACACATTCCTGACATTTCTGCAGTAAAGGAAAATAAATAAGTAAGAGTAGCCTTCTACATCTCTGCCATCCATCAAAAAAGATCAACAGAAAGCAGTACAAATATAATTTTACAAAAAGGTCTGAAAGAACCTTTAAATAGTAAGCAAATAAAATGCACTGGGGAACAGACCACACGGCCACACTTGCTGCCTTGGAAGGCAGCAAAATGCAATCCCAGTGCACTTTGTATTTTTAATACCGGCAGCAGTTGCTGTAACAACTGTAATAAACGCCGTGTTTATGTCTTCACGCTTCCCTTCCTCCTAAAGCGCACACGTATATCAGCACTGCCGAAATGCAGCCAGCCTCAGACAGGCTTGGAAAAGCCTGGCAGAGCACAGGTCACTAGCACCAAAACACTTGGCTGGTGGAGAAAATTCTTCCTCCAAGGCCCGGGTTTTGACAAGTATTTGCACGCTGATGGATATTTAATGCTGTTCCTAACTTTCAAGCAAGTCGAGAGGAGTCAGGTTGAGAAATTCGGCTGCAACCTCAAGGTTTGTAGAAATCTCCAAAAATTCAGCCCTGAAAAGGATGGTTCTGCAAATGAAGCGGCGCCCAATTCTGTCACTTTAAAAAGCAGTGCCCAGTGTGGGGAACAGGTCAGACTGGCTCTGTAAATCAGTAATCCATTCTCCTTCTCTTTTAGTCCCTGGATCTCTTCCACCTTTTCACACACAACTGTAAATTACCCTTCACTCCTTATAGAGCTTTAAAACAAAACCACACTCCTCCTGTGAGGCAGTGAAGAATATTTATGAGGCTCACAGCACTGCATTCACCCTGTCACCTTGGCAGGCCTTTTTCTTACCAGACCCTTTAATGACAGAGCCAGAAGCTATCAGAAGACTATATTACCATTGAACAAAGACACCGGCAAAAATGACCCAAACAGAAGACTTTGCAGCAATTTCCAGATAACAAGGTCCCAAAATACGGTGAAGCAGGATGCGTGATCCCGCTCCCAAGAGGCAAGAAGAGCAGATGCACAAAGGCCTGGGTGGATGCTGCCATCTCCTGGTATCTTCTCCTGTTTGCAAACTGCTGCTCTTGAGCACTAGGCATCTGCACAGCTTGGTTAAACGGTGCCTCTTGAAGCCAGTTATTTGCCTTGCTGCTTCTCAAGGCAGCAGGAACAATCCAAAATTCCCCACTATTATTTAGCTGCGTAAGCAATGGATGGATAAACTTGTCTGTGATGACTTTCATTACAGTGTCCAAAGGCTGCTTCCTTGCCATCCTGGAAAAAAACACTACTGGCAAAGAATCCTTTTTGCTTCCCAAACTCTCGCCCAATCTCCTACACCCAAAAACTAGATTTCAAAAAGCCTGAACGATGGCCTACAAGCATTCTCCTCTGAGTACTCCAGAAAAGCTGGCTGTGCTGCACCCTATTTCTCAGAGCAGTTTAAGAAGGTGCACGCAAAAAAACCAGAACTACAGAACTAGGCCCTGGAACTACAGGCAAAGTTTCTCCAAGGCCTCAAAGTGCTAATCCTGCTTTATGGCCTCTAACTTAAAAAAATTATTTCCTTTTTTTTTTTTTTTAACATCTTAGCTATTGCTGAGGATGTTGTTATTCATACAAATACATAATTTTTTTTCCAATCCCATTTTACCATTTGTTCTCAAAATCTTGTGACAGAGAGTTCCACTTCTTTACTAGTCCTATCGGAAAGACAGGAGAAGATTAATTTTTAATCAATATTAATTTGAACACACATTTGGCTAACTTCCCCAGGATCCAAATCTTAGGGTTATTACATCAGGGTTAGTTACACTAGAAACGGTTTGACTCTGTCCACCTAGATAAACGACTATTATCATGACATATAGCATATGAAATGCTAATATTCTTTTAACTCCAAAAGACTACGAACAGAATATGAAACAATATTTACAGAAGTTCTCAATTTTAATCGGTAAGCAAATAATATACATAAACTTCGCCTGAAAGAAACACCCGTGGAAACATGGCATTTTTGCAAGGCTGCCCTGCTGCTGTAGAGCTCTTATTGCTGACCCACAGCCTCACTGGTTTGAGATGGACTTCCTCACTAGAGCTTGGAGTTTATTCGTACAGTTGTCATCTCATCTCAGCTGCAGGCAACCCTGTACTTCTCAGGTCAGTCGGTTTCCATCGTTCCTGTCTTTAAAAGCAACTGGTTTGAGTGCCTACTGCTAAAATTAGCCCCCATAGCCAAAAATGTGCTTCTGTAGGATTTTAACAGGAAAGCTGAGAACTACACTCTGAGTAAAGCTGATCCATTTTACAGATCATTCCATTCCATTTTGCAACTTTACTCCTGCAGGACACAGAAAAGCAAACACTGACTTAGAAAATCAGTGGGGTTTTCCATGGGCACAGGCATTTGGGATGCACATGACTTCTGCCCAAGGTGACTAAAGATGCACCAGGTCATCTCTGTGACTTGGGCACCACTGGAACATGTGCCAGAGAGCTCTCCGGCCCACAAGCTACACAAGCCATTTACAATGTAAATTCACATGAAGAAGTGGAAAGAACTCTGGCTGTAGTGAAAGCTTCCACCCTATGGTGGTCAAAGTCACCCCAGGGGGCAGTGCCTACAGAATTGAAAACCGTTACAGGAAGCAGAAACACATCAGTTCAGCATCTGAAACACCCTTAATCTCAGAGGAAATGGGATGTTCCATTGACTTCAAAGACAAGGATATGCCTGAGAGCTTGACGTAATGACATTCTTCACATTAGCAGCCATTTGCCTTAGTGGATGAAGCACACAACTTGTCAGGAAAAAAATATGTTTGGCTTTGCCATGCTTCTGATAGCATTGCTACACTCTACTGTGTTGGCCAACACATTTTCTTTCTTCTCTCTCTTGTCTAGAAGAACTTAAGTGCACAGGCTATCTTTTCCACTGAGTTTGCATTAACCCTCACATATGGAAGACTCAAACCCTGCAGAGGCAGCTCAACATTACAGTAATACACCCCAATGCACTGGTATTCTATGCACCTTCTCAGGAGATAGAGCAGTAATTCAGCCACGCACTTCTAGCTACAATTTTATAGAAATATAAAAGTTAAACATTAGGGCTGTCATCTTATCTGCATTGTCTTACTTCATTTAGAGTATAAGTAATTCAGTGTTAAAGACACTTTACCAGATTTACTGCCATGTCTTTCCAAGATATCTAATAACGTTAGCCTGTTCAAATAAATAAAACAGAACTATCACATTACAATTTCTGCACTGTCTTATGATTATGCACGTGTTCACACAGCAATACACTGTGGATTATCTACTGTCTATTGCAATATCTTAAAATAGCGTGTGATTTGATACTTGTACAAGCATTTGTGATTGCTTTAGCAATATTCCTTTCGCCTGAGAAGCTAAATATGAAATTACAGCCTTGCCCTGCATTTCTTGCGTGTGCCTACATGTGTGTGCAGGCACACGTAGCGATGTTTGACATCCTCATACAGCAAGTGTTAATAGTCTGAGTGTAGATTATCCAGTTTAGTAATCACAGAGCTGGCACTCCTGCACCCGTGGAGAACAATACTAACTGTGCATGTTCTGGCTTAGCACAATCAATACGCTGACATTCCCTTCAAAGAGACTTTTATCCAAGCGATTAGAAAACCGAAAAGGTTAGGTGTGGTCATGAGAAAGGCACAGCTGTGCCACCCCAACCTGCAGCATCTGAAAGGCTGCTCAAGCTGATTACAGCTGGCTCCCACACAGAGAGGCAGATGTGGGTGCTTTCTACACGGGCAGCCAGCACTGAAAAGACTTTAAAAAATACAGGGAAGGTTCTCATTACTTTGAAGTATTCGATTTTCACCTAACCTTACAGCCCCTCCATAAATATAGAAGTTCAAAATAACGTGGGTCATTTTGTTGTAACAAGGCTAAAAATAGATTTTGTCACAGAACTTTTTCTAAAAGACTGCTAACTCTGAGAAGATCAGAATAAAACTCAGCAGCCTGGATCTTAGCTGGAAGCTTAGTGTTTAAATCTCCAGCTAAGGATCTGGCTCAGCTTTTCCGGGCAAAATCAAGCCCTTCTGACATTAACAGCAGAACTCCCACTGTCTCTAAAGCAGAAGAAAATTCCACCTTCCAATTTTCCAGACATGAATCTAGTTCAGTTGTACCTTTTTACAATTTCAATGCTTTGGAAATGTCCGAGACAACAGCCTCAAGTTTCCAAAGGCTAGACACTTAAGAGACATTCCCACCTATCCCCATGCCAGCTATCTAAAAAATCCTTGCCACTAAACATGAAACTCTTCAATTCTTTCTGTGCCTCAAGTCATGGGCTGTGCGGAGGTGCATCTCAAGCGCTGTCTGGCAGGAGACAGACAGTGCTGCTATGTATACTTAGCAAATGTCTTATACTCGGTCTCCTTTAGCAAGGGATCCTTCAAGCTGATGCATCCTCAGCCCACAGTCCCTTTGGCTCTGGGCTGCTTTACAGTACTAGCAGGTCTTGAGGAACTTCAAAGCACATTAATAAAATCAGTCTAAGCAATGCAGGTGGAAGGAGAATTAAAGGAAGTAGTCTTACGTTAGACTGTGTGACAAGTCAGAGGGGTCCAACAATCACAGGCTTTGAAAAGTACCTAAGGCCGGGCAGCTGATCATGACTTTCAGGAACCTGGAATTTAGGACATAGAAGCCCTGACCTCTTACTCTAAAGGTTATAAGTATTAGATTTACAAGTACCTATCTATAAGTCTTTTTTATTGAATAATTGTATTGCCTCTCTTTTTTTTGTTTAAACTTACTATCTGTAATATGTTTAGGATTTCCTCTGAAACATCTATAAACTTCTTACTTTGAAATCCTGAATTCTCTGGAGCAAGTGCCTTGAATTTCCTTGGTCCCTGGATCCAAACCCTAGCCTTAAAAAGCCGCAGTGGCTTCACTCCACTATACGGTCCAACCTCATCACAATTCCCACTGACCAGCTACATCTGGCACAGGGAGGCACAGAGAAAGAGAAGGCAGTGCTCTGCTTGCACACAAGGCGCAAGTCCAGCTGCAAAGACACCCAGGTGAAAGACACTTCTCCTTTTTATGCAAGATGTGACCCGTTTCAGTTTCCACTGCAGAAGCCTGCATGGTACAAGTCAAGTTGATGTACAGAAGGGTGTAGCAAGAAAAGGAAGCGTTATAAGAAGCGATTAATCCTGATTTATTGCACTGTGACAGCAGTAGTACCATTAGCCAACAACTGAATGTCTGAGAGATTCATGAATTCTGTTTGTTTGTACTTTTTATTCCACTCTAGATATCTTTTATCATGGAGGCTTAAACAAAATCAAGTCATGGCAATGTATGACGCTGTTGATAGTCAATGCCATGAGTAATCTTCCTGTGCTGCAAGAGCACAGATAAGTGTTCAGTAAGCTTTGAACGACTGATTTAAAGTTTGCTCACGCACATTACGAGTCTGCCTGCCTGTTCATAAATCTTTGACATGGATCTCTGGCTGGTGTGTTGTGTCTGACATGTGAACTGTGAAAAAATACAGTTCACAGGTTTTTTATTACAGCATTACCTTTAATATCTCCACCAGCAGGTATTGAACACTTCATAGATATAGTAGCTAATGCCACTTTCCCATCACAAAATACAACCTCTGTTCAACCCGAATGCTTTTCCAGCTTTTACGGTAATGTGCCAGCTTCATTCTCCGTATTTAACATCTTCCTGAAGGGAATTTCCTTTCCAGAGGTAGAACGGTCCTAAGCTCAGTTTCAGCATTCAGTGAAGTGTGACCCCTCTTCACCTGAAGATTTTTCTCCTGAAAATCTCCAAGCAGATAAGGCATAACAGGAAAGGGAAGCTCATCAATCAGTCAGCCAGACAGCATGCTTGAGCACCGAGAGGGCACAGTGGGGTTAAAAATGCCTTTCCTGACCTTCCATTACTGATTTATGGGAACTGATTTACGTGGCATGACTATGGGCACAGGGAAGAGAGTGGTGTCAAAGAGCGAGTGAAGCAGCTGAACCAAGCCCAGGCCTGCTCAGCACTTTGTGGCTATGGATGTGCACCTTCTTCCCTAAAAATGAGGGGGAGGTTGGCTTTTGTTTACTGCTGCTATGGGACACACTGGGGCGGGTTAGGCAACGTGACACGGGGTTCTGCATGTTTTGCTGGCACGCTCACATTATCCTCATGCTCAACAACAGTGTCTAAGCAACATCTTTCTAGCAGGAGTATCACAGCGTAAGCAGAGCACACTGGGGTGTCTCTTAGGTGGGAGTACTGGTTGCCACTTCAAAATTAGCTAGTGCTAGCCAATATTAGTTACCATGCTAAAGGCAGGCGGCTTCAGCTAAGCCAAGCTATTGCTACAGTAGGGACCCAGCAGCGTGGACCAGCGCAGTTAAGGCACGTGGACCCAACAGCTTTCAAGAGAAGATGCTCTTCATTCACTTGGACAGGGATTTCAGGTCTAATAGAATTCCAACTCATGCTGCGAGTTATTGCTAAAACTGACAAATTACAGTTATTCTTAGATAGAAAATACGACCAGTATCTGCTCTGGAGAGCCATTGTTTATATTTTGACACTGCTTTTGAAATAATTAGAAATAAGTATAGGCTTGATAGCCGCTGTTTGCTTTTACTATGAAATCACACAAGTAGCTGAGACATGAAAGTCGCATTCCAGGAACCCTAAGACCTTGTCTCCACACAAACCTTGTTTTGCTGTAACTTAACTCTTTCAGATTATAACAGATCAAGTATTTTTTGGGAGGGATTCCCTAAGACATCCTGATTTATAACTGGTTCTTGTAGTTGTAAATTTTCATAGGTATACTTGCAAGTATAAGATATAGCAGGAATGCACAGACTTCACTAAATTAGTGGGGGAAAAATTCTTACTTTTCATTCCATTGATGCAACTCATACACAAAGAAATCTCATGCAGAACACACTTGACTTAGAAAACTCACTGCTTCTTGTAGCCATGGAAAAATCCAAGCATTTCCTATTTCAGAAACTTGGTGTTATCTGCTCTTCCAGCTTGCCAAGAGCCCTATTTTATTTTTAAGGGCAATTATGCATTTTAGAAGATAACAAGCTGTTCTTCTGGAAAGTCACAAAATCACTTTACCTTAAAGTACCAGATAACAACTAGACAGGTTTTAACACCTCCCTTCTCCTTCTCCTGGACCCCCTGTATCCCAGAAGGGCCAAATATTTCTTCATACAAGTTCTTGTCCTGTTACTCAGTCAAGAGTGTAACAGTAGAACACTTCAACCAATCCAAACTGTAATGTCCAAGGATGCCACCAGAAGTCATGACACTCACACATGACAAGTACATCCTTCCCAAGTTCATACGGAACAAAAAGATGTCTTAGGTCACTTACTGGCTGGCATATTTTAAAACTTGGCATCAGCACTGTAAAACTATTTTTTAAGGAAGTCTAGTTTCCGTGGTGGAAAAAAATTAGGAATTACAGCACCTGAATTAAAGCAGTCCAAAGTAGCCCTTCTGATGTCTGCAAGCTGATTTCTCTGATCAAGCTCAGTGATTGCCATATTTCTCAAACTTTTAGTCTGTGTATTGCTGCCTGGAACCAGCAAAGATCACTTGATTAAAGATCGCTTACTTGATCCATCACAATAAAACTCCAAAGATCAAGAACAAAGAAGAGGGGAGAAACAAATGAATCCCAGGATTTTGAATCTAAATATGGTGGGTCTGTGACATTGGTGTTTGCCTTGGTGTCACGTCGAGAAGCAACTAATCCAAGATTCAGTAGCAGAGTTGAAACTCAAGGTAGATGTTTCTAGAACTCGCCTACTACTGTCTTGCAGTTCAGAAAACTTACCTTGCACTGCACATCCAATCTTCCCCATGGAGAACTCTCTCTTTTGAGAGATCTGTGTTATAGACCTACCTACTACCTCTGAATTAGCAGAACATAAATGGTGCTTTGTTAGATCACACACAATCATTTCTTTAACTTATGTTCTTACCTCTGCAGCTAAGTAGTTGCCAGTTGCCAAGTGCTTAAATCTAAACAAGCTATTCCACTGTCCTGCCCCTCCCCGGCAAGGGTCATGATGCACAACCTAAAAGAAGAAATACAGATTTTTAATCATGCCGGAAGTCCTCAAGATCATATACAGATCACTGACAATTCTTGCAGCTTGTCCAACCTACTGTTTGCTTAATTACACTGAAAGAGTAATCACGCCATGCCTGCTGTTGCCAATACTCCAAACAAAAATAAGTAAACTGCATAATTACAGCCTACCACTGAGAGGAACTCTGTGTTCACACTAAGCCCATCCTAGATATCAGCTACTTACATTTACTTTTTGCTGGTTGCCAGGAAATACGCCTCCTATTATTTTCCATGTTTTCATTAATCTACTTATTGCAAACATAATGAGCCAAATTTTGCTCTCAGTTCCCCTGGTGGCGTATCTGGAGTTCAGCAAAAAAGAAAATGTAGCAGCTCTACACTTGCAAAGGCACTACTTAAAAACAGAACTCAAACCTTGTTACTTTGTTTCACCACTATACTAACTCTATTTTTGAAAACTTTGGAGCCTTTTGATGAATTTCCTTTCAAGTGATTAAAAGTTCCCATATTATTTGAAATACCCAGGATTTCTTTTCCCCTTAGCTGAGCTATAATTTATTTGCTACATTAAGTCTAGCAGTGCCTCTCTATTCCATGGGGTAATGTCAAATAGCTGGAAGTGCAATACACTCTGCATATTCAACACAGTCTTTACCCAGGGAAAAAATAGCCGTTTGCCTGAGTGAGGAGCTCTTGCTTTAAACGCACAGTTTGCTTAAAGTCTAAGAATTTTTCCGTGCAGGAGTTTTATCACTATAATGGCGAGTTTTTCTGGCATACTAGTTTTCAATGTTTCTCAATTAATCGAAATCCATCTGCTAGATACCTTCTGAAAATCACTCTTATTCAGCAGAGACACCTTAATTCACCCTAACTTTAACCACATTTAAGTGCCTTCCTGCAGAAGAATGGACTCAATCATATTTGTGTGATTTCCTGTCAGTCATTAATTTCCATTTTCTGTATCACAGAAGAAGCCAAATATAAACAATCAGAACTCAGGATACTTGAATGTCATTCAGTTGCTTTGATAAAATGGCACCATTCACGTCAAGTCTGAATTTGACCAACCCATTTTCTGTATCACAGAAGAAGCCAAATAAAAACAATCAGAACTCAGGATACTTGAATGTCATTCAGTTGCTTTGATAAAATGGCACCATTCACGTCAAGTCTGAATTTGACCCATCATCATTTCATTTCAGCACAGCTAAATTTAGAAAGAAATCATCCTCTCTCCACATGTGTTCACAGCAGTACAGCATCTTTTCACTGTTCATCCTACACAAACTGCTTCATAAAATAGTAATAGTTATGGGGAGGTATATGATGATACCAATAGGCTATGAATGATTCATGCCGTGGTAAAGCATTTTTACTGAACCCTGGCCTTCAAGTCCTGAAATATTTATAAAAAGGAAAAAATATATACCTCTATTTCCCACAGTGCTTTAGAACTTGTTGCAGAAGTGGCTGATTGACGCAATGTAGTACGAAGGAAAATATGTTGTTTCTTCTCATACTCGTCACAGGTCAGAAACTTTTCTTGCTCTGCATGAAACAATCTGACAACATCTCCCTAAAGAAATAAGAAAAAAAAAAGGAGCATTATTAAGTGGTAGGCAAAGCAGCTAGACTCATCCTCGTTATCTATACTAATTCCACTGATGTTAGCAACACTGATGTGAAGAGAACATTCCTAGATGTTCCATTGCTAGAGTAGATCATATACCCTCTTAAAAGGTTCTCCAGACTCAGTGCCAAAATCAAGAAAATTCATTCTTGCACAAGTTCCATGAATTTTAGTGAAAGTAAAATTTATTTCAGAACACTGCAAATACTACTGGGCAGCAGTCAGACTAATGATTTTTAATTTTAGCTTTAGTTTAATGAATGGAATTTCTCTCTCTGATCAGTCTCAGAATTTAGAGAAAATGAATAGCTTCCAGCTGTGCTTCAAGGTCCCTTCATAGTTCTCATGCTGCTTTTCATCCCAGAGAGCCAAAGGCTGCTCTCTCTAACTAGACCTGACTACAGCTACCAGGGACAGCTCGCTGCAACAGTCCCTGGGCAATTTCAATAACCTCAAGACCTCTGCAGCTTTCCTTCATCACCTCACGCTTTTCCATATGACCCTGCTCCGCCCTGCCCCTCACCTCCAGCTTTGCTTCCCTACCACAGTGTCACCTTTTTTTTTTTTTTCTCATCCCAGTAGAAAGAAAGTCCTTCAAAAGCATTTGCAGCTAAAAGCACTACGCCTTCCCTGTTTTTTCCATTGGCTTCACTTTTGCTTCCTTCTGCCTCTAATCAAAGCTGTGAGCATCACATCCCTATTAGTCTACAGAGATATATCACTTTCCCTTTCAAATGCTCCCTCAAAACCTGCTGCTACCTTGCTGCCTACCAAAAAACAGCTAGTTTATAACAATTCATTACGGGACAAGTGAGGGCAACTGATATTTAAAAGGTGTAAATGATCTTAGGGAGTGATCCAGAGGCATGAAGCTGTGCACACCGCCAGCTCTGATAGCTACATTGTCTTGTTACAGCTCCCGTCATTTTTCATGCTTTATTCCCTTCTGTAGCTTGTTATACCTGCTTTTAGCATCTTGCCTTAAACTGAAATGTCACAGCTATTCTGTACTGAGACCTCAATCACTCTGCACTCGAACTTCATCCTGGTTCATGTTTCCTTGGTTTCCAGATTTCCCAAGGAGAGGAAACACGCTGGAAGCTAAAACCTTCCAGACAATTCCACTTGGTAAGAAAATAAGACAAAGGAAAAACATGGTCTCTGGCTTATGAAGGACACTGGCGAGGGAATTTTTGTCAACTTCAGAGTCACTATCTCTCCTTTCATAGTATTCATACAATACTTTCTCTACAACAAAATTAAAGCCAGATACAGTCTGATTTTTCAGACTTGAAAAACAATTATTAAAAACAACAACAACAAAATACTTACTCCTTTCAGTACATCATCTCGGTAACTACTGAATTTCATGAACAAAGTTATTTTCCAGCTTGTGTTGCAGTTAACAGCATTTACCTTTGGGAAGAAACACAATTACAATCGTAAGAGCCACTCTTTTCTTTCTGAGACATTTTACTCTTCTAATAGGAATATGTTACACTCAGGGTAACAGAGGCCATGGCCCACAGGTCAGTGCAGTTCCTGGCATGGGTCCCAAGCTCTCAAGCATTGATAAGTAATGATGGTGATGTTGGGGAAGACTTAGAAGGCAAAGCACTATTCAAGTAAACTGAGGTCAAGCAAATCTCAGGCAGATCTCTTTGCAATATGTGCATTGCCCCTTGCTTTTCTGGGGTCAATCTGGAACCAATGTATAGTGCATAGTACTGGTACCTACCCTATGATGGGGTGCTGTGTTCCAGTAAGGAACAGGGTAGGCCACATTTCAGAAGGGCAATTACCCCTTCTCTGCTGCACTCACCTCTTTGCAACCAGGGTTATCCAGAAGCTCGATGTTGCTGGCATGCAGAGGCTGCCCTGCATTTACTGGCATGAGCACAACTTTGTCTCCCACGACAACCTGGACATCAGGAATAAAACACCATTAGACCTACATAATCACACACCAAAATGAAATAGTGTTGTATCTTTAGAAAATGATCCAAATGCATGCTCTAGGAACGGCACTTGGTGAACTTATTTGCAGACAAATCACACATGGACAGAATTTTCCTGCGGCCAACTCTGCTTGTTCATGCCTCTGCCAGTGTTTGGGTTCAAGACTTCAAACCAACGAATCCTGGCATTCTTAATTAGGCATGCCATCCAGTTCAGCGGGAACTCAGGATCAGTGAAATACAGAAACAACCTATGAAATTCATGTCCTGGATTCCAGAATCAAATCTACTATCTGAAAGTTGCATAAACTACTCTTGACCCCACACACTTCAAGACAAAGAGCATGAAAAGCTTTGAGAATAATCCGTAGTCGGGCAGTAAGATTCTTTTCCCCTTTCTGCTATCAGCAAAACTTTCCACAGTAATATGTCTTCACTTCACCAGAGCCTTAAAAATTTGCCTGGAAGGAGACTTTTTCAGCCCAGTGACTGCCCACTCTGTGGGCTGAGCTCTGGCAAGTGTCAGGACAGACCAAGGAGTGCTCCGATTTCGACCATCTGACTGGATGTGGGAAGGAACACAAACCACTTGCAATTTAGAGAGACAAACACACTCCATCCCCTTTCAGGTTGCTCCCAAGATGACAAGCAGGGCTCAGCACAGGCACACCAGGTACATCAGCTAAGAGCTTTTCTCTCTACAAGAGTAATTCATAGCTGACTCCCTGCAAGCAGATTCCCATGCTCTTGCGATACAGACAGAGAAAAACAACATATGGAATTTTTCCTGACTAAGAAGTGCTTGACAAGCACAAACTGAGAATTTAGTGCCTACATGTGAGGGGAACTCAATCTACATGCATTGGTTGGCACTGCTACCCCAATTCACTTATGTTGTTCACAGTAATTCTAAGCACACGCACAAAAAAAAAACCAAGGAGGGGCTAAATGTGGTATTTGCTATAGGAAATGTTGCGGGAGCCATGCATTTTTGGAACAGAAATAAACAAAAATGGTTTCTGCATTGATCAGCATGTTTTTTATGAAAAAAAGGAGAGTCAAATTCAGTTATTTGCGCTTCTTCAATGCAGAAGAATTTGGCCCATTTATTGTAGGGGTGAAAGGGAAAGTTGCAAGTTCTTTACCAACACAATTAGGATAAACAACAGCAGCAAAAGACAGTGTCATCATGCTCATACTACACATAAAAATTCTATTTGATACATATAAGGAGAAAAAGTTCACTAACAGAACCCAAACCAAGGGTGACAGTGTGCCTTTAAGGTGCATTACTTAAGCAACACATTCCTGCATGCCATGCTTCACACGGAGGTTACTTACAGCCCTGTTTAAGAAGTTAAGACCAGAAAATTCATTACTCAAAACAAAGCACCAGGCTTGCATCCTGCAAAGTGGAATCACGACTTCAAAATCACTGAAAGGATAGCTGGATTATAACAACCTAATTACTCAGAGAACTTATCATTGAGCATCCTATTTAAACACAAATGCAAAAGCGGAGGGGAGGGGAAGGTGCCTTTGAAGGCAAGCTTTCCTATGCATTCTTCAGCAGCAATGCAGAAAAATGAAAGCAAACTGAAAAGGGCCTCCTCTTTTAATGCATAGGCTGCCTTGGCAAGTTCCAGGTCTGTTCTCTGAGCCCCATTTCCCCCACAGTGTTATTTCTAGCTCCAAATACTGTCCCAACATGCCTAAAATGCAGAAGGTAGGGAAGAAGAAAAGAAGGGGGGGGGGATATCTGCCTGTAGAATTGTCTTACATGGAGATCAAAGGGAAGAGACTGATGTATTCCCAAGGCTTTGCTCTTCAAAATAAACACCTAGACCAGCTCTTTCTCCTCCTCCTTGGCCAGTTTTGGGCACAGGCAGTCACAGCAGTGTGCCACAGGACTAGCAGTCAACTAATATCTTCACAAGTCCCTTGTATTTCTTCCTCATATATATACACATACGCACTAAAGTTGCCTCTGGCACACTGCTTTTCAGGATTTCATTGCTGACTCCTTGAGAAAACTCTTGTCCCTCCCAGTATAGAAAAGACCCCTTCAGGGGGAAGGATGAAATCCACAGTGAAGCCAATGCATTAGGTCAGCCCTCTAGTTCAAGAAGAACCTACAAGGCCCTTCATTCCTGGGTCACTGGAGCTCCTCTGGCACAAGGCACTTCCTAAAGGAAAGTAACCATAGTGGTCTATGGACTAAAAGCTGAGATAAGCTGGAAGTGAGAAGAGCCATAGCCAAAACTCACTGCATCTTGTCTTCTGGGGCATGGGCCATGGCTGGCATCACTCAGAGTAACTTTGTGATTACCTATAACCTGAGTGAGCCTCACTAACAGCTACGTCTACACCGCAATCAAGCAACAGGAGAAATGGCCGGCACCCAGCACCAAGCCTGCTCGACACAAGCAGTTATATTGGTGGCCAGGGCTCCAGCTTTGACCAACTCCAGCACTGAAGGTGCTGTTCATCACTTCTGTGCTCCAGCCACACCTGCCACTCATGTTGCTGACACACTTCAAAGATGCAGCAGATTAACCAAATTTTCCCACAGATGGCTGGGCATTCCCTCAGTTTCAGACCACCTCCCTTGGCATCCTGCTAGATCAAATTTGCAAATAGCTAAAATGGCAGAGGACCAAAAGCAGCAATCTGCACAGAGCTCATCCTTCTACCAGTGCAAATTCTGCTACTCAGGCTAAGTGGAACCTGCTCTGGCCTTAATTAGTCAAATTTTCCACTGAAGAATAATTATGGTTAAAAGCTGAAAAAAAATGTAGTGTTATGATTGGCTACTGTAATTTTTTTGCAATATTGTTCATTAGTATTTGACCTGCATAACTGATCAGCTGCTAATGAAGCTAAGGCACTGACTGACCTGTTGAAACACATGCCAGGTACCAAAAAATTGCAGGGTCACTTCAGAAAATTTGCTTCTTCATAAAGATATTTTAAAACCTTTTACAAGGCTAAACAACGACTCTGACTTACCAGAAATGTCACGCACATGCTGACAACTTCCTATATCACATCTAACAACCTTCTTTTCTTTTAGGCTGTGTGGCATATCTGGGTATGTCTCACCTGGGTCATCAGACATTGGAGCAATCACTCAAACAGGCACTCAGTAGTTGTTTCTACAGTTCTAAAGACAGGTTCTGTACAGACTCTCTAAAGAAGGAGGGGAAGGAGAGGGCACAAGGCCGGATCCTCCCTTTGTCTGTGACAGGCAACTGACAGGGTTTTTGGTATCAGTTGCTGCCTACATTCTCCTTGCTGCAGCTGCCTGCGATCTCTGTGTGGAGAGGGTGGGAACTTGCCAGCTCAGTTTTAAGCAAGCTTATCAAAGGACCAGTGTTCAGCACCAGATTTTGCAAAGACAATTATCAGGTCTACTTGGGTCTAGCAGAAGTAGGAAAAAAAAAAAAAAGACAGGAAAAAAAGAAACCATATCTCAAGTTTTCCATCTGTAAAATATAATGGAGAACTCCCAACTCTTAAGGGAGCTTCTCACTTCTCATATGCCCACAATTGCATCAAATTAAACCAAGAACTCTATATTCCTGCAAATTACTTTTAAAGCTTAGGACCATTCTGCTCTTTTCAGCTGTAATGGCTCATGATGGCTCTGCAGGTCACAGTTTGGGAAACACAGCTCCCTTCTCCAGAGAGCTCAGTAGACATTAAGTTCCCAGGGATGAGGGCATGGGAAATTAAAAAGACACTTACTTGCTCTTATTCTAAGAAATTAAGCCAAAACCTTAAAAAAAGAAGTGACTTTCTTCTTGCCAAGGATAGAAAGGAACACCAACTTAACGTTCGATCTGCAACACCTCTTTGCCCCAGCTGAAAAGCTGTGCAGAGGCACCCCAGAGCACTGTTCGTGCTTGTTCCTTTTCTCTGCAAAAGGCTTGGGGAAAAGCAGAGGAGTTTTTAGATACCTTGCTGATCACTGTGTGAGATGGGGGAAGACAATGACTGGAGGGGCTTCTGACCATGAGCTGGGAAAGTAATCCTCCCTCTCCCCTCCCACCAACAGATTGCCAAGAGGAACTGCAGGTAACCGCACTCATCCTGGATATCATCCCAAGGGCTGGGTAACCACAAAATTAATGGGAGAAAATACATGAGAAAAAACACAAGAATTCTTGTCTGTGATTACGACCAATGAGGGCTCTTTCATGCATATTTACTCAGGATTTTGCAGGCAAGAGCAGCCAAAGATTCCCATGTGGGTCTACAATATAAAACCACACAAGTCCACCATGTGGTCTTCTCAGGGGTGGGTCTGAATTTTCACAATGAGCACTTAACCAAGCCCCAGGGGGCTGAATTAAGGACTGAGTTCTGATCTTGGGGCTCACCTGACTCAGTTCTGCAGCAAGAAGCTTCCCTGTATATTCTTCCCCAACCAACACACAGGACTCCCACTGAAATCCATCCAGAGAAGCATCCCCCCGCCAGACCATCAAAGCCACTTACTAGTCACAGAGGTCACTCTCTTCCTGATGGGTGGTATAGATTTAAAAAGAAACCCAATATATTTGCTAGAGATGCCCTCTGCTGACTTTTGGCCACAATTTGAGCCCAATTAGATCCTAAAGCCTCTTAAAAGAAAATAAATGTATAAAACACTTTACCCTACTATAAAATATGAATTATTGTCAGTTGTGTAAACCAGTATATAACAGGTGAAGTTAGGAGGGACACACCAAAACGGGTCAGCAGAGCCTCAAAGTAATGCGGTAACACTGCAGATGCCAGATCATATAACAATAGAAGTTTCTAATTGCCTGTAAAAGTTAACAGGCAAAAAAATACTGATTTAAAATATTTTTCTTCCTGAACTTGACCCGTCACAACATAAGCCAGTAGCCATGAGAACAGGTATCCTCTGGAAATCTTCTGCTTTCCTTCTATATTACTTCTTCTACATTCAGTATTTTCACATACATTGTCACCTTCACTCCTCAGTTTCCAAAAAGGTTGGATATAAAACCAGGATCCTTCGTTCCCTGCAGCATCCAGAGACACCCGCATTGCATTCTTCTCCAGCAGGGCTGGCAATCTCTTATTGACTGTGAGGTATTTGTTACTTTTTATATGGAGCAACTGTGAACAAATAGTAATAAAAATGTTAGCATTGCTTTTGCTTTTTCTACCTTCAATCGAAAAGGAAGCAAATTCTTTCACTCTATATTGATTTTTTTTTACATAACATACATAAGCAAAGGCTAAATAAAAGAGATATCTATGTATATTACAGTTTAGGAAAACATATGGGGTATGTCAGATCCAGAGGAAAATATCACTGATCAATTTTACAACATACACTAAATGGATGGGACAAGGGTCAATAACAGTCTTATCTTCAGGAACTTCATATGCTTTGCGTGAAAGTTGTACTGTGCTTGAGAATGTGACTTCTCTCACACTTTTATGCCATGAAGCACAAATGACTGCAGTGATTTAGAAGGAACTGCATAGCCCCTCTACAATAATGATTTTGACATAAATCTTGAAAGTAAAAGGTATATATTTACATTCAGATTCTAGGTTGCAGCAATAGATATTACACACAAAATTTATATTATGATATATTATTTAAACATGAATATGCAGTACTTCTGGTAGTCTTTAAATGAGACAGAAAAACACAATATTGTAAACTTTACCAAGTTCTGTTTATCTGACCCTTGACAATCCAGTTTACAGTGATTAGTTTCATTTTCACCATAACCTCGACATGAAACAACTGTTTCCTTTTCAGCTCTGCAAGAGGGCAGATGTATTTCAAAGGGTTTACCTGTATGACATTGCTATATTTCACAATTTCTCCCAACAGCTTTCTGTTCTCACTTTCATTCTGCTTTTGCTCCAATTCTGCTGCATGCTGTAAAAGAATGACCATTTCTTTAAATGCGACAAAGCTAGTGGGAATAGATAGAGTAAAAAGGAAATGGCACCACGTTAAAAATGCCTTCATCAGTCTGCAAGCATTATCACACTGAAAATATAAGCCATTTAACACCCAGCTCTTGTGCAATGTGATTTTCTGCACTATAATCACCTGGATCCTATGTAAGCACCCAGGCTTTTTATTATCCATAACAGAAACTCCGTGACAATTTATAGATCTCACATGAGATGCATGCTGTCACACCCAACAGGTGAAGCAATTCTAGGTGCTTTATTTCACTCCAGAGAGGGAAAAGAAGGATCTCTATGGTTAGCTTCACTCTTTCCATGTTCATTTTTTGTTTTGTTAATTACATAAGAAAGTATGGATTTTAATATATGACAAAACAAATTCAAACCCTGGCTTGGACTTGCCAAGCCAGGGTTTTGCAAACAGGCAGAGAACCAATTCTCAGCTCCTAGCTCTAACTGCTCTATAGCCGGCTGCAGCCACACACCATGGGGCTCAGGAAAACCCATCTACTGCACGTGAAAATGTATTTCAGAAGACCATGTTTAAGTATCCAGTTATAACATCTGGCCAGCTGGTTTTCAGTGACAGAAGAATTGCTCGCTCCACATGCCTTGTACTTGATGCAAAACAGAACCTGCCCAAACAGTTCAGGAAAGAATCTCCCAGGCTAAAGGCAAAGAAAACTGCCATCCTCAAGACCTTCCAGATTAAAGGGCAAAAAGCAGCTCTCTGCCCATGCCTCTGCCCAGCTCCTTGAAAGGAATTCTAAAACAATTGCATGATTTAAATCAGGGCCACTCCTGCTCTCATTAACTCATTTTTTTACTTTATAAGCAAATATTAACTGCTTTCAGAAGTTTTATAGCTGCAAGGCACAACCCCTAGCCCACAGGGCTTGCAACCTAAAGTCAGATAAAAAGTAGAGTAGGGGCAATAAACGCCACTCAAGAGGCAGGAGAGCTCACAGAGAAGAATACAAGGTTGCTGAGGTGGCATAATACCCCTCATGGTGGTTCCCAAGGAACTTGCTACTGTTCTTTTTCATTCTATTGTTATTATTCGACAGCCTGCAGATTGAGATAAGATTCCAAATACAGATGTCTCTTACTTGGAGTTTCTTCAGCAGCGCTGCTTCTGTATGGTTTCCTTGTTTGGCTTGCTTGGCTTTCCAGTATTGCTTCTGGGCTGAATATCGGTTCATAGGACACACCTTGAAAAGGCAGTCTGGAGAAAATCGAAAGAAATACCCATAAGTAAGGCTGAAAGACATTTCCTTTATTTGTGAGTACTTTTCGGTTTGTTTTCTTTTCCCAGAAATGCCTAGATACCACAGTGTTTGGGAACAGGCAGAAAACAGGTTGGCATAATGATACCAAAAGAGGGGTGCAGCATACCCGAGTCCATCGTAAATCCTTCAATTCCTCGCACACTCCCCACTGAGCAACCTCTCTGCAATCCCTGCAAGAAACCGAGATCTTGGGCTTGCAAGAGGCAAAACCGCATGCACCCTTTTTGGTAGCACCCTTTGCTGCAGCACTCCTGCACGGGTGCACTGGTTGCAGGCAGGTGACTTTTGATCCCTTGACAAAAAAGGATCCTGCTTTCCCCACTTCATACCTCTGGCTATGCTGTTCCTGCTAGCAGGGCTCAAACAAAGGACTATGTGGACACCCAGCTGCAAGCTATGAGCAACCTTCACACGTCGTTCTGTTCTGCATGCGCCTTCCCTGAGATTGATTAAAAAAACTAACACCATAAACAACAAAGTTACATTTACTGAGCTCCACCCTTGCTTTCCCAGCGCTTGACTGCAGCTGGGAGCTACGCGTGGTTCTTGCCACCTCACAGGAGCAGGGCTGGTTCCGAGGGTGCGGGCTGCTCTTCACAGAGCAGACTTGTCACTTGGTGGCACTAAGGGCAACTTTCACTGGCGGAGGCCACTGCAGGTGGTGAGCAGAGTGGAAGTCACCTCTCCAGAACCCACTCACCCACCCAACACATCTGCTGCCCCTGCTGCCCCATGGGCTTTTCTTTTCAAAGAAACGCTAAGCAGAGGACCTCTAGTACAACCTTTCACACCAGCAATCACAACAACATAACAGGAGCAGCTCGCGCTCACCCCTCTGGGAGCTTCCACTGAGACTTGCTGCCTTTGATAGTCCTCATCTTCATCCCATATTTGGTAATCAAGAAAAGGCATATAAATAGAAAAAAAAGAGAGACGGACAGAGGACACAGGAAGCCTGTCATGGCACAGAAACGTCCCCGCTGGTCTGAGCGCTTCCGCCATCAGCACCTCAGCTACCAGCCCACTCTTCCTTCCAGCCAGGACATGACGTCCCCAAGCACAGCGTGCACTTCACTAATGGTACTAAGTTCGGCTGTGTTAAAGAGTGAGAATGCAAGGTTCAGATGTGGTGCAAAAAGACACAGGGTAGGAGAGAAAGAATGTCATTAAACCCATCTTATATGTTGTAAATAGAGGTTAAGAAACATAAATATTTTACCCAAGCCTACTTTCTTTACATCTAAGTCTAACTTTAGTTAGTTTTAATCTAACTTCTTTAGAAGGATAAAAGATAGTCAAGCACTCTTGATCATCAATTGTTCTAAAAGCTAGATTTGAAAAGTATTTCAACTAGCAAGCACTGGAAATTGCCCTTTCATGTACTACCTGCATCAGCTCTCTACCAGCAAGAGGAAAGGAGATGAAGTATTAACTGTCTCTCAGGTTTTTGCTGTGAGATTAATCAGGACATACAGGGCTGACTGTGTATCAAGGTGTGAAACTCTTCTCGGCCATGGGCTGGGATTTACAGATGCTAAATAAAAGCAAGTCCCAAATTATTAGCCTGCCACGTCTAACTGTCATGAAGAGACAACTCTCTCTTTGGATTAATCTATCCACAGAGAAAAAAGATCTCGGAGGACTGTCCTCCTTTCTCCACGCTTGGGTGTCAGCAGGCAAGCAACTCATCTACCTGTCTCACAGCCACTCAATAAGCACAAGTCAAAGCCATGTAGGACCACCGGAAGACCAAGCTGCACAGAACACAGTATGGAAATTGCTCCTCACAAAAATATATAAAAGAGAGGTGGCGTGCCATGCTTATGTCCATGTGAACTGCATTAAGTGCTTATTTACCACAGCACTTAACACAGTTAATGGTATGCACATCATATACCATAAAATGATTTTAAAGTGGCCTTCCCTACCTTCAGCAACCCTGCTAGCTTTTCAGAAGAGATTCTCCTTCCAGCAGCAGCCTATTATCTACTACAATCACAATGCCCACACTAAGTACGTATTCCAGGTTCATGCTAGATCGGTGCCTAAAAGCCCTTATTGTCCTAACCAAGCCTGCATTTCATTTTTAGATACGGTAGAATCTAGTCACACACACTGTCACAAAAAGTCAGCAGGGGAAGCTAAAGGGAATGACAGCAAAGCCATGGCACAGGTTGTCAACCACGAAGGCAGATTAGCAGTGGAGTTTTTATTTTGCAAAGCTATCTCCTCACTATTTATTTTCTAGATTAAGTTCACATCTACAGTTATTGACCAGGGCTAGCTTCAGCCCTCCAGTTCACACCACGGATCACATGTGGAAAGACCCACATGTCATATACATGACAAGAAATATTTCCTATCTCTCCGTCTTTCCTTTGTGTGTAGAAAGACAATTATCCAAAGCATAACCTCAAAAGCTAGTTACCTAGGCACATACTACTCTCATTTTCAACACTATTAATTCATTGGGATCATTCCTTTGTGCAAGGAGGATGGAGAAGATATTCAACTACATGTATCTATTGCATAGGTAATTGCTAAAACCATATCACAGCGAGCACTTCTCACAACATCAACACTAGAAAGAAAAATCTAATGTGAAGACTTGCCTTACCCTTCCTAAATACATAAAATGAACACTCACTTCTTAACAAAGCGAGCAGGGGGCACACACAGCTCTAATCAGGCCCGAGGGAGTGTTACCTGGTCCTCTCGCGCTGCCTCCCTGGAGCTAAAAGCATCTGCACTGACCACCCCCAAACTAACCCGGCCACTCACACGTACATCTGTCCCTGTTGCCAAGGGGGAACACCTATAAACATGTATAACTTTAAAATAAGCTGAGAAGGAAAAAGAAACCTGATGCTGAAGATGACTTTGAGCAACAGGATTTCAGCTCATAAGACTTCCGTCAGCTATTATTTTCTGTAAGCATCTGCAATTACTAAACACGCATTACCACTCCATCACTGTAGAGTGCAGAACACTCCAGCAAAGACTCATTTCTCTGAAGTGGCAAAGCTTCTTTTTACAGGACCATCTTTTCATTTCTGCAACTGTGCAGACATCCTGCACCTCAAGCAAACGCCCTGCTTCCCATCGTCACGTGGAGTCTCCCAGCACCGCGCTGCCACGGAGCACAGAAATGCAAGACACACACGACTCTGCAAACGCAGCTGTCCCCCTACGCTCCCAGTCACTAATTAATTTCTCCTACTGATTCTTCTCAAAGGGAAGAAAATGTGGAATAGGAGGTGCTGGAGATCCTCAGCCATACAGCTGGATCTGTAGCCAGGCTGCATGACACAGAGCCTCCCACACCACCGTCTAGCTCCTTAAAAGCCAAAATAATATGGACTTTATTATTATTATTATTATTATTATTGTTAATAAATATTGTTTAAATTGTATTTTTCCCTTCTGCCAACTTATGGAAGAAAAACTTCACATTTTTCAAGAGAAATTTTTCCCTACTTGTTTTTTTAGTTCTAAACCAAATGAAAATAGCTCATTTGATTTTTTTTTCCCTCCTCTCAGCATTTCTATTTACTTTTATTGTAGTAACACGAAGGTATTGTGCTTAGTAACACTAAGCATCAGGAAAACAAAATGTATAAAAATCTATAAAAGCTATAGCTTAAATAAACTGGAAGACAAGTGAAACAGAGGCACGAGGTTAGAAAGGCCCTTGCCAGTACCTGTGGCAGATCAAAAGTTCAGGCCACCAGGATGCCATGAGTCAGACTGTCTCTTCTGACCTCTCCAGCCAGCTCTGAGTGCTCTGGTTCCTAACTCATTTCTTTGGGAATTTCAAATAAATGGTTCCCTTCCCTAAAACACTAATTAAGTAAGTAGTAGTAAAAGTAAACAAACTGCTCTAAAGCTACCAGCTGGTTTCAGGCACTCAAATTTCATGCGCTCCACTTCTGCAGCTTTACCAATCCTCCCATCCTCCCACAGCCTTGCTGGCAAAATACGAATTTCCGACGCACAAAGTGAAGTCGGAGCAAGTGAGAAACAACCTCCCTCTCTCCCCACCACTTTTAAATCTCCACATTTTTTTTACAGCTCCCAAAAAAGGGAACAGCCTCTCTCCCTTCCTGCAGGTCACATTACAGATACAACCTCCTACATATTTGCTTGCTAGAAAATAAGAAAATGTTATTCTTGCTGGGAGACATGGCAATGACTTATTTTATGGAAAAGAAAAAAGTTACATTTATTAACCAGAACAATAAAAGGTGGAAAACAGCAAGCCTAGATTGCAGGAAACAACGCACAGAGGATGCATTCGGCACCAAAGCAACAGTTGTGCCCGAGACTGTGGATGTGCGGGAAGGGCCCACGCTCACCAGGGCTGTGCAGAAAGGCAGGAATAGGTGGAGCAGGTCCCCTGCCTGAAAAACAAGCCTGGAAGGAAAATAATTCCTTACATCTTTCAGATGGTTGCCTTCCAATGCCTAGTATAGTGTAAAGATGGCTTACAAGAACATTTGTTAGAAGCTCTGTCACATGCACTTTTCCTTCTTTGTGTTTTTTTTTCTTTTAAAGTGTTATATATTAAAGTCTTATCCACCACATAAGACTCCAGCAATTTGCAGAATTAGTGATATTATCATATGGCTTCAGTAGAACTGACAAGGGCACTGAAGAGTCCTGAGGACAACATAAACAGCCATTGGGAATCTGAAAAGAAACAGGAGGGAACTATGGTGCTGGGAGGAACAATGTGAACACAGAGGAACTATTCAAAATGATGGAGTAAAAGGCAAGGCAAGAAGAAAATGGCAGAAGGACAGAGGGAAGGGTCAGATGGAGGAGTGAAAGAAAGACAGCAGGGAGCCACAGCAGAAAGGAGGGAGGGAAGAGGAAGGAGAACAATGTGAGAACAAATTTGGACCATACTACACAAATTGAAGGAAAAGAGGAATTTCTACAAATTCAAGCACTGCATTCATTGTAGGTATCTTGTGTTAAGGGGCGATGAAATGCAGGGAAATTTAAATCAATCATTATACATTTGAGACAGAAGAGACTTCCTGTTACTTCCTTTCTCAGAGTTGCCAAATGTGACCTACAAGCAGGTCCTACCTGTGCTGCTTTACACCTTGGAAGCTAAAGCACTTCCTCCCAGAGACAACACATTAAGCTACAGAGTGTTAAGGTCACGGTTTAAGGAAACATGCAGTTCTGCTGATGACGTGACTTCTCTTTTTCAGTTAGAATCATACACCTGGCTTGATCAGTCCCTTAAATTAAACCACAAGAAAGAAAATGCTTTCTCTATTCAACAGTCTTCAGGAAGCACGTGCGGAACCAAATTCTGTACTCCTTCCCCGTGATGCAAATCAGCAGTAGGCACCCTGAGGAGCACAGAGCCACTCCACATCCACACCAGTGTGACTGAGCGGGGAATGGGGCCTATATTTTCTATATATTCAGACATAAAATGAAAGGCAACCACAGCTTTCGGTCTTCACTTCAGTGACACCCAATTCTGTAGGGCGTTCTGAAAGGGCGAGAATAGCTACCACCCCCACAACAAAAAAGAAAGTAAACACATAACAAAAATGAAACTGCTATTTTAAGACCTCGCTTTACAAAGGCTTTCAAGTTCAAATCAGCAGCGCAGGACCTAAATTTGATCTCTCAGTGAACTCTGTAGGGAAGATACAAGCAGTCAGCAAACACAGTCCCTTTTGGGTGAGCGCAGCAGCAAAAAGTTGATAAAATGCTACAGAGGACAAGCAAGCACAGGCCTCTGATGTTAATTTTCAGAGTCAGTCCCCTAAACATCTCGTTAGAAACATGCCTTTCTCATAGCACTTTGACTCTCAGGTCATGCTCCAACCTCAGATCACACCAGTGTCGGCCACCAGCAATAAAAACATTGTAAACCACACAGAGAGCAAATTCTATTACTAAGGAGGTCCTACTCTTCCTGCTGTTAGATGCTATTTCTAGTTGTTTAGGTCTGATCACTCAATTAATCGTTCACTTCTAAGTCTTCTTGCTATGTCAAGAACCTACGTAAAACAATTTTTGTTTGTTTTGTTAACTTAACCGTTTTTATCAAATGCTATTTTCCCAGAAAATTCTTGGGGAAAATAGTTCTTGCTTGTATTTCTTGGTTATAAGACAACTGGTAGCAACTGTTTGGCTTCAGTGCTTTTCAGCAGAGAAGTCACTTGAGAAAGAATGGAAAAGCTGTGCTTCTGAGTGCTCTCATTTCTAAAGACACCTAACCGCCACCATTTTCTAAGTTGGAAATTTCTACATGGGGAAACTCTAGGCTCCACAGGTATTTGTTTGGGCCTGTCTATACAAGACTCCGACAGGTCTATCTGCACTTGCCACACGCCCCCATCTCAAAGCTCCTACCTGATCTACACTGCTGCAGATGTGTTAGCCTCACTGTTTGCTGTGTGTAGTCTGTCTCAAGATGAAGGACAGCAAAGCTCTCCCCAAGTTGCAGCTGTCTGTCTCCAGTTGCTAAACTCCAACTAGACAGCAAGTCATTCCTGTGTTCTCAGCAACACCCCTGTTATTCCTAAGCTCAGAATTAGAGTTGTAAGATGAAGGAGAAACAAAACAAAACTAGAGCTTTTATCTTTGCTGCAGCCATTCTCACGGCTGCCGTTTGTGTACACGTAGCTGAAGTGGCATGAGACACTAACTACATGGACCCCCTAATAACATAGCCCTGATGTTTCAGAATAGTGGATTGCATCAACTAAGGCAGTAGTTGATGTAGTAATTCAGCTTTTCCTGCAGCTGTTGCAGTTCATGCAGACTTGTGTGTTATGACAGTGCTAGCAATAGTAGAATAAACTACTTTAAAATTAAGAAGTCAGGCATGTGTGTCCCAAAACAGAAAGGCACAGAGCATGAGGAGAAAGGAGGGCTGCTGAAGACAAAAAGGAGGTAAGAGGCAGCAATGAAAGAGAGGAGAAAAGCAGCAACTAACAAGATCTGGGTCGGGGAAGGAAGGGAGAAGGTGCAGAGAAGTGGAGAATTTAGAAGGAAGGAAAGAAAGGAGAGGAAAACTAGCAGTGGGAGCTAGAGATAGAAAGATGTGTTATGAAAGCCATGGGATGAGGTTGCAATAGGAACAGTGCCAAATCTGTCTACAGCTAATAGAAAACATTCTCCTGCAGGACCTGGAATGTAACTTGGGAGTAGAGTCTCTGCACTCCCCTCTCAGCAGAAAGCAGCTGGACATTTCTTGTCTGTCACTCACCTCCCTCCAGCACCTCCAGCTCCCTACAGACACAGATACTACTGCCACCCAACTGTCAGGTCCCTGGTGCTGGGAGCTCAGTAACCTTACGCTCTGGATCAAAGTGCCCAAACCTCTCCGAGGCTGCTAAAAGCACGTTTTCTGGAAACCACCAGAGCAAAACACCCTGACACTCCTTGGTCTTTCAAATCATAAAAGAACATCTGAGAACTGCAATGAGAGAACCTTGCTGAGGCTATAAACTCCAACATCTGAAAGTTAGACAATGAAAAAAATTAAGCTTTTCTTAACCTTCATTCAGCTCCCAGGTTGTTTGCATTTTGAGATATTCTGCAATTACACCATCACATAAAAATCTTTTCCAGTGCCCCCTGTCTCATATAGAAACCAGAGTATGTTCTACGTTGTGTAAAAAATCTGGGTGAGAGAAACTCCTGCCCAGAGAACCCCCACCTCAGTTTTACTGCAACCTGGAAGCTGACATTTAAACATATATTTGCAGGCAGGGAGAGGATGAAATCACACCTAGAGAGCATCCCGGCTTCCAAAGCTTGTTTCCCATTTACACTAAGAGCTGGGTTTACAGATGCTGATCAGAGTGTGGGAAGTCTTGGTTTTCTGTGGATGGAATAGCTTAGCCTCAGACTACAAGAAAAGAAGTCCCTTTCCCGCTGTGTTCCAAATGCCCCTAATGCCTTCTCTGCTTTGGCACTTAATTGTCAAGATTTGCCATTCACATTCCAGTTTGGAACTTCAGCAGTGCATCCTCAAATGAGGAAGACATCTGGCAATGAAGGCAAATCTTTGCCCAAGAGGTTAGAACATGCATCAGTCAGTCATTAAAAAAATCACTCCCAGTTACTGACCTCTGAACTTCTTTGGAGGGTTAGCAAGGTCACCTGCATCTGGTTGAACCACACATCTGTCATCCACTAACCTGGAAGAACAAAAGTTGTTAGATTTACTAAGACATCTATTTAACATCAACACAGATAATTACAGATACATGCCTATCATGTTGTGGGTACACAGTTTCCAGCTCAAGCCAAAAATATCTTAGAAACTTTAATGTTCAGTTATTCAGTGTAACCAAGAAAAGAATAATCTACATTCTCCTTAGAGAAAGGGGATTTCTTGTGTTGCACTAAATTAAGGCCGAAATTTCAGAACTCACTTCACTTAAACCCAGTTAAAAGTCTCTTTTGTTGCAACATGCAGATTGATTTTGTGTAAAATTCTTGTTTGCTTTTGCAACAGCACATTAACCCTGAATCAGAAAAAGGTTCTTAAAATAAGACCTCCAAGAGAAAGGCTGGGAAGCCAGCTTTGCATTAGGTAGGGGAAAGGAAAAGTTCTGCTAGGCTCCATTTGAAGTTATCTTAGCCCAAAATCTGTAAGCTGTCCCATGCCTGCAGATTCCTGCATCCACAAAGAGGTCTTTTAAAGGTAACCACTCAAGAGTATTCCCATGTGGATCTATTTATACAATTTGGGCATGCAGGGTTTGGAGTTTTTCCTCCAAATTATCTGCTGTTTCACAACTGTGTTTTATCTAGAATAAGAGGTCGCAATCTGATATAGCACCTTAGGTTTTAGTCTTTAAAAATTTTAGTGTTATTCTCCTCCTCCAAGGACAACCATTAAGATCCAGCTCGCTGATCAAAAGACACATTTTCTTTAGCTAGGAGAGTAAGTATTTACTTAATCCACACCAGAAAATATAAATAACAAATAGACTTCTCATAATATTTTAAAAGTTAAGTAAACAATAAAATTCAGAAAGATTATAAGTCACACTTAGCAGAAAAATATTGTTGATCTTATCACAGAACTTCCTAAACATAAATTCAGACTCCCTTCAGGAAGTATCCTGTAAATAATCTGCCTGTTGCAAACAATTATTCAGGAAAATCATGTTTAAGGAGACGCCACTGCCCTACACTTGGCAATAACAGTCTTAGAAGGATTTTCTGTGGGAGATTGCCAGAAATAGGCACAAATTTTGGCCATACAAATCAAGCAAATCAAGTATTCAATTTTCAAACAAATGGATGCAGATTTGAGTCAATCCGTCACAGCACTTGCACCTCAGAGAATTTTGCACCTCAGAGAAGCTCACTGGTGCCAAGGGCAAGAATAAGCGGGTCAGTGTGCTCCTAAATCCTAGAATCACATCAAAAACAGGGCTAGAAAAGACCAACTTCTCTCCTCTTGCCCTAAGTGAGGCTTACACTGTGCCTCTGTCACTCCTGACACACACCTCCATACTCTGCTTTTCAGGACTCGCAGCGAGCACATTAACCCAGGAGCAGAAGGGGAAGGGGTGCCAGGCAGGAAGGTGCCTTGGGCCTGTTCCTCGGTTGTGCCTCATTCTCTGCTCTCGCAGAGCTCCCAAGGCAGGAATGGTCCTTACAATAAAATGTCAGCACGTGGGCATTTCCTGACACACAGAACTTGAACTTGTTATATCGTACAAGCAAAGGCACCAGCTATTTAAATACTGATTTAAATTATTATGCAAATGTTCAAGCTACTGCGGCATCAAAGCAGCTTTGGCCAATGTAAAGGGTTTAATAGTTTAATTCTCTAGCTGGACTGCAACTGGGCAATACTGCACTGTGCCCTCCTTTGTGGAGGAAAGTAGAGGTGGCTTTTATCCCTCCTTCAGCATTAGCTGGCACAGCCCACCGTACCCTGCACGGTGCTCGAAGGCCCACTGCTGAACAGTCCTACCTACCTCTATCTCCCTCTCCCTCCATTTCCTCCCCACCTTCTTGATGGGGTTAAACCTGCCACTTCTCATCACATTCAAAGCCAGCCTGGCCTAGAAACGATGCTCTTGTGGGCAGTGCTCTGTCACGGCTCCCGCTTTACCTAGGAGGCATCAAACCCAAGGAACACGAGGGCTCACGCTCTGCACCAGCTCAGCCTCCTGCTCCGGTCCCTGCTCGTGCTGTATTCCAAAACTTCTGCCCAGGAGCCCAAGAGCCAGCAGCAACCAGGCACCAAGCACCTTGCTTACAGGGAAAGTTTCTTTGCAACTCTTTTCTGGCAGCTACCTGTTTATGTCCTAAGGGTGGTGCCAGCCATATCTGTGATTGAATTCTAATCAATACATCTCTGAACGCTTCTTACCTTACAGCCCCTTGCAGCCATTCTGGATCCTATTAAGTACTCACTTTTGCAACATCTTGTGGCAAGCAATCCCACATATAAGCTGGCAAGCAGTCTGAAAAGAGGGTAGATCAACTTCTACTCCTATTCACTACTGGAATGAAGATTGTGCTTAACATAACCAACTGCAGACTTCTCTCACGGCTGCTAATAGCTCTCCACACCCTCAGGATGGGACAGAAGCGGGGGAAGGAAACACCTGGTAGTAATTTTCATTAAATCTTTCTACTGGGTTCAGGGCCTGAGAACCCCCCACAGGGACACCAAGGGCTTTTGGGGAGAAAGAATAAGTATTTGAGGAACAGGACACAGTGGTAGAAGTATAAGCCATAGGGCAGGTACAAAGGCAGAAAGGCTAATGATGGGATAGATGGGTTTCTTGGTAAGAATCACAAATGCTGGAGAAATCTTCATGTCCTACAAGCTATCTTGATTACCGAACACAGTCTAAAGACAAACACCAACATCAAGGGCTTTGAGTAACTTGCAGACATAGTGCAAGGGTCAAGGAATACTTGGATGGTAATAATCCCAGAAAAAAAGGTACTTACACTGATGAGTTATTTTAAAACTATTGTTGCGACATTTTCAAAGCACCAAAACAATCCAAGAGAAAAGGTTATACCAAAAATGGAATGATGATGATTTTCATTAATTTGAGGGTCTTTCATAATGTAACATGCTTTTAAAAGGATCCAAGAAAGCAGCTACATAACATAAAATTATCATTCATTGATTCATTTATCATTGACCTTGCAGAAACGTGCCTTCAGTTTAAAAATATATCATCCTTAAAGGGGTTTTGGCTCTTCTTACCAACAGAGAAACACTTTCATTTTTTATAGGCATCATTATTAAGCAAAAGAACATAGAAACTAATGCATGAGTAGAAATAAAGCACACTCTCATACACATTCACATACATAACCATATATATGTAGATGGATGTGCATGCGTATGTAATTTCTGTTAAAAAACACAAGCCCCAGCTATTGCTGTTTTAGTATTATAATACACTGGAATATGCACAAGGACCAAGCTTGGTATCCTCTACACAAACGCCAAGTATTTTATGCCTCCAAGAGCTCAATAAATAACACTGGAGTTTCTCACACAGACCAAAGGCATTTCCTCTCTCAATTGCTCAGCTTTTACTTTCTTAGCTCCTGTGGGTTCAGCATTTCACCTCTTCTCTCAGCAGCACAAGGCCCCTCAGGAGCCGGAAGAGGGGACAGACCTTGGCAAGCAGGGCTGGAGTTTTTAATTGCCAGCAGAGCCAAGGAGAACCTTTGCTCAGCCCAAGCTCATAAATCAGGCTACGGTTAGCTCCCAAAGACACTACCTTGTCACCCTCTCACAAATAGAGAACCAGAGCTCAAACACCTTTGCTCCACAGACATCCCTCCACAAACAGAACCTCTTATCAAGAGCTCCCCTCGACACCCTTCTCCCCTCATGAATTAGAGCTTTTGCGCTCACACCACCCAGCACGCGGTAGCTGCTCAGGAAAGAGGCGCCAGACGTAGTGCTAACAATGGGTTACTGAAACCTGCCTGCCCTGGAAGTCGGGCACCAAACACTGGAGTGCCAAAACAACCAGGTCCACCCAGTTCTTCTCCAGGTCCACCCACTTTTCATTTCATTTAGCTTCTTATCAGGCATCAAGGTCAGCCTATTTCTTGCTTGCTTCGTGTAGTCTCCTGCCAAGAATGTACAGTCATTATACTTCACCCTTCCCAAAATGTGAGCTCATGCTCCTTTTGCTATCAGACCTGACTCAAAATGATCCCACCACTCCATTCTTCAGGTCTGCTAGATGAAATTTGCCCTTTGTCCCATCTCCTTCCTTTCCAAAGGCTGATTTTCTCCTCTTGTGTTTTTGCATCTGCAATCCTTACAGGCTCCCCTACGTTCACCCCAGGTTGCCCAGGAAATAAAAAGAACCTCAGCTGCCCTTGAAGCCCCCCCTGCACCACTTAGGAAGGTTCCTTGTTCAAACTCCATTTTAGTGAACAGGAGGGTCACCGTAGGCAATATTTAAATAGAACTGTACCACACGCCAGTGAGCCCAGAGGGAGGCCACACCTCTGCCTGCAACGTAAGTGCGTTTGGCTCCAGCCCCGGACATCAGGAGCCCCCAGCCGCTCGTACCCTACTGAAAAACACCTGTGTAGGACACTTGGAGTCGCATTATCAAACACCAAGGAGAGAGAAGGGCACCAAGCAAGATACCGCGTGCGTATGAACCAGACGCTCTGGCATCGCACTAGCAGCTACACTAGCAACAGCCCTGGAGCTTCCCACTTATCTCATAGTGCATCCAAATGCTCCTGCAGCTGGGTCTGCAGCTGTGCATAGCGGAGTGCAGAAAAGCAGAAGTTTTGCTTGTTCAATTAAATACTCCAGCTATAAATCTCAAATGGCACTTTGTTATTCTTTTGTGTTGTATTATATTCACTCGTGCCTTTAGCTTGTAAAAGCTTCAGGAATCTCTTAGGTAAATTTGTCTATTTTATAGTTAAATACACATTTAAAATATTAGGTAAACTAAAGCAGTCTATAACAATAGAATATAGGGTTATTTGAAAACTATAGTGGAGACAAGGAAACAAGATTTTTAGATTTCAGTCTTGATTCTTCAATCTTCTTGGTTAGCTTAATAGGTAACTCACTCATTTGTGACAAAATTGATATAGAGCTTAACTTGGAGACCCCAGTTTTTTGCCTAGTCCACAAATGCGTATTTGCACACTATTTCAAGCTTCTCAAGTCAACGCCACCACCCACATTAAATCCCTTATCAGTGGGAGAAAACGCATGCATTTTCCCCGGGGCAAAACAGAACCTTAGAAGTAGCAACGGCAGCAGGAGCTGGGCTGGCCTCCTCCCCATAGCTTCATTCCCAGGCGCACGGAGTCCTGCTGCGCTTCCCCAGAACGCTGCTCCTCTCCGTATAGGCTCATTGCGGCCTCCGTCTGGCTCCGTAGGTGTGAAAAATAAATGATGTTCCCATGAAACCGAGGAAATGCCTAGTGGCTTTTGCCCTGTTTGTTTTTGTTTTTTTTTTAAAGAAAATATGTAGGGTTAACCTCTGTCCTATAAGGATGTTGTGATGGCCTAAACATTCTGAAGAAAAATGTAACACAGAAAAAAATACTTTTTTAAATGGAATTATTATTGAAACTATCTTTTAAAGCTAAGAAATGGAAAGGATAAAAGAAGAAGAGTTAGGAAAATTTTCTGAGAGTGAGCAGTGCTGGCTTGCCAAACCTAGACCAACTGAGAATTTGCATCACCTGGGAAATTTGATGAGTTTTCCATTACTAGCATGTTTTCACTTTCCAGCAAAATCCTGGCAGCCTTTGAACTCACTGGCAAAATTTCCACTGACTCAGCAAGACCAAGATTTCACCCCAGCGGGCCCATCTTTGCAAAGCCTGCAGTGGGATGAAGGGAAGTCAGCAGCAACACTGACCATGCAGTGGGGCTGGGGATTCTTTGGGAGCACCCCCACTGAGCTGGCATGGAATATGGGACTTGTATGGCCAGCATCCAGCCACATAAGCCTTTGGTATCTACCTCAAACTCACCATCTAAGTCCCCTCCATTGAGAGACAGGCACCTCCAGAGGGCAACCTGAACCTGCTCTAGGATGGATGTGTAAAACAGCAGGATGAATTGCCTTCAGGACAAGGCCTCTCCTTCTCTCCCTTGCCTAACTTTGGGGTGACTACACTTGGGCAAAATGAGTAAGCAAGACCCCAACCACTCTGCAGCCCCTCTACAAGACCTTCCCTCCTTGCTTGAGCTAAAGGTGTCAGGCTTTCCACACTAAAGGTGTCAGCCTTTCAGGCTTTCAGCCTTCCTTGTGTCAGGCTGAGAAAACCCAGGTGGGCCTGCCTGAGAAACTCCTCAAGCTTCCTGGGCAGAGCTGCACACCAGATGCGCATGTCCAATTCCAGGTGCAAAATTATCATATAAAAACATCCCTGAATGTGCACACATATCGAGGACAAACAGTGCATGTCTCCTGGATAAAAGCAGCAGTCTTTCTGGGTTTTTTTTTGTTTTGTTTTTTGGAAAGACATCCATAATAAGCTTTTCTTTTTTCAATGTTGATACAGTTTGTTTCAAAAGATTGCAATCACGGGGGTGTGGTGGGAACAACAGCAAGGATCTTTCTTCGGTTTCAATTACACTCATTAAGCAGTGACAGTAGTGAGTATCTCAGGTAAGTGCACACAGAAACAGAGCAGCTGAAGACAGCACTATCAATTACTGTAAGTTGTTTAAAATTGGAAATTTGATCAGTTCAAACCCATACTTTAAAAGTGGGGCATATAGGCAAAGGTATTTTTTTAATATTGTCACTTTTTAAGCACATAATAATTAAAAGACAAATATGTCATGATCTGCTCACAGGCTGTGTCGCAGGCTGCTCTAAGTATTAGGCCACATAGCGTATTAAAAAGAGGCTTTAGAGTCATGTTCTTCAGGGCAGTGGCCGCTTGCCACTTGTCCAGGATAACCTCCCAATATTCCCTTTATTTATTGTAGGAGCACCTAAGGCATCCTTTATCAAAGTTATTAAATATGATCCACTTCTGCAGCTCTTTTACATAATCCTTTCTCAGCTGGCTCTTACGGAAGGCAAAACCTGCAGCAAGTTTGTGAAACAGCACTGCTTAGCTAAACAAGTAGAAGGAAATTCAAAAATTATGATTAACTTAAGTGCAACTTCTGCCCTGCTTGCCTCCAATGTAGAAACATATATATATATATATATATATATAGCATGGAGGAAGTAGGATAAGTAGGTATTAACATATGTGCAGGATGAGGAAGTTGATGAGGCCTTCTGCAGACAGCTGGAAGTAGCCTCATGGTCACAGGCCCTGGTTCTCATGGGGGACTTCAACAACCCTGATTTCAGTTGAAAAGACAACACAGCAAGGCACAAACAGTCCTGGAGGTTCCTGCAGTGTGTTGGTGGTAACTTTTTGACACAGGCTGTGGAGAAGCCAAAGAGGAGAGGTGCTGCTGGACCTCGTACTAACAAATAGAGAGGAACTTGCTGGAGATGTGAAGCGGGGGCAGCCTTGGCTGCAGTGATCATGAGTTGGTGGAGTTGAGGATCCAACAAGGAGGATGCAGGGCTCTAAGTAGCCTTGCTACCATGGACTTCAGGAGGGCCAGCTTTGGCCTCGTCAGAGACCTCCTTGGAAGGCCATGGGCTAGGGGCCCAGGAGAGCTGGGTAGTATTCCAGCAGCACTTTCTCCATGCTCAGGATCCATGCATCCTTATGAGTAAGGAGTCAGGCTGGGGTGGGCAGGAGGCCTGTATGGATAAGCAAAGAGCTCCTGGCAAAACTCAAAGAGAAGACGGCAGTATACAGAATGTGGAAAAAAGTACAGGCTCCTTGGGAAGATTTTAGGAATGTTGTCAGGGAGTGAAGTGATGCGACAAGGAAAGCTAAGACACATTTGGAATTATATCTGGCAAGGGGTATTAAAGACAACAAGAAGAGCTTTTTCAAATATATCAATGGCTAAAGAAAAATTAAGGAAAACATGGGTCCACTGGTGAGCAGGATGGGTGTCCTGGTTACGAGAGACACAGAAAATGCAGAGTTGCCGAATGCCACCTCTGCTTCAGTAAGGGCAGCCCTCTGGGATCCCAGTCCCTAGGGACAAGATAAGAAGCCTGGAGAGAGGATGACTTGCCCTGGAAAGCGGGGGCACTTGCCTTGGAGGAAGATTGGGTCAGAAAGCACTTAGGGGAAACTTAACACCCACAAATCCATGGGTCCTGATGGGATGCACCCTAGAGTGCTGCGTGACCTGGCAGATATTAGCTCAGCCATCATCTCCATCAGGTCCTGGGGAACAGGGGAGATGTCGGAGGACTGGAAGAAAGCCAGTGTTCCTTCCAACCTTAAGAATTCTGTGATTCTATGAAAAACCTTGGCACTGCGATCACCATAGGCTACTCAAGAATTTTCAGAGGCAAGCAAGCCTGTGTTGTTACATGAATTTTAGGCATGTAACTCACAGGTGAGTCCCTTTCACAGTGATTTCAGAAAAGTGATTTCAGAAAAGCAGCATTCCTGCTCTCAGGAGTGGGCCGATGTACAGGACTTGCTACGAGGCTGGCCGTTTAGCCAGGGGCCATGGGCACCAGAGAGGACACAAAATAATCCCATCAGAAAAGTCTCAACGCTTGACTCGCATCAGAATTCAAGCCCTTTATTTGGCATGGTCTAGAGCTACCTGCAAATATGTTGCACATCCTTGTCAATGTTTACTGGAGAGGGCTGCTTTGAAGAGCTGCATACTAATAAAAGGAAACGGGAAGGCTCAATTTGCTACTGTTAACACCATTTAATGAAAGCAGAGGGAACGGTTTGCTCAGAAAATACTGTTGAGAAACACCAGTATCTGTCTAGTGATCCCAAAAGTGATCTCATCACTGAAAATGGTAATTAAGGCATTCACACGTATACATCAAAACAACAGCCCTTATTATAAAAAGCAAGCACAAGTAAAATGACAGAAATAGGAACTTATATTTAGTTGAAATGCTATAATGTAAAAATATTATGTATTTTTAAGTAGCCAAGCCAGTCTCAAACACTGTAATGCACAGCAACACTCTTCTATTGACAGACCCATGTATATACATTACACATAAATGTACACTTACATGCACCCAAATTATCTATCCTGCAAACTCAGTGTGGAATCTAGGACCTGGAAATCAAGTCAAGTTCTTCCTCTACTTTTTAAAATCAACAGTAATAATCCCAGAAACCAACTAATGTCCAATGTCAGGTAAAATATGGATGCAAAGCACTTAATTGAAATACTGACATTTTAAACACTTTGCATTGGTGTTTATTTCACACAGCAATAGAGAATCTTACGTACTTATCTGTAATTTTTTCTTCCAAGATATATGTGTGTACATACACACATATATATATTATTTTCCTCTCATATAATATGACTACCAAAACACCCCCTATTTCAAACTTCATTCTATGGCAGGATGCCAAATGAAGGAAGGCCCCACTTGATTTCAGAGGCAATCAAACAGTGAAAAGTCCTTAGGTAGCAGAAACACATGCAATTCCACTGAGGTAAGTCAAACAGAGCTATTTGATGGCAGCTAAGAATCTGTCCCTTTTTTAAAAAAATATTCTTTACACAGTGAATTTTGGTTGAACAACACCAGAGACTATTTTCAGTGCAGGATAATACTAATATCCCGCCACAGTCGGGCAACAGGACTTGAACCATGGATGGCTGCAGTCCCCTGCACTACATTCTGACTCGAGAACAAATCTGGGCTTTCAGTTGGAGTAAGCACCTTTCCCAACCACACTCTTGTGAAGGCAACGCTTCCTAGGAACAGTGCTGGCTGCCTTTGCTCTCACATGAAAAGAGAAAGCTCTGTTTAGCAGAGCAACGACCACAAAGCTACCCCCAATGCGCAATTCAGCTCCCACAACCCTATTGCTGGTTTCAGCATTTGCTTCTGCCTCTAGGGATGACGACTTGGTTTGCAAGAATTCCCTGCAAGAGGTCTCCTCACTCTTTGATATGCGGCCAGCACTCATTGATGGTAAGGAGAATTACGCACACTTATTAAAGGATAAGAGAGCACTTTACATCAACACGTGCTCTAATTTTCTAAACAAAAGGCTATATTTTTTTAAACTTTCATTTTGCAATGATAAATGTTTACAAATTTTTGTGGCTGAGACAGAAATTTTTGAGATATTGCTATCCTCTTTCTTTTGTGTTAAAGAATGAAAAAATAACTTCAAATAAGAGCCAGCTGAGAAATTACAGCAACTTTATTTACTCATTTTTCTAAGCAAAGCAGAGCCAGTTCTAGGACAGATCATTTTGGGAGCTCTTCCAGGTTACTTCAGAGCTGCTCTCCCCATAGCTGGGAGCAGTTCTCGGAGCCCTTCGCCACACCTGCACCCAACCTGTACATGCTCGCTTGGGAGACTTACATGAACCAGCACCAAGCAGCAACCTGAGCAGGCTATGTTTGGGAACGCTCCTTTCAGGCAGGAGAGGAATTGGGAAGTGAGTGAGTCAAGAAAGAGCAGCCAGAAACAAAACGGCCACACAACAGCTTCCATGCAGGTATACAGGTACGAAGGTGATGGAGGAGAAAAGGACAATGCACTGCTCCGTTGTTCGCACTAAGCTTTCCTGACTCTTAAAATGGGAAAATACCCTGACAAGCAGCTTCCACTCACACACTGCCTTCAAAACCTTTCTCAAAGCCAGGGCCACCATGCAGCTTGTCATCACTTTTAGTTTAAATGCACTGAGGTTGTACCTATAATAGCAAATGCACACGTCCAGGGACGTTCCCAGGCAGGGAGGGCAAGTGGCACGGCAAAGGCCAGCAGTAGCAGCCATCTGCACCAGTAGAGTTTCCAAGGACTCAGCAGCTTTTATTCCTGCACAGGATGTGGAGAGACCATTAGCAGGATCGTGCCAAAATCACGCCAGGAAATCACGCAACTTGTAGGCACACGCAACCACCTTCCAGCACAGCAGAACACGAGCACATTTCCATTTATTTATAGGAATAAAACAGACATATTTGACGTGGTATAGTTGAGCTAGCACTTCCAACTGCCCTCTTTGTGTTGAGGACATTATGCCGAACTGGGGAGTGAGGATCCACTTTTCACCCCACCGCTGGAGCAATGACTCTGCTGAACACTGAGGAGCGCTGACTCCCAGCTCTGCTGTCAGTCGTCCAAAAGTTATATCACCCACTAAGGTGTGTCCTAACAACTAGCTTTGTTACAAAGAAATGAATTGGGCCTTTTACTTTAAGGTCCTCCAGTTTAGCAGCATTCTTTCAGGCTGAACCAGAAAGCTTCCAGCTCTCTTCATACAGTTGTTCCTGACACCATAAGGAAAAATGCCTGCATATCATCATTTTCTAGTTGAGGAACTGGAATGCTTTATCATTTCTCTACATGCACTCGGAGTTAATTGGCAGAGAAACAAAGAAATCTCATCTCCGACAACGGCCTCCACTTCAGCAGTACAGTGAGGAATGGAATCCCCTTTATTCTTCCCTTTAAGTGCATGTATGTTCCTGCCACAACCTCATAAAATCCATGGGATTTAAAGATGCAGACAGCATTTCGCCTGGGGCAGCTCCAGGAAACGGAGTATGGTTCCTCCTCCTGGATCAGAAAGTTGAAAGCAGTGTCATTCTTCAACACAGTCTAGCCACACACAATCCACCTGCTCCCTCCTATGCCAAAGTATATATTTCACAGCTACAGCAAAGACAAATCGCCTTGGAAGTCAGGAGCACTCCTGCTTCAGAAGCTTTTAAAGTCAACAGCAATTGGTTGTAGAAGAACTGCGCTGTCAAACACTTTATTCCAATATAGTCTTCTGATACTTGGGACCTTTTCTAATTGTCTACTTCCTGGTGGCAAATTAATGCATTTTTTTAATATCAATTTTTATTTAAAGGTAGAAGAGCACACGTTCCTTCCTGTCAATGCTGTGTAGGAGGAAAAAAAAAAAGTCCTTGTCCTGAAAGCTCAAAAGCCAGCAGATCAAGAGAAAGAATTCACACGTGATTACTTTTTTAGATCTCATGATTTTTCAAACACGTTTCTTTGGTTGCGCGGGATCTGACTCATAATTTTCAGAAACAAACAGGAAACCCTGCAGACATCTCCAACTATTTCCTCTGCCCACCCCCACTTTGCTTTTTACCCAGCTCCTGGCCATTTTTCTTATTCCTTCTGCCATGCCAGCAATGAGCTGGCATTGCTCTGAACCGCCTCCATCATGCTAAGCCATGCACAAGCCCGAATCAAAGGGAAAGCTTCCCGTCTTCCTTCAGATTTGGACAAATCCCGGCTTCCTACTGGCTCCATCGTGCTTCCCTCTGTCGCAAGCACATTAGGAGCCCGTGGCATCGGTGGTGCTGTCGGCCTGGCCAGCAAGGGCTCCCCAGGCCCCGCAGGGCTGGCAGTGGCATGAGCTGTCAGGAGGCCAAGGGCGGCCCGTGAGCCTCCCCAGTGTTTCCCGAGCATTAGCAAGCCACACGAGTCCAAAGAGGATTTGGAACAGGCAAACAGGATGAAAAAGTGTTACAAGGTAATGTACTGGGAAAGCTTTCTTCCTCACTCGAGTTTCTTACAGAGCTTCCTTTCATTGTATACACAGAAAAAAAATCATTTCCCCTCTGCAGTCAGCAACGCTACCTGCCACAGCGCCGGGCAAGTGGCTGCCGGACTCTGGCCAGGAGCATTAGTGATAACAGAGGAAAGAGAAACAGGACCTGCCCCACAGAAGACCAGGCAACCAAAGGGAAGTGAGGCAAGGTGGAAACACAATGTGCAGTGCAATAAGCAGTCATTATTCCTTGGTTTTGCTTGACCAGCTCTAGATCAGGATCAAGTGCGATAGGGACCATGGAAGCACACAATAAAAACCTACCCTGTTCCCTTCCTAGAGATACAAGTTCTCTAGGGCTGTTTTTTCTTCTAAAGTTCAAGAACTTTTAAATTTAAAAAAAAATAATAACAATGACTGGAGTACATTTAGTGGTCATTTCCAGGAGAAACTCTTCCCACCTTTCAGGATACTTTGGTGCATGGCATGTCCTTCATGTCAGCCTAAAGACCATTACAAGCAAGCCCAAGAGCCTAAAATTTGTTCCAGGGCCTTCCTGGTTCCCATCGTAGATCTGAATGGTTGCAGCAAAGCTGGATAGTTTCCCTGCAGGAGACCCTGGACAAAAGGCAAACCAAAGTTCAAACCAAGCTTCAGGTTAAACAAACTCGCTGGTGTACACAACCCCCACTTAAAAAGTGCGGCTAAAGTCAATCTAACATTGTGCAATGATATTCAGCAGAGCAAAATTATTCTAACCTTTTTCTTATCACTCCACAAACCTCTTGGACTCCTACACATTATCACAAGAAGTTAACCCATTGCCTGGCGCACAAAGATTAAAAACTTGCTCATTGCCTTAGCTACGAATCCTTATTTCATTCATTCAGATATGTGTAGAAAATAACACTCAGCTGTGAGCTGAACCAAAATGATAATATATTACCCTACCCTAAATCAGTTCAATTTTTACCATCTTTTCAAGTTTCATTTAATAACCAAATGAAATGGGTTTCACTAAATAACCAAAAAGCCAATCAATTCTGTAAAGCACAGCTTTTTTAGGGTTATGCAGTTGCTTCTGCATCTTATAAAGCACCACATTGCCTGGGACAACTCCATACACTCACATAAACAATCTGCCTGCTATATTTTGATTAGCGTTTCCTTTTAAGAACCCATTAAGACGCTTCAGCCAAGGTGGTACAAGGTCTGGCCTCCTACTAAGACACACACGCTCATCTCGAGGTTGCTTCCAAATGCAAACTCAAACAAGCAGAGTTCCCTAGTATTTTCTGACCCCCCCATATAGAAGCTGAACAGAACCAGACTAGGTGATGCCTGACATCTCCTCAAGTGAGAAGCCTGAGACAGCCATAGATCACAGCCCTTAAGAGCACGGCTAAGTTGAGCCAATTGTAGGAAAGGACAGAAGTAAACACCAGGCTAGTTCATTCATCCCACAACCTTTCAAAGCCCGGCTGTCTCCAAGCAACAGTCAACTACGTGAGCACAAATCACCTACTAAATTGTTTAAGTATCTGAACTCACATTGCTTGGAGAGAGCTAAGAAGCACTCACAAAAACTGCTTTGACGATGAATAATGAGGAGCAGTCAATGATAAAAATAACTTACAGAGTAAATGTATATTCAAGCCTTAGTGGGTTGAAAAACTATCTGGTAAATCAAAGGCAGGATAATCTACGACAGCTTACCTATGATTTTTTTGCTGCTATAGTGCCCTAAACAGGACCCCAGAAATGAACTGTTCTCCTGTTACCCATTCAGACATAAAATATACTGGTTAAATCTAAATGAATAATTTTTCTTTAGATTACAGAATGTAGAAACAGGATTTATTCCATCAAACATGGACTACTGCTAACTAATTTGGTGCCTTTCACCATTCCTGCTCCTTACAGCATTCAATGTGCCTAGCTGGTCTGCAGCTTCATGTTGGCAATTACGAAGGTCAGAAACGAGCTTGAACCTTTGTCGTTGCTTTTTTTCCTAGTTCTCAGTCTGAAGATGTTTTAGAATGCATTTTTGTTTATTGTTAACGTTCAAGCTTAATTTTTTTTCTAGGAAATGAGCACCCAAAATAGAATTTTGTTTGTATTCAAAGTTCTGTGTTTATAGAGAAGTTTGTAACTAATCGCCATCCTGAAACCATAAAAAGGCGCCACAGGACTCGCACACACCAAAGCTGTGCTTAACTTACTGGCAGCTAACCCTGAACAGATGTTATCACAGTGGTGGCACACACTTTGAGCTGCTGATTTTCCTCCAACTTCCTCTGGCAGTGCAAAATGCCCAGAAAATAACTGACTCTCATGAGCCAAACTACCAACGGGAAAAGGACTCACCAGACAGAACAAATACCTATTTTTCTGGGAATTATAGTCTTAACTTCCCTCTCAGCTACTCTGTGCTACAACCATGTCAGCACTACAGCTCTCCACATACTTGAGTGCTTCTGCTCCCCACCACAATTTTGGCTTCCTCGCGTATCCTATATGGCTACCTTGCCACAACCTGAGCTCTCCCTAAGTTTCCCACCTGCCTAAGGGGTGCTGCCCACCAAACTACTCACACACTGACAGGTCAAACAAGACGAGAGCGGCGTGAACTGCATGTGCTCTTTTCCCTCACCACAGGGATCCTTCTCCTCAATCTACTCCCCAATTTCACAAAATCTGCATGAAATTAATACCTTTAAGCACTCGAGTCCTCTGCCAAATTTGTTGGTAATACTGGCAATCATTTCAGAGGTCATAAGAAGGAGATAGACAGGCAGAGATCTATCCTATTAAACCTCATGTTCCTGAGAAACCACACTGTACTCATTTAAGGAGCCTAGTCTGTTGGTGGGCTGCAGATGTGAAGAGCTGCTATCTAGCTTACAGCTGGAATGCGTTGGAGTTTTGTCCACTGCCTGTCCTGGGAGAGCTCTACCTTTACAGGAAAGGTCTCAGTCATTTAGAAAGGGGAACTCATCCGCAGCCTAGGATTCACACTCCCCAATTTACCAAGCTGCTCAAGGAGAATTAGCTGCACAAAGTGAGACTGATTCTCCACTGCTAACAGATGAGCACTTGTTATCTCCTGTTTTGCTTGTGCAGAGCCCCCAGTAGCCAAACTTTCCCTTTGACATCCTCCCAGCAGCCACACAAACTGCAAGCACCTTGGCACAAAGTCAGAGCGGTGTCAGTGGTGCGAGAGGCTGTCCGAACAGCAGCACAGACTGCTCTTTCAGAGCCCGGGAGCTGAATAAGCGGGACAAAATGAACTTCCTGTTCCTCCACAGCTGACACGGGAGATTAAATGCTGCAAAGGAGGGACCACAGAAAGCCACCTCAGGCTGCACAGTTCTGAGAGCAAGCCCAAAGATCAGACATAAAGAGCTACCAGGACACTTCACTGAATGCATAGAAAAACCTTCCTCCCTCTTCTCTTGAATAATCTGCCTCATTTATTTCATTTTATGGAGAGAAACTTGAGAGCTCCTAGAAGATATTCAAGGTGCAGCTTACAAAACAGTTCATCCATTTTGCCCCTGGCTAACAGAGCCAGGAGAAAATAATGTGCCTGTTTATTGATAGAAATAGTCACCACCTCTGCCCAAATGTTAGAAAACAAGCACTCAGATCTGATCCCTCCAACTCCCACCCCACAGTAACATCCTGTTATTGAGCGAAGCACAGTCACAAAGCACAATTTCCAAAGCTCCCTCCGCAGGTAATGTCACCCACCAAGAGGTCATGGCCAAGGAGTAGAGATCACTCCAAGTACTTTAAGATGTAAGGATAATAAGATAAAATTATGAAGTACTTTAAGGCATTTCATCATGCAGGCAAATCTTGGATTACAATAGTTTCAGTGTCCCCACAGGACTAATGTGGCTGGAAAGAAAAGGGGCCAAGATATTGTCCATCTTTATTTGCCAAAGAGACAAAATGCCCCCACCTCTTGTATGACCCTCACAAAACCCAGAGAATCAATGAGCAGCATTGGTCAAAAAAATGTTTGTCTTTCATTCCTGCTTTCTGGAAACTTTTCCCCTGAACATGACCCTGGTCTCTCTAGTCCATGCATAAGCTAAACTATAATATACAGTTTGTATCTCAACTACATACAAAAGTGAGGCACACAGTGCAAACGAGACCAAATTTTCCATGGTTCATGACATCTCACTCACAGCCAGTCAATCCCTAGCCTCCATATGCTTTCTTGAAGGAATGTATCCAAAAGATGCTTGCATTTCCAATCAAGCACCAATTGGTTTTTCCAGTCTTGTGTTCACTATACTGCACAAGCTAAATTGCCCCAAAATTGATTTACTGTAAGTAGATTTGCTTTATTTTTAAACAAAATAACTTCTAGAGTATAATTAATTCTGTAAACCGTTGCCATTCTAAATAAGCCCTCAAAAAGAATGGAATATATTGTCCTCATTTTCTTGATTCTACAAAATAAGCTACTTGAAAATAGGTCCATCATTACCCTTTCTGTCATGCCCATCAGCCCATGGGCACACTGAATTGGTGCATGTTTTACATAAGCCTACAGTCTACCTACTGAAATGCTCTGAATTTCAAATTTGCTTAGAGTTTAAGTAGATTACCCCAGATTCTGAATTTCTAAAAATCATTCAGCAAAGCCCCTGCCATTTCCAGTGCCCTTTGGTACCTAACTTTGCAAGCTTCAGGCCAGTTTATGAAACAAATCTTGGCTGTATCAACAGTCTTTAGCAGTTCTTCTCTGACTGAAAACCTAAGCACTTCAGCAACATGCACCACTAATGCCCACACAGACACTGTTGCATGCGGGCTCTCTCAGGTTTATCTACAGTGCAAGCATCACATTTCCTGCATCATTTTCCACATCCTGGTTACTCTTCACCAAATTATTCTTTATTTCAAATCATCTATGGCTTTTGTAGCCCCTCTAATCCAGTAGTTTCAAAGCCCTAATACAATTTCTGAACTAATACAACCAGGCAATACCGGTACTGAGTACCAATTTGTGCCACCTCTCATATTCTATCTCACTTCTGAACTCCATGCCTGCCCCATGTGACCATAAAATTTTTGTCTTTCCAAGGGAACACTACACTCTGAGAAAATTGCAAGACCCGATTATTTCCCCGAATCCTCTCCTTGGAAAACTTTTAGCCACTCTGAAACCCCAAATTCATTCTCCAAGTGGGTGATCCAGGAGCTGTTGCATCTCTGCCAGCTATGGGAAGGAAGATACAGTAATCTCTTCTTGAGCAGAGCCATGCCTTGGAATAATCAGCCCTTTGATCTTCTGCCTAAAGCAATGACTGCATCTAGCCTCCAAAGAGATCCTCTGGATTAGGCATCAAGGTCGCGGCGCTGCTCCCAGATCTGCGAATGACTCTGAAAGCACAGCCCTATGAGCTCCCACAACCATGGGGCAACTTGCCCTCAAAATGCCTCTGCACAGTCTGTCCTGACCACGTACTTTTTCCTCAGGTAAATAATGATGAGAATCTGTGAAGTTTGAAGCACCAACAAGAGTTCTCTTCATGCAGTCCAAAATCTTTGCCACGTTTCATCACCCTCTGAAGTCCCCTTTATGTTCTCATACCCATATTTTCACACAGAGATAATCAATGACTACAGTAATCAGAAGTGATTGGAAAGATCACTCTAAATTCTTTAAGTATTTGCCGAGGCTCAAACACAAAACATCCAAAGCTTGTTTCATCCTCACTTTGCCGAAAACAAGATCAGAACCACAATAATCATATATTTAACTCTCCCACTGACCCACGCTGCTGCTCAAGAGTAGGTGGGTTGCCAGCTCATCTCGCAAATTTGCTCAGACAGATTTTAACTTCTACCGCATGAAAGGCTGCAGTTTAACCTGAAAGTCATCACTGAAAATGTTCACTAGGAAACCTCCCCAGCTGTTCCTTTTATTCCTTCTACTGAGCAACAAGCTCTTATTTGCTCACAAATTTCCACCTTGGAAGATGGATCCCATTCATGACACCAGGTTATCATTTACTAGCAAGCAACTATGTCAGTTCTTGATACCTAAAGGCCATTTCTGCTGTAAAGAAAAAATGTGAAGGTGCCAGGTATTTTTCTGGCCATGTTCATTATCATTTATTCCAAAAGAATTTAGAAATTCTTGTTTTCCTGAACACAGGAGTAATTAGGCAACAGAAGCTTCTTTGATTAGTTTTCAAAGAGAATAGTGCTCAAAAGCACTCTTTCATTATTATTTTTCTAGAGTCAAAATAGCTAGTTTTCACTGCCTATGACTGTGCTTTTACTCTACACTGATGAAGTTTCTTTTGTGCACAGAGGCCTATACAGATTCCCCGTCAATGCTGAATTTCCTTCTAAGAAGCTTCCTGGGTCACACGGTTCAGCTTTTATTTAGGCTTTACCGAGTATATGTGCTCTGCAGACTGGGTTTAGCTATCTTGTTCCAGAAAGGAGGAGGATTTTATCGCTTAGCTCCATTATAAATGAAGAACAGTAATTATACTTTACAATTTTAATGAGGTTCCACCTACCATATGAGCATGACAATAATGTCAGCGAGGTAGAACTCTTCTCAGTGCACATTTTTGTCTTATAATGATAAAGCTTACTTTGCATTTTTTGATAGGTACTTTAAAACCCATGTTTGAGACTTAGAAACTTTAACGAACTAATGAGAAAGCCCCACTGACCCAGGAGTTTGACAGGCTTACTCTAATATTGCTACAAATGAGGTCTCATAACATAACTTTACATGTAATGGATTTACTATGTCCTAGATATTACACTGGAAGAAAAGAAAAAGAATCTAAAGCAATTGGTATTCACTGGCAGAAAAACCTGCTCAACTACAAAAGTTAATGCAGACGAGACTTTTTGCCTGCCAGGTCTTCACCTTGTTTTGTTTTTGAAAGAGAAGCTACTGCTAACACAAACCGAACATACCTCTAACCCGAACCTCACAGTCCTGCGGTGTATAAGGCCCTCTGTAAAATGCAAAACAATTTCACGAGCAAATCCTGATTTATCTATATTACTAATTCTGAAGGCCTGGCCAAGAATGCAGAAATTGCAACTTGGAGTCTCTTCAGGAGTTAAAACGAAGAATTCACTCAGGACAGACATGCTTAAGAGTGAAAGAGTGGCAGAAAAGGGATGTTGCACCCAGCTAAAACTACAGAGTAGAATCTATAATGGTTGCACATAACCTAGGTAGGAAATTGTCCAAGATATCAAAGTTAATACTACTAATAGAGGGCTAAACTTTCCCAATAAGCATAGTTTGTTTTTAATGAAGGAGAATGCTTAGTGATGCATTTCCACATTTTTCACCTTTCCTATCTGTAGGAAGACCTGTTCCTAAATTTTTTCCAAAACTGATATTCATTTTCTCTGCCAGTATACCACTTCTATTTTCCTCTTTCTCACTTAATACAAGAAAAAATATTAACTACCTTCAGAAGGTGACCAAGACTATTCTAGCAAAGCACACTGTTGATTTGCATTTGAGTGTAACTAGCTTTCAAAAGCTATCAACAAGCTCATGCAAAAAGTACTATATCTACACTCATGTATCATTTTTGGACTGTCAAACTCGTATGTTGTGATGAAGAGTCAGCAGAACAAATCTACAAAAGAAACTTGGAGTATATTCCTGTTTTCAAGCTTTTCTCCACTGTTGCTGTCCACGGAGGACAGCAACCTTTTCTTAAATGGAACTGCAGATATCTAAAACTCAAAAAGCCCCAGAAGACTCTGTGATTAATGAATGCCACATCTTACAAGGCTTAGGACAAAACTGTGGTGGTCACATTCAATATAACTGCCTTCTATGGCTACCTAGTAAAATGTTCCAGATCATAATACTCCATTGTACAATTACACAAATTTTCATAGGTATCCGGAAGCAGATACATGCAGGGGCCTGGCAAAATCCCCGCGTTGGAGCCACCCCATGGAGGCAGCAAGGTAGCAGGGAGCCTTGTTTGGCCTACCTCTGTGCTGAAAACAAGAAAACTAGCACACATCTACACAGGGCAATAGATATATAAATACACACATCATTTTTGTGTCTTTTACCTGTGGGCACACAGGCTGAAAAAGAGTTAGGTTTAAAATGTGTGTTTAGGCAGTTACTTTCCTTTCTTGCAACTACATGCACTCCCTCTGGAACATTCATTAACTCACGTTTGTCAAATGCAGGGTGGGAGGGAGAAAACACTGTTTGAAACTCAAACAAGCCTCTAAAAGAAAATCAAGATAAGAAGCCCAAGCTTTAGATCATAACAAGTTTCTATATTTTGTGATGCAAATACAACACTCACATTTCAGAAGGGGATTGTTTTTGTTTTGTTTTGTTTTTTAAATGAGATAGATTTTTATCTGCCAGAGGTCAAAGAACAAAAAGTTGATTACTGTTTTGATATGTGTTCTTTGTATAGGGCAGAGCAGCAATAAGTTCAATTTAAACTGTCAAACAATACTAACCATGCTTGGACATGTTCTTCTAGTCTTCTTTTGCCAAATATTTTCACATAAATTCCAACTGCATGCGCCTTTTGTCATGTGGCAATGCTCAACCTAAAGAGACGCTTCATATGAACCTATCAAAATTATACAGAAGTAGCATATTTCATTATTTCATTAGTATTTCACTATTAAACTGTTACAGAAGCACTGGACATCATATGTGCGTAGCAAGTTAACAAAATATCACAAAGGATAATGTGGGTTGGCACAGATAAGAACTGGATCATGCTGTTACATAGAACTGAGTAAGGTGGCATAGGCCAAGTGTTATTTCTTGCTTTCTGAGGAATTTTATACTTCAGCTCTTCTCTTAGGGAAGGCAGTATTATATGTTTTCCTAAAGACAACAATAAAACTGAACAGATCAAATATTGAACTGTTTGGGACCATACTAGCCTCTCCAGGGGTCATCACCGTGTTGGCTCTCCAGGCATGTAGCACACACCTCCAACATTTGCAATACCACCTGCTGCCTTCCTCCACGTGGAATCTTTTGAAAAAAAGACAATTTGCTAGTCGCCTTCATAGCTGTTTTCTAAGAGCAGGGGACTGCAGACCTCTCGGCAATGCCCGTGCTCTTCCATTCCTGTTCTGTCCCACTTCCCTTCCAATACACAGAATCACAGAATCTTTAGGGTTGGAAGGGACCTCTAGAGATCATCTAGTTCAAACCCCTGCTCCAGCAGGGACACCCAGAGCACAAGGTGGCATCCAGGCAGATTTGGAAGATCTCCAGAGAAGGAAACTCCACAACCTCTCTGGACAGCCTGTTCCAGGGCTCCGTCACCCTCACAGGAAAGGAGTTCTTTCTCACCTGGAGATGAAACTTTCTACACTTCTGTTTAAAACCATTGCCCGTTGTCCTATCACAAGCCACTACGGAGAACAGTTTGGCCCCCTCCTCCCTACAATCATACCTCAGGAATTTGTACATGTTGATTAGATCCCCTCTCATCCTGTTTTCTGTAGTCTAGCATCTTACTAGTCTGTCATCAGCTACACAATTTGCAAAGTACACCCACAGAAGTCTATACCCATACACAAGTCATGTTCAATCATGAGGTAAGCCTGGGCACAAAATCATCACTCCAGGAGCTTTGGAAGGGGCCTGGGTCTCAGACAAACCACTAGGCAGCCCAGCAGCCCTCGCACAGACACCACGCAGTACTTTCCCAGTATGTCGCTTCTTGTTTTAATTTTATGTCTCAAGTGAACTCAGGTAGCAAAATATTTTTAAAAAAAAAACTTTTCCAGGGACAGGAAATGCAATGAAGTAGCAGGACAAAGTGTTTCTGTGCCCCCCAATAAGGGAAGATGGAAATCCTGGAAACCAGTATGTCTTTTGCTCATCATGCCAGGCACAATGACGGAGAAGAAGTTGCCTCTACCAGGTAATATTCACCACCCTCTGGCAAAACACCGGCACCAAGGTGGCAACACACAGTTTCAAGCAAAGCCCATACAGCAACGAGGATCTAAACAGGAATTTTCATCAACTCTCAACTGTTAAAAATGGGTCACAAAAGGCAAAGCCTTTGTGCTGGAGAAGTGGGTTTCGAGACTGTGCTGCAACTTATGAAGAGACTCAACACGTCGCTGCGAGGTGTTTATAACATACACACATGACCAATATACATTTGCCTATCCTGTGCTTAAAAATTGTCAGATTGTTTTATCTGAACCTCCCCACACAAGCATGTCTGGTCTCAGGCACCTGCTGTCAGCCCAAGCAGACAAGGCTTCACATCACTATAAATGGCTCAAAACAGGATCCATGACAAGAAGTGTCTAGACACATATGCATGAGAAGAACCACTGATTTCAATAATGAGATGGAATCCAATTTATAAGAAGCATAAACGAAGGTCTCAAAGAATCAGTCATAAGAATTTTTATGTCCTTTATATATTAAAATATTCCACTCTGAATAAGTGATAAAAATGTAGCACACAGCCAAGAGAAAAGTAATATGCCAAACTACTACTATTCTAAACTACTACACTAAACATGGGCTCACACGCAGTTTATACTACAGCTTTCCAAGCTAGAAAAATCAAAGCTTGATTTGACTATATTTTCTGTGGCTCTTGAAAAATTTAGGACAACCTTGATTCCAAATGAGTCAGAGAACTGGACAGAGTAAAGACTGTTCTGTCCATTCCTCATTATGTAGAAAGAAGTTAAATATGACTGAAAGTCATGCACATTAAACAGTCTCCCCTCTCTTTCCTTGCTGCTTCCCACATTACCCATAACTCTATGGAGAATTACTTAAGTTCTAATTGCCTTACTACTTATCTTAATTTAGAAGTCAAGTCTGCTGTTATTTCCATCACCACTGCACTGTTTAAAGGTAAATTCACTTGTATATCAGATCACTTGGGTCTTTTGCTAGTCCCAATTTTCTTTCCTCTTCTGTCTTCTTTGATAATGAGCTCTTTGAACCAAGGAGATTACATTCCAGTGTACAGTTTCATAAATAGCAGTAGTGCAGGTCTAATCCTATACCCCTCCATGCTCAACCTGCATTCGGTGTGCAACTAAATTTTCTAAAACCAAACCTCCACTTCTGGAGCTCATTACTTGCTGCATTCCCACAAGGATGCCTCATGGAAAGCTCTGTTGCATTGCTTATCTAATGATGGCACCGCTGCTGGAATATTTGAGACAAGCATCAAAATATGTTCATTATGAAAGGCAAATGGGAGCAATGCCTAACTGCTAATGGCAATGAGTAATTATAGAGGATATAGACTCTGATATACGCATTGAATTTCAAGGCCTTTAAGATACACTGCTATTTAAATGTCTACGTCTGCTCAGGAAGCATTTATTGCAGGATCAATGAAGGTATCTAATAAGGCGTATAATAGGATTTATGTTTCAGAAATTTATCACATATGGGTCAAATCCTGCTCGCAGTTACATGAGCACAAATTCAAAGCAATTGCAGATTCGCATCTGTGGCTTTGCATTTGGAAGACCACACAGAGAACACGTCTGAAAACACTGCTCCTCCGCAGCAGAAAAAAAATCTTCAGAAACATAGAGCCAAACCAGCAAATGTCATTGGCACTGTCAGGCAGGAAGACATAGGACTTAGGTAATGAAACATACAAGTATTTTTGCCCACAGTAGAGCTGAAGATTATCTTACTTCTCTGGTTCTGCATGTACCAGAATCAAATTAAGGTCAATTTTAACTTACGCAGGGAAAGGGCAGCTCTCACTTCAGGCTTTTCATTCTATCCTGGCTAATTGCATTTTGTTATCAGACAAAAGAAAGGTAAGTTTGCTATTAATTAAATGACGTATACTCTATTCCTTAATCATAGTTCACATTTTCAGGCAGTATAAGAGAAGGGTGAAGAGGAGAAGGCACTGATGAAAATACTACATTGGTATATTGTGAGCATCATCAGTCACTACATCTTTTCTCTCAGTACCCTTGCTTAAGCCACCAAGGCAGGTTTTACCTTGCACAGTCTTTGTATGTTTTGATTTACACCGTTCCATGAACACTTGCAACTCAATTTTATGTCTTCATCAGGACTGAATCAGTCTGCATGTGGGGTCCAAGCTCAGCAAGACAATTAATACGCAGCAGCCCAAATAGGGAACATGAGCAAAACTGTGCAACTCACTTCAAATGAGAATGCCGTGGCAAGCACTCCTACCAATTAACTTGTACAAGACAAATCAACGTGAAACTCAAACCAGTGGGTATGAATATTCTACAAGATGTATTTTACGGCTCCTTAGGAAGACGTTTTGGTGCCCTCAGCACTCACAGTCACACATTACCCACCCAGCAGCTCCTGCCACATGCTCCATTAACTTTGTTCCATGAGGTCTGCGGCACAGCAGCGCGTTGAGGGAGGTGAGACAGGAATGCAGCCACTGAGGGTGAGTAACGGCTCCAGTGTCAAACTTTCCAACAGCTGATGCTAGCAGTTAGTGAAACTTTTTTTAACCCACCTCTGCACCATGTTCATTTTTTCCCCTCACTGCACTGACAAGTGGTTAACAGCAGCTGTAATTCATTGCGAACACTTACGGACACAATACTGGGAAAGGTGCTCTCACGGTTTGGATATAGAATACTGGGATTCCTTGCCTGGTGCTTAACCTGTGTAACATTACCTAACATTACCTAACATTACCTGTGTAATGTTAGGCCTCAAACTGCACTGACACTGAGAATTCAAAAAGGAAAAAAAAAAAATCTTTAATTTTTCATTTAAATTATAATTCTGGTCAAAAGAATGTACTCTGTTGTGGTGTTAATGTATAATATTGGTGTTACTATTTATTATAAGACACGACATTGAATCCAAAGGAAAAATGAAAATATTAAATAGAATATGAAAGTTCAAACAAAGTGAACTCTGAAAAATCTTGGTTAGGGCAACACAATTTAATAATCTAGAACAAACATATTTTGAAAATGCAGAAAATTATCTGTGGGTGGAAATTCCTTTTCCCAAATATCTGTACTAATCTGGAAGACTATCAGTTTACGTATTCAAAAAGAAGAACAGTTTTTAGTATGAGAAACAAAAACAAAACAAGGTTCTCCAACCCTTGGGATCAGAAAAAATAAAAAGGGGTGGGGGGGAGGGTTACACATCATCAGCACTTCAGCAGAATCCAAATCTGGGCACATTATGAGTCAGGTTTGCCCAGGCTCTGCACAGCAGATACCTGGAAACTTGCAGTAGGCAATAAAAATGCTAAGCCCCTAACCCTCTCCTTTAAAATTACTCACTGGCCCTTGGGAGCCAGAGCCTGGAACAGCCTCGAGAAGGCAGGTGCTTGTGCCGCTTCTTTCAAGTACCAAGTACCTGTGCTTTCTTTTAGGCTATAGATACAAGAGGAAGAACCAGCAGCACCAGCCTGCCCGCCCCTGCCCCAGTGCAGCAGCTCGCACGCTATCCCTAGATGCGGAAGAGAGGCTCCGTTTCCTCTTCTCACAGACAGGGATCAAATCTGAAAGCAGAGCTCAGTCTGCTTCTCATCCCACATCTGCTTAGAGTAAATACAGAAATAGTTCTCAGAGGAGGGCAGGAACGCAGCTTCCTTCCACCTCACAGACGTGCATCAACCTTGGGGTCCTCATATCCAGAACCCCTCTGTTCCAGCAAACCTTGAACACTTGGAGCAGAGGGAGGTGTGGAGAGACATTACCGCCTCCAGCAGTGTCTCTGTATGTGCTCCCTTGGGTGTGGGACAGGAGCACGGATGTAAACTATCCATTCAGAAGAGGGACTCAGTCTGGATGCCCCACCTCTTGAAGAAGTTCTCTGTGCCACTTGGTACTGCACACCAAGAAGATTTCCACACTCGCCTGCTGGCAAGTATTAACTAGATCCTACATCTGACCCCAATAGCTTAACTGCACCTTCTTCTTGGTTTTAAGATTCCTGGGGAAACTGAGCATGTGAAAATTGCTGCCTTAGTAAGGAAGCAGAAGTATTCAGTATGCACAAACCCCAAGTATTGCCTAGAGATTTGCTCCCCAAAACCAATTTGTTAGCTCGTCCAACTCTTTTAGGAGTTAATTCTTACGTGATGGACCTCCTCACTTGGAGAGGTGCTGCACATTTCTTTTTTATCTTATTTATAGCATGGCCTCACTCGTGTTTTGTTTAAGAAACAATTAGCCTTTGACAGTTTAAAATAAACACAACTCTCTCTCTCCTTCAGAGTCACTAGACCCAAGCTTCTTTTAAAGTTCTTGCAACTGCATTAGACAATCTGATGGACTTGCTAGCAAACTCAGGAGTGACAGGACAATTTATCATCCTCTCTGGGCACCTATCAGAACAGCACTCTGAGCAACAGATGCAAGAGGAGCAGAGTAAAGACCCACATCTGCCAAATCAGACAAGTGAGCCATCTTTCCGGCACTTAACTGCACTTAGTCCTGAGAAATAAGAGGCATCTCTGGAAGACAGGATGCCGCTTGGTCTGAAGAGAGGACCTGCAGTGATGCAGGAGACAGAGTTCATGAAGTGCTGCACACCAAATGTTCGTTGGGACAAGCATCTCCTCTGAGCTTACTGCCCCAAGGCAGTAATCACAATGGTTGGCACAGATAATGTGGCCCAGCAGCACAACTTCATGTCCAAACTCCTGTAGTAGCAGCAGAGAGGTCAGCACTGCCATTGAGCAGATGTGGGAATTCTCCACTGTTGACTTTACACTTCCTTCAAGACCTTCAGCTCCTCCGCTCCAGCCCTCTGCCTCTGCCGTGCCTGGGTGCCAGACACAAAAAAGCTGAAGAGATAACCAAGCTACATTACCACTCCCGAACTCCTGTCCTGCTACTGCGGGAGAGACACAGGAGTCCCGTCTGATCTCAAGTAGTGCCTTCTCCAGCACACAGAATAAAACAATTCTGTGTTCTTCAACACAGAATAAAACAGGAGGGAGCTGAGTATGCTCCTCCTGAGGAGAGAAGCATGAACAGAGGTCCGTAGATGGAAGAGGGACATACTGTGACATCAGAGGGGTGACATGCGCTAAGCCACACAGAGCCACGACACCACACACGTGTCACGGTCACAGCACAGACATGCAGAGCTGCACGCAGGCAGGTGCGCTCTGGAAGAATGCACATATCTCTTAAGAAACATGGCGAGAAGTACTTGTAAGGCATGGCAAAATCAAGTTTCTCCAGATCGTCAAATAACAGAACACAGAACAAAACGATGCAACTCAATAACTGATGATTGGAACAGGCTGCCCAGAGAGGTGGTGGAGTCTCCTTCTCTGGAGATCTTCAAAACCCGCCTGGACATCACCCTGTACCAAATGCTCTAGGGGACCCTGCGTGTGCAGGGGGGTTGGATTAGATGACCTCTACAGGTCCCTTCCAACCCTAGCCATTCTATGATTCTATGATTCTATGCCAACACAGAGGAAACACACGAGCTGCAAGAATTAGAAAAAACACCCAACAGCTAACAGTTGCAGAGTTTTCAGATAGGATTTTAAATGACAGGCGTCAGCAGAACAAAAGGAGATGTGAGAAAAAACATGAGAGTAACAAATAGAAAAGGCACAGAGTTTACAAATAGAGGAACAGGCCATGGAAATATGCTTGTAAACACATGAAATGAGTGAACAACAGGGATAGGAAGTAATAATAAAATATTTAAAAGAGAGACCTTGCATAGCAGCTTTTTCCCGTGTCTACCACTCAAAGTGACGCAGCAAGGACGCTTGCTGCTAAAGTTTAGTGCTCTCCTTACTTCACCCTTCCACCCATGGAAGGACCCTCAGGACAGAGGCAGCCTAACGCTGCGATGCACAAGAGCAGCGTCCAAGCAGTAGAGATGTTGACCCACAGAGGGCCAAACCACAGCCTTAGCAAGGAATATACCTGCTAGACTTTTATTCTCACAGTTGGGCTCACGTTTCTGGGACAAACCACACGGATGCCCAGCTAGAGCCTGAGCTGCAACTGAAGCACGAGGATTCACGCAGCATGGGAGACGCTTCCTGCGACACACACATTTAGGGACATGCCTGCTTTGGGCTGGTCACAAAATAACGGTAACTACCACAGCGCTCTCGCTACCATCCATCAGAAGCGACCGCTGCACCCTTGGGAAATGTCACTACCACCATACTACGGTGATGGCATGAAGAAAGATGTCAGTGCATATACTCCTCGTGGCATTCACTATGGGCTGCAGTCAGGGATTCCTGAAAGGTGATTTCAAGTGCTCGAGGTTAAAAAAACCCTCACATATGCAAAAAGTAGCTCAGTGTGGTAGCCACAGTTAAGCTCTATTTTTCCATTCTGCAAAGAGGAAAAATAAATCAAATAACAGCTCATAGAAGAGAGGGGTGGGGGAAAAAAGTACACCCTTCCCTGGGAAATTGAATATATCTGATCGTTAACTACCACAGATAAGGCTTGAGAATTAAAAGGGATGCACGGTGACAAGTGAGACTGATTTTTTTTTTTCCCTTCGCCTCTCTGACCAAAAAAAAAAAAAAGCCCCTCAAGCATGCGCCGAAACAACAGCAGCATCAGACTACAGAGCTGAACGCACGAACTCGGCAGCCGCGGCTCGAAACCGCCGGCCCCTCCGCGCCCGCGGGCAGCGTCCCGCGCAGCGCCGGGGACGGAGCCGCCGCAGCCACAGGCGGCCCCGCTCCGCGCTGCGCTCCGCCCGCGCCGTCCCCGCGCTCCCCGCATCGGGGAGCTCCTTATTTATTTATTTATTTATTTATTTATTATTTTTTAGTCCTATTCACTATTATTTTCTCTCCCCTGCCTTTCGAATCACTTCCTACTTCGCTCTCCCCCGCGGCGGCCGCTGCCGCTTCCTGTGCTGCCCCGGGCGGCCGCCCCGGGCCGTTCCCCGCGCTCCGCTCCGACCCGCCGCGCTCCGCTGCGCTCCTTACCCCAAGGTGCTGATGAATCCGTTGACCGAGCCCTCCGCGTACAGGGACACGATGTCCCCGATGTACAGAAAGCTGGACATTTTCTCAGACATTTTGGCTCATATTTTCTTTTTCTCTCTTTCTTTCTTATTTTTAGTTAATTTTCTACACTTGTCCTTCCTCCAAAATTAAAATATATATGTATATATATAAAAATAATGCGATAAAACAAGGAGCGCGGAGCAGAGGCGAGCACAGGCGGGCCGGGCGCAGCGCTGGCATGAGAGGCGCCGCTGCCCTCCGCGGAGCGCCACGGCTCTCCGCGCCGCCTCCTCCTCCGCCTCCTCCTCCTCCTCCCCGGCCACGTCCCTCCTCCTCCTCTTCGTCCTCGCCCGCCCTCCTGCCCCGCAGCCCTCTCCGCGCCCCCCCCGCCGCCACCCCGCCATAGCGCTGCCCCTCCCCCCATCGGCGACCGTTGGCGACCGTTGGTGGCGTCGCGCCCCGCCGCGCGCGGCTCCCCCCCGCGCCTCGGCGTCCCTTCCCTCCGGGATCCCTTAACTACCCCCATCCGGGACCAGAGCAGGGGCCAGGGGAGCGAGGGGTGAGGGAGGGATGGCCTCGGGTGAGAGCTGAGGGACGGGCGGCCTCGTGTGGGGGGTGAGAGACGGGCGGCCTCGCGTGAGGGCTGAGGGACGGGCGGCCTCGCGTGAGGGGTGGAGGGCGACGCCACTCCGGGGCTCGGCGCCTGCTCCTCGTCCTCCGCTTTGGGATGCGCAAGCTTTGGGAAGGAAAGCCCGTCTACAGCAACACGTCTACCTCAGTCCCCCACCTCCCCTCCTTCCCAAGAGGTATCCCTGCCACAGGGATTTCCACTGGAAAAGCGCCACCGCTTCAACCCGCGGGCTCCAAAAACAGCCCGCAAGGCTCCCCTAGCTACACTGAAATCCAACTCTAGTAGTGGATACTCTGTGTAACATTCCTCCGAAAAGCAGATTGTTTCAATTAAAAAAAAAAAAAAAATCAAAAATAGCAAGATTCACACAGGTCTAGCAGCACTAGCGAACACTAACTCGAGCCCTAAGAATATTCATCTGGTTGCAGCAGCATGCAAACTGCTGGAAATGAGTAATAAGTGACAGGTTTCAAGTTCCCATTTAATTTCCCACATCCTCCGATTCCACCCTTATCTCCCTTTTTCCTAAACATAATAAACCCTTGACATCAGAAACGCTGAGTCCTTCAAGTGAAGTTGTAAACAGTTTTACCGTGTAGCATGCGAAGAAAACTGTTACGTTGCCCTGGACTTCCCCCTTCCATTTTTGTGCAATGAATATCCTGGATTTGCCCCCTCTTTCCAAGTCCGAGAGCCGGTGACAGTGCCAGGAGGAGAGGACAATGGGCCGAGCAGTAGGTGACACCGAGCTGAGAGGAACAAAGGTGACAGTGGGAAGGAAGCAGAGGAACAGAAGCACTGGTGAGGCCAGAAGGAGAAGATGGGAGTGCCAGAACTACATAGCTCTTATTCCAGAGACAGCCCCTGCAGAGGGAAACTCAGGTTTCAAACTGCCATGATATGGATATATTAAACCCCAATCCCGGACTTGGACTACACTAAAATATCTTGTAATTAGATGTGGAAAATCAGAGCAGTGCAACTTGCTAATGAAGAGGAGAAGCTAAGCCTTCCAATCCAGGAGCCAGCAAAGTGAAAAGCCAGAATCCTGGAGTCTGCAGTAGGACTCAATATAGAGTTGTTATATAGAGGACTCACACTTTTTAAATCCATGAAACATGGCTCTGCAGTGCCTGAAAGTAGGGACCAAGCAGCAGAGGCTTTGCAATACATGCCCAAAATCCTTCACTTCCCAGGCCCTGTTTATCTCAGCCATTTTACTCCATGTTTTAATTGCTTAATTAATAGACTTTAGTCAAGGAGGTATCATGTTTTCTCCCAGTAAGTGAAATCCTGACATTTGTTAGATGAGTGGAAACTTTCCCAAGAATGGACTTTAGAGTTTGGCCCAGCAGTGAGTCTGCAAGTTGTTTCGAGCCGAAACTGCCATGGGCCTGGGAGCAAATTGCCATTTTCAACCACTCACACACAGGAGGATTCAACTGTTGCCCAGATAAAGGTATTTGAAGAATTTAGGTGCTATTTGAAATGTCCTGTGGTATAACCGAGACATCTCCGTGGGTTATCAGCAGCACATGGGAGACCCATGACCTTTCAGGGCAGAACCACATAGCTTGGGTATGTCCTGAACAGCAGGAGATACCTGCAGGTAGGCAGCTGAATGGGGCCCACATGCTTTGGCATTATGAGGAGGTTAGCCATTACCCACGGTGGTAAAGCTCAAAGTGAGAGGATAAGAGTCCTACACTTCCAATCATCTTTGCCTCTTTTTCACCCAAGAAAATGAAGGCAACAAAGGCATTCCGCTTCATTTCTAGGTTTGTTCTGCTTGTTTCAGATTGGAGCACACTAGCAGCTGGAAGCTCTCATCACCTCACAGCTCACTAACAATACACGTGAAATGAGTTAGAAATCTCAAATCCTGCTCCCAGCAGTGACAACTAGAAATTAGTATTAATAACAACAACAAAAAAAATCAACATTCTTATTTTCTACATTAAAATGTGGAGGTCAAATCCCAAAGGCAGCCAACTATTTAAACAAATCACAGAGTCACAGACTGGTTGAGGTGGGAAGGGACCTCTAGAGCTCATCTAATCCAACCCCCTGCTCCAGCAGGGACACCCAGAGCACAGGGGGGCATCCAGGCAGGTTTGGAAGATCTCCAGAGAAGGAGACTCCACAGCCTCTCTGGGCAGCCTGTTCCAGTGCTCTGCCATCCTCACAGGAAAGAAGTTCTTCCTCACATGGACATGGAACTTCCTGTGTTTCAGTTTGCACCCATTACCCCTTGTCCTGCCACTGGCCACCACTGAGAATAGTTTGGCCTCATATTCTTTACATTCTCCCCTCTGGTATTTATACATATTTATAAGATCCTGTCTCAGTCTTTTATCCTCCAGGCTAAGCAGACCCAGCTCGCTCAGTCTTTCCTCGTATGATAGATGCTCCAGTCCCTTAATCACCTTAATCACTGGACTCTGGAAGTTCCACGCCCCTCCTGTACTGGAGAGCCCAGAACTGCACCCAATACTCCAGGCTCGGACTCACCAGGGCTGAGCAGAGGGGCAGGATCCCCTCCCTTGACCTGCTGGCAATGCTCCTCCTGATGCAGCCAGGATCCCATTGGCTTTCTTGGTCACCAGGGCACACTGCTGACTCACAGGTTAACTTCTTGTCAACCAGGACTCCCAAATCCCCCTCCATGGAGCTGCTTTCCAGCAGGTCAGCTCCTAATCTGTACCGGTGCCTGGGGTTAATCCAGCCCAGATGCAGGACCCTGCACTTGTCCTTATTGAACCTCATGAGGTTCCTCTCTACCCTACTCTCCATCCTGTCTAGGTTCCTCAGAACAACTATGCAGCCCTGTGCAGTGTTGGCCACTCCACTCAGTTTGGTATCAGTTTTGTTTTAAGACCATCTCACAGGAGCAGCCAGTTTCAGTGGAGTTACTCGATTATTTGTATGCTGAAAATAAATAAGCACTCACCTGCTTTTCTAGACCAGGTCTTAAAACTGGAGTAAAGATCACACAGGGAAAACAGGTCTGAGGCAGCCTTGCTGGTTGTCTTTCACAGACAGGAAACTTTAGTAGCAACAGATGGTTCACTAGCATTTTTTTTAAAAGGATCAAAGGCCTTTTATTAAAACAATAATCACATCTCTCTTAGTTTTATGAAGATAACATCAGGACAATTAAAACCAGACAAGATTGTCCTAACAACTCTGTACAGAAAAGATGGCCAGGGATGGTAATGGAATATTGGGTTTTTTTTCCTGGAATAAAAATCAACAAGATTCGTTGATAAATAAGAATAGCTGAATTGAATTGAATAGTTTTAGTACTGTTTCTAACCTTGCAATTAGCTGCAGAGCGGAGGTGAGCTTATATAGTCAAAAAGTATAATATGCTTTCCATTAGTTTTTTGTAGCAATCTTTTGTTCCAGAGTTAGGGATATGGGATTCTCAGTTAAATAATAGGCAGATGTTGACAGGCTGCTCAAATGGGCATGTCGCACTCAAACCTTCTTTTTTAGCCACCATCTATGTGGAGTGTATTCCTTATTCTCAGAGAAGCATCTATTTCTAGTGATGCGTGCAGTTCTTTTCTAATATAAACTCTCTATAAAAATATACACAGTCTTTTAATGCAGGGAAATTTTACGAGGCATTTTATGACCTAGATAGCAACACACATTTCACTACTGAGGCACAGAAGAGAAGCAGTTTACCCTCTAAGCAGTCAAAAACACTCTGTTACAGCATTGAACATCCACCTTAGATGTAAAAAAGTGTAAAATGGAGCGACCTCAAAAAAAAAAAAACACCTACTCTGATCTTTGTGACCAGCAAGAGCATTTTTCATGTACTTATCTGAAGCAATGTACAATTACAGCTTACCTTATGAAAGTTTTGCTTTAAAGACACGAAATGAGGCTTCCCACATAAACTGATGGCACGCTTAACCTTGTGGATTTTCATGTTTGAGTGTTCCTTGAGCACAACGGTATTTCAAAGCTTTTGGATCTACAAAAGATGACATTACCTGGCCAAGGGTTTATCAGAGAGCCAGAACAGCTTATTTTGACAATACCCGCACTCACGAATTGATTTATTGCTGGTGGTGCTTTGTTTTATTTTGCCTATAGCAAACAACAGAGCGCTAGATGACTTCTTGATATATAGATAGCTCTGGGGACTCGTTTTGCCTTTTTCCTTGTCAGGAGAATTAACTCTTTACTGCTGTTGTTTTAACCAATATGCTGGGTTTGATGCCAAACAAAACATTAAGCATTAGATTTAAAAATATATATACCTGAGGGAAAAAAGAACTGAGAAAGATAAATGTGTTTTAGTAACAGGAGTCTTATGAATCCTAAAAATTAAGTGTCATTATTTTCCCGAAAATAAAAGAAAAGTAGGATGCAAAGCATTCGTTACTGAATTTTACCAGTTTATGCAGCGCATTTTAACTAGAACAGGATATTATAGCTAAATTCATAACTTTTTAAAAGTTCTTTCCACTGCAGGCAAACATATTCTTTTCCTGACACGAGAGGTAGCCCTGAAAATGAACAGCTCTCACAAGAGATCTTTTGGGGGCTTTACTAGGGCTTGGAGATGAATGCTGTGTTGTCACCATCCTCGCACCCTCATCGGTGACAGCGTGACGTGCTCATGTGGACAGGGCTGACTTGCCATTTGCTACCTCAGAATTTACACCAGCGGGTGTGCGCAAATACTTGTTGGTCTCCTGTAATAAGCTCTTGAAAGAAACACACTTAGAAATAATGAAAAAGATGAAGTTGTTATTTAAGTAAGAGTTTAGATTAAAAGAGAACAACCTGGAAGCCCTTCAAACCATGGCACAATCCAGCAGCTATATAAATAAAGCTCTGAGAGCTGCTCCGAGCCATTCAAGTAAAGCTATTCTCCTTGCACTACATTCAAGCCTTTTGAAATAAGTTTGCGACTCTTTGACAACCAAAACTGTTCATTCAAAGAGCCAGATGTGAAAACTCCATCAAAGCAGAAAATACAGGGCCCCTTTCTTCCCGGGTGCCCCTGCAGAAAGGAAGCTTTCTTTGGAGAGATCAGGAAGTTGTGGCGCTGCCCTCTATCAGCTCACAACCACGGAGCAAGCATCAGGAAGCACACAAAAATGAACTTACTATTCCCTCGCGGAGCAAGTGCCAGCGCTTACACCGAGCTGGCTTGCAACCTTGCAGAACTCCCTGCCAGCCCCCTGAGACTTGTTAATCAGGCAGTGTCTCTTGGGGTTTCTTTTCTCCTTGGCTTGCCTACCAAAAAAAAAGGAAAAAAAGGAAAAAATAAGAGAGATGAGCCTACCTTCTTTAATTTTCCCTTTTGCTAGCTCTCACAACTAAAAAATGTCATGGGAGGAAATCAAAATAAATATCCTCCTTTTCAGCTGTCCCTTCTGTCCGTCCTAGACCACTTCAGGAGTTAAGCAACAGAAGAACGGGGGTCCTGTAGACTTCAGTGGTGATAATTATGCAGTTAAGCCATTTTGTTTTGGCAGCCGTCATTCATTCCGAGCTAACGGCTGAAGGGTTGATTCTATGGCCGCGTGCAGTGTGGTGACAGCACAGAGACTATGCAGCAGCTCTTCAATATTATTTACTATCTAGGAAATCACACGAGCAACAAAGAACATTTTGGTTGACATTTCTCACTAAAATGGAGCATCTCAATTTTGCAAGAGTAAAAGTTACAGGATTTCTGTCAAAATTTCTTCAATGAAAACATTCTTAAGCAAAACAGTAGCAGCTCTCTAACAAGAAATGTAAGCATGTAGTTATATTTGCAAACAGTATAAAGTGTCGATAATTGGTATGCTAAAGAACACATCCCATGTAAAAGAAAAAGATGCAAAAGCTACACAATTACAGGATAGTTGCAAATTAATTGCAGTTATTGAACTTGCAGAACATGAGGAGTCCCTTCCTAACTTTCCTTATTCCTTTCTGTCACAGAGGATGAGGAAATATCTTTCAAACCTATGGAAGCTTTATAATTTATAGATGCTTAACAAAAAATGCATGCCTTTGATGATACCCACTCCCTTCCATCAAACACTTTTTTTTTTCTCATTGTAGAAAAGTGTTCTATATATGTTTATTAATTTTTTTTCAGTATGTGTCTCCTTTTGCTAGCATACCAAGCAAATTACTCCTTAGGCATAAACAAATAAAATTGAAGGACTCTCTGCTAATTTATCTTAATTTTTTTTCTTAGATGATATTAAAAAAAACTACCAGAGGGGAAGACAATTACCATTAGTTTGCTTTAATGAGCTGCCATCAGGGCCACCCTTACCAGGCCACAGTAGCATCTCCAGATTTCTGGATGAAGGACGTGGCCCTTTCTGGCCTGAGAAAATAGAATCAGAGAATCATTATTGTTGGAAAAGACCTTCAAGATCTTGAAGCCCAACTGTGAGCCCCTCACCGCCCTGCCTGCTAAACCATGTCCCTGAGGGCCTCATCTCCACATTTCTTGAACACTGCCGGGGACAGGGGCTCCACCACTTCCCTGGGCAGCCTGTTCCAAGGCTTCTCCACTCCCGCCGTGCAGAAACTCTTCCTAATGTCTGGCCTGAACCTCCCTGGTGCAACGAGAAGCCATTTCCTCCTGCCGTATTCGTAGTAATTTTGGAGAAGAGTCGACCCCTGCCTCACTACAACCTCCTTTCAGGCAGTTCTAGACAGTGATGAGGTCTCCCCTGAGCCTCCTCTTCTCCAGACTAAACCACCCCAGCTCCCTCAGCCGCTCCCCATACAGTCTGTGCTCCAGCCCCTTTGCCAGCTTCGCTACCCTTCCTTGGACACAGTCCAGCACCTGAGAACTCACTGACAAGTCAATCGCTGAGGATAAAGTTGGTTCTAGCAAGGAGGAGGCAGGGAAAAAACAATGTTTCCTCAGGAATCCCACTCATTCCTCATGACCTGGTCAACACAGCAGCGACCACAGAATTGCAGGCAAGGCAAAGCTTGGCTTTCAAATGGGTAAAATAGACTGAGAATAATGTCAGGAGTCCTTTTATCCATTTAGGTGAATAGGTTTTGGGTAGTTGGTATTGCTATCCCAGAGAATTTAAGAAGGTATGGAGGCATTGAAATCCCATTTGCCTGCTTCTCTCAAACACAAGAACAATTATTTGATGTGTTGGGAAGTTAAAATTAGAGTTCAGGAAGACTTCCCCCCCACACATCTATTGATTAACGTGATTTGATAGGGAGGTACAAGAAATCCTCTGTGAAGGTATCAGACCAGCATGACCTCACCTGTGCTGAGTGTTCTGCATCTGGGAAAGATTCTTCAAAAGTAACTCTTACCTTCATGTCTGAAACGTGGGTTCCTTTCCAGAAAGTTATGCAATGATTTAATTAGCACAACAAAGTAATGCTGTTCAGATCTGAGCTAGGCAGAAAAAAAAGTCTTTCAAATGAAATATGGACCAAGATTTGAGCTTCATTCTACTAAATTTTCAAACTAATTGAAGGCTTACGTGAAGGAAAATCCCTGTATTTGAGATGTACTTTGTTGATTTCTGCCATCTCAGCCCAGCTGTGCTCAGCAAATAAAAGCATGAATAATAAGGTATGAATTTGAAATAAGTTTTTATCTGTTTTTATTTGACTGTCATCAAAAACATTACAATGTGGCTGTGTCTCCAGATTAGATTCTCACATTCTACCAGTGCAGAATGCTGTGGATTGAAACAAAAATCATGTGCACAACATGCTGAATCTTGAATAGCTAAATTTAACTGAAACTTAAAAAAAAAAAATCTAATTACATGGAAATACTTGAACTGCTTTTTCATTTGAGATCATCTAGTTCATTTACCTCTGTTCCACCCCACACTTCAATATTTGACATTGTGCTAAGGGTGTAAGTGTTGACTCATGAAGCAGATGTCACCAAAAGAGTCTACACAAATAAATTGAGCTCACACCTTTTCCCCGAGCGATTGGTTTTTCTCTCACATTCCTCACATCGGTGTCTTCCCTTCACACTTTAAATGTTAGTGTAAAGCAGCTGAATCCTAGACTCCCGAGACATGCAATTTCATATCTTCTAGTGTTGCAATGTTTAAATGGATAAATGATGTCGAGAAGTCATTGTTTAAACACTAAGATTCATAAAGGATCAGAGTTGTCGTATATGTTTGTTATTCCAAAAACTGGAGACCAGGAGATAGCCATCAAGTGCGGACAGGACCAGATCAGACCACTGGCTGCATAGACTCTCACCCACAAGTTGACTGGAAGTGTCATGTTTTTCCAAGGAAAATATGAGCTTAAAGACAAAAAGGTCTCATCACTTTTATGATTTCCTATCTGAGAACAAGGAGAACACCATGCCTTCCACAGGACCCACAGCCTCCAGAAGCACTCTGACCAGTACTTCCTCGACGGGCTGTTCAGTGGCTGATAGTACAGAGGGGACAGGCTCTTCCCCCTGTGGATACGTCAGAGGAGAAGGGAGCAAAGATATTGCTGAGCTCTTCTCCAAGACAGCAAAAATGAGGAGGGAAATGCATGATGCTTGGCCTTGTTTCTGCTAAAGAAGTGTAGAATGCTATAGAAGTCCCACACTGATGCATCTTGCCAACCAGTCAGTGAGGAAGACAAGGATCACCTGAGTGGGATGCAGCACAGGAAGAGAAGTACTGAGATACCTGGGAAGAGAGTTGCAAAGAGATTCAGTTGATGAGCAGTATTAACAGGCTGCATTTATTCGGTGAACCAGCAGAGCTGTTGAAGCACTGCAAAGACCAAGGGGGCACCACTGCTTAACCTGCTTACCCACTTTTGTGAACTCCAAGAAGCCCCTCTCTCAAATACCACTGGAAACAACATTAAGTCTTGTGTCCAAAGGTGTTCAGGTCTCCAAGTCCCAAGTTTGCTTGAACCACCAGGAAATCCTTCCTGGCGATACAAAGTTACATAACCCTCATACTTAAACCCCAGGAATACAACGATTCATTTTCTGTTTTAACTCTTTCCATAGAGAAAGAAGGCAGACTTGCTTGAAATGTAGTTCTCTATAGACAAACTCAAATCAACAGTGTTCTTACCACTGATAATCCACATCCATTTAAAGTGTTGATTCACCAAAATAAATGCTCCAGAACTCTGCAAAATTGAAGGCAGATCAGAGACAGGATGTTAGCCTAAAGTAAAGTGTCCTCCAGCTGTTTGTGTATAGGGTTCGATCTTGATTTTTAAAGCTAATCCCTAAAATATATGCATGCCAATATGGTACTCTCTCACATGCAGACACAAGTCCACAGAGCCACATCACAAAATGTTAAACACTGTAGAAAAGCTCACGCAAACACTGCAGTGAATGACTATTTTTGTCAGGAAAGCATGGTGCAGGTTCAGCCAGGACTTTCAGACCCCCAGTGCTTGCAGAGTGCAGTAATTGTGCAGGCATCCAGTAAAAATACATGAACGGGTAGTGAGCTGAAGAAATACACTCCTTGCTTTCCTCATGTTTACCATCCATTCCTCACAGTTCAACAGTGCCTTGGAGCCTGTGGCATTTGGCAGCACACCCGTGTGCTGGGCATGGTGCAAACCCATGCGGACAGTGAGCTGAGCCAGTTGGGGCCAAGGGGAGGGAAGAATTGCAAAAGCCGGGAGTGCAGGTCACCTCTTGCCAGCCCTGGGAACATGGGGGCATTCTCCATCTGGCCCAGGGGCTCAGTGTGGTGCCAAGCGACCCATCGCAGCACAAGTGCCACGTGCACAGACCCTCAGCTGAGAACGATTTTCTTCACACTCACCCTCGCCTACCAGCTTGCTTCTTGCAAAGAGGACAGGATAATTTACATTCTCTGACCACAACCCCTGAAGTTGCTGCAAAATTCTTACTTCTTATTCCCTCCAGTAAAACACAAGAGTATCAGTAATGTGCAACGGTGCTAACATCAAAAAGAGATACCTCCAAAAATGAAAAGCAGGATTCAAATTAAAGGGAACTCCCAGGAAATGAAGGAGCCGGTGTGTTTGTTTCTAATGAAGTTAAAATTTAATAGGAAACACCATTAACAGAGAACACAACGACTCATGCATGTTGGGTACAGAATTAGCTGCCTATCTGCTGCAAAAGCTCAGAGAGTAAATGAATAACACTAAAGAGCTCTTGAATGCATTTAATCACCTACAACCAACCATCAACTAGCTACTGTTCACTATTTCCCTATTTGTGCTCCTAAAGGAAGTATATTCAGTTTATTTCCTAAATAAAGTATTTTCTGTACCCAAATGGTAAGCAAATCCCTGATCTCATGCAGCGATAGCCAACCCAGCTGATTTGCATCTGTGCAACCGCCCCCCAAGTCCTACAATCACACATTGTAAAAGCCCTGTGAAGGGCTTGGGCTTGTAGTCTTCACCCTGGCAAGAGACAGGGATAGTAACTGCCTCCAAACGAGAGAGCTGATTTACTTTCTATCACCAGCTGAGGGGGGTTGCAGTGCCTAAAGGTCCCAAGTCTCCCAAGCAGGGTCAAACCGAACTCTCCAGCCCCCGCCACGGTGTTTTGCATTTACTGATCTAAAAGCAGCTCAGATTTTTGTTTGCTTTACAGCCCTTCATGGTGGTGGGGAGCGAGGAGCGGGTGAGGCCAGGAGTGGAACGACGTCCCGCAAGCCCTCAGGGCAGCCTCCACCGTGTTACACGTGCGGGCAGCTGGCACCGGCGACCCCACATCTAATGTTGGTGAGGCCCAAATAACTTTGTTGCTCAGGGCTGATTTTGGTTGATTTCTAGCCATTCAGTAGACTAAATGATGTCTGCTTACACAGACATGTATGAGAAATTCTTGTAAAAGTAATTCCAGCACACACAATGCTCAGCAGCAATCAAAAGAATATAGGGGGTATTTAGGGTTAACAGACTGCCCTGCCAGGGAAAAAATCAGGCAGCAGCAGGATGCCACTACATAAACCTAACTTTTCCTCAATCTGAAATGGGATCTGTTCCCTCCTCTCAGAAACAACATATGAGAATTTGAAAAGTTTAAGAAGTACGTGAATAAAACAGTTAACACTTGAAAAAAAAGCACTAAGGGAACAAATATTCTCCAAGTCTAAGGATACCCGAGGGAAATCTGGAAGTCTGCAGCAAGTGTCCAGGGATCAGACCCCCATGCCCAGGTTCTGCTAGCATGATGAAGATGCAGGATGGGATCCAAGAGAGGAGCCAAGCACAGAGCAAAGGCACGCGATTCCTGACCCACCAGGCAGCGTCTCTGTGGAGCTCCTTCCCCTAGAGGCACTGGATGCCAAAAGCTTATAAAGGGCCTCAGGGAGCCTGGAAGAATTCACAGAAGTCAATAGAAGATTAGTAGACACAGAAACATGCTGTCCTGCTCCAGAAGTCCCTGAACTGGAGTCGGCTGGAGGCTGGGAGTGCTAAGGGAAGCGTCTCTGCTTACACACCTTGTTCCTGCTTTTTCTCTGGCATCCGCCCCCAGCCATCACTGAGGGAGAGGACCCTGAGCCACAGGGGTCGTTACTCTGTGCCAGCTTTTGAAGGTGATGGCTAAACTTGCATTTCTTGTAGTAGCTCTGGCCTTCAACCCATTTAACTTGCTCAGAAAGGCCAACAAAAAGGTCTGGCCTGCAGCTTGCAAGGCGAACCAACCACCATCTTCTTACTTCAACCTACCGAAAGAAATCGGAAGAGAGAGTGAGAGTCTCTGGGGGGCAGCAAGGGGACAGATGTCTCCTCCGGACCTCTCCTCTGCTTGGCACTGGCTGAAGCCAGGGAGGAAATGGGCTTTCCTGTCTCATCTCAACGTTTCCATCCAGTGGGATTACAGGCTGCTTCACAAGCTGCAGGCCAAGTTCTGATCTCAGTGACATCTCATTCTCATAATCCTGATCATTGTCAGCTGGGTTGTTGCCTATTACTTTTACCAAAAAAAAAAAAAAAAAAAAAAAAAAAGAGAGAGAGAGAAAAAGAACAAACACCAGATTTTTAAGCGCATTTGCATAAGAAACGCTTTGCTCAGCACAGCCTTCTGCAATGCCTGTGGTAGTTGCTCTTTTCCAAAGGTTGGACTTAAGTAAACACAGGAGCAACCTCCCCATTTCCAGTAAGGCCACGAGTGAAAGTGGCACCCAGGGCTGCAACCGGGCAGCTCCTGACGGAGCCTGAAACCTCAGGAGTGCCCTGGGAAGAGCTGCCTCCTCAGCCAGAGCGCCCTGGGCAAAACAGACCTCTGAAAACACGGGGATCGAACCATTCCCTCCCCACGAGCCTCCCTCAGGCAAAGCTTCTTCCCCCACTCCATGCTGGGATTTAGCTGGAGGAGGAGCTGAGGAGCCTCATGTCTTGCTGTCTGAGCAAGGAGCAGTGCTGCTGACACCCCAACGGGACTAGTTTCCCTGCTGGCTCCCTTGTCACGGGAACCAGCTGTGGAAACAAGCTGTTTTGCTCAGATCCTTCTCTGCAATTGCTTGGAGTGTCTCTTATTTACTTTGGTGGATACTGCAGCAAAGTGCCAGCCTTGCATGCACGGCATGGAGCTGTGAAGTGCAGCTTCACCCGAACCCTACTGAGGAAAAACAAAAAAGGGGATGATCTAGAGATTGAAAGTGAAAGCTTTCCCAGCATTCTGGCTAGGTTGCTCCCAACTCCTTGGAAAACAGGAGCAAGGATGTGCACAGACAGGCCCGGAGCACTGCCAGTGCCAGTGACTGAGGGCACTGCCAGCCCCGCTCCTTGTGGCGGCTGCTGCAGGCCAAGCAGCACCATGGGCACCGCTGCTCCAGCGGGAGGCAGCGCTCCGTGTCCGCAGCCCCTGCTCAAGCAGCCCCGCGGGGCCCTGCGGAGCTCCACAGAAAGATGGGAAGTTTCCTCCACAGAGGCCTTGCTCAGGAAGGGGCTCGCAGGGCTGTGAGTGTCCGTCGGGGCAGCTGCAGGACCCCCCTCTGAGTTGGGTCCTCACCCTGAGCCGCTCGGATGTGCCGGTGGGCACCTGCCTGGCAAGGCCAAACTGCTGCGCTCCCTCATTTGCAGCCAGGCTGCTCTAAGGGGATGAGGCTCCTTTCTTTTAAAGGCAAATTGCTCTCAAACTTAATCAAGCAGGCTGTGCTGTTCAAACCGGAAACATGATCAGTAAAACAGCGAGGAAAATATCAACCCTTCTTTATCTGCCCACATTTAGATGGGGAAAGGGAAAAGAAAGAGAGAAGTTTCTGTAAAACATAAGCAATTCTGTTCCCCAGCTCCAATACAGAGCTCCCCATATATGAATACCTGTGGATTATGCATCGAGAAGGAAACACTTTCTTTACTGGCTCAAGCCCACGTCACCCCAGAATTAGAATCACAGAAAGAAACAGAGTAGAACCACAGCCTCTGTGCTGATTTCTTCTTTCGTGTCAATACCGTGTTGAACTCTTCCGGTCTTCCAGCATTTTTTCCTATGCTCTCTCTATGGAGTTGCCTCCCATCTCAGCCCTTTCCCCTTTGGCACATGTGGTTCCCCATGGCACCGTCTCTCCCCGCTCTCAGGTTTGTTCCTGCACAGGCAGAACGCACAGCGCAGCCAAGACGGACCCCAAGGGCCGAACCTCGGCACCCAGGCACACGCCAGGGGAGGTGAAAGCAGTCGGCCTCTACCTGCTACCTCTGCGGACAGCGAGGGGCCCAGCCTGGCCCTTGGCATGTGCAGCGTTTTGTCATGAAGGGCACGGACAAGACACACTGCCTGGGAGAAAAGCCCCATCCGCATTGGGAAACAAACTGGAAAATTTGTCGCTGCTGCAGAGACGGGAGGAAGCACTGAGCACACAACCAGTGCATGCCACAGCTGCCTGAGCTCCCAGAGTAATGGTTTGGGTTTGGAGGTGTCAAATACCCTCCTCCTGACCTGAATTTCCTGACCTGTACTTCATCTGCTAAACACAGAGTTGTTCAACTTCCATCTCTACCCCTTCTTCAAACTCTTTCTTTCCTCCTTATTTTCTAGGAGAACGACAGCAGTGCTTCCAGCCCCTGCTTTTCCACATGCACCCAGCTCTACAGGAGTATGCTTGGTTTCCAACATCGCATCCTGACAGAACTCAGTTGTTCTTGAACAGAGCACATCCCACATCAGTATCCTGCTCTCTTGCACACAAGTAGTGCTGTATCACCACAAGGAAGTATTTATTTTCCCATTTTTCCAGGAGAGAGGAAGAGGAGGCAGGAATTGGAGCAATCATCTCGCACTTTGAGCTGATGCACAGAAATTCGTACCAGGTCATTCCTCAGGTTCGTCCATCCACTAACAGAAGTCATTTTTCATCTTGCTCCAACCACAATGCAGAAGAAAAAACACTTGGGGGGTTTTGTGTGGCCTTAACAAATAACTAAAAATAATTAAAACAGGGATGAAAGCCACTCCACAACACCCACATCAGCTACTTGCGCCCACCCACTGCCAGTGCTGTAACTGCTTGGCGCTTGCTACAAAAATATTCGTGGAGAGGACAAAAAAAAAGAGTTATCAGCAGGAATTCTGCTAATCGCCACCCAAGGCCTTGGGCTAAATCATTTCCTGCACCGGGAGGGGGCTGCAAGCGCCAGCAGAACCACAGGGCCCAGCTGGCGGCCGCCAGACAAACGGAGGAAGTTGCAGGGCGACGCGTTCTGCACCCCCAGGCACAGCCCTGGCAGCCCCGGCAGCCCCTGTGCCCTGAAACGCCACGAGCCGCAACATGGACAAACGGGAGGCGTCCTCCATGGTTGAGCCGCGGGTGACCTCGAACAAGAGCCCGCTCCCTCACGTCTGTTTTGAGGTGCTTTAGCGGGTGGGTTCGAGATCCAGGATATCGACAGGTACTGGAGTGATCAGTTTAAGGCAAGACGAGCATCACGGATTTGGCATGTCCATGCGTTTGACAGAAATAGAGGCAGGTTGGAAGAATCAAAACAAACAAACAAACAGAAGACACCCCCCAGTTTCGGTAACAGAAGAGTCCTATCCAGGCTCCCTTCTTGATACAGTCGCTCCTG
>PTEX01000187.1:1027413-1088871 GCA_003342815.1 Eudromia elegans
ACATCAACTTAACTTAATACCATAAACTTAACAATGATTCAAGTCTGTCTTTGAGCAGTGTCCCAGTAACTTCCCCCTACACATGCCAGACTAAACTCCACCATGCACCTTCACAAGCAGGAGGGACACACAGGTGGCTCTTAACTGATGCAATTTTTGGTCTTCCAGTGTCTCTCCTGACAGGTGTGGGAAGGGAGTTCCCGTCACTTCTGCTGAGATCGTTGTCCATACCGCCGTGGAAGGCCTGCGGGTACAGGAACGTCTCCAAATTGTGCGCACGATGGCAGAGTACCTCCACGTGGCTCTGTCCTCGGTAGCCTGCTGCCGTACGCGAGGCCAGCATGACGCAGAGCCTCGCAGAGCTCAGCGGTACTGGCTGAAGACACCGGACGCATCGACTCCTCCACGGAGAACCGTTACGTAGGACTCTGCTGGCCCATGAAGTGCTGGCTTGCTGTGCTCCACCAGTTCGCTCAAGTGCTACGACACAAGGTGGATTCACACCGCCTCTCAGAGCTGCTGGGATATGAAATTGCTGGCTGGAGAATACTGAGGACAGGTGGCCACGGGAGAAAGTCTCTGAGAAGACAATGCAGGTGGTCAATGATCACACCAACACCTACACTGGAACCAATGCAAATCACAGAGAGACCGACCGGAGATGCTCCCAGGCCTTTGGCCTCTGCTGTGCTTGGCAGCTTGCTCACCTCGCTCATGCTGTCACCTCTTCAGAGGTTAGCATCTTTGTGTGATGACAACACCACGATGGCAAGTTACACCATGGAGAATAATATCCCTCTCAGAAGCCAAGAAAGTGTAGTGACCTTGGGAACAGACTCACTGTGGGAGATGATGACTAACCCACCAGTACCTTTTATTTTTGCAGACTCTTCTAACTCTCCAGATCTTTCACCTTCATTGACTACTAAAACATTCCCTTCCACTGAACTGGAAGGGCTGCCCACTGGAGCTTCTAGTTTCTCCGTGCTGTTAGAGCAGCCAGCACCTCACGTGCCCAAGACAGAGTCAGATTTACTGCCTCAAGAATCAGGAGCATCGAAATTCCTTCTCCTACAGGAGGTCACTCCAAGCATAGCCCAGGCTCCCATGCCTGGATACGCTTTGATGATAAGCACATTTTGCCAATGGCCTGGCAGCTCGGCCAAGGCAACGCCTTCCATGACAGAATTTCCTTTGCCAGAAACAGTGTCAATGTCAGAAGTGCCAAATTACAGAGATCGAGAGAAAAGCCACTTTCCAGAGTTTAAAACACTTTCTACTGCCTCTCCCTCTCCAGAAACCTTACCCTCAGCATTTCAGACAGTTCAGTAGGAGCAACAACTTCCTCTGAGTTCGCATTCCCCACGGATGACATGTTTCTGCTTTTGCCAGGAAGTGGTAGTCTAAGCCAAGGATTAGTTCATGTCTATGAACAGTTATCTAGGCCTTTTATAACTACCCTGTGGCCTGACAGGCTCCATTTACCGAAGGGAAAAGCACAGCTCTTTCTGCAATCCAAACAGAAGCACAGACTCTCTCTCTCCCCAAATGAAATGCAGTCCTATGTCCTCCATATGTTTTTCTAACATTTCCTACAACACTTCCCCTCATGAAGCTGGAACATCGCATGAAGCGAGCCTGATAATCCCCTCTCATCCTGACAAGGCTTCAGTTCTTACTCTGCCCACAGACATTGCTAGCGTGGACATCTCCGAGCTATCCAGACCCACAAGGAGAGCTGCTTCCTACAAGGGCAGCACTGCACAAACTCAGTCTGCAAGCGCTTTCTTCAGCGGCTCCAAGGACTTGCATTCACACAGGGGTCTTGGAACAAGAGTGATCTTGCCAAACACCACTGAGGCGACCCAGGCCTGGAGCGGGATGTCACACCTCAGCTCCAGAGCTGCTGAAGCACCTTTGACTACTCCATTTAGCGCCACTTCTCATCCCTCCGGCAGTATAGTGGGTACGTTTAAAAGCCAGCTTCTCATTCATGTTGGTTCCTGAAATATTGGTTAATGTAAGAAGATTGGCTGTGTTCTGATGTCTGTGAACTTGTGTGCACTGTCAGAACCCTCTCAGCCTTGCCACAGCAGTCCTGGAGCAGGAGGTCTAGAAAACACAGCATACAAAACAAGCTGAAACCATCAGTCTGGTGGGGGGACTGAAGATGCAGGTTTACGGAAAAGTTTGCTCAAAAGATGAAAGAAACCTTCTCAATATCCAGTGGGAATTGAAGCCGCACTAAGAGCCTTAAATCACAGTTAAGATGATTTAAATCAGACCTAACAACAAAAAATTCTGACAGTAAGTATAGTTAAACATAAGATGAGTTTGACCAGGGAACTTTGTGGAGGTTTATAAGAACAGCAAATATTTATCAGAAAAGAGAGATATATTTGAGTACCTTGTGGAGTAAAGAAGCAAACTACGTATACTTTACAGTCCTCATCCATGAATCTGTAACTCTGGCTTAAGTATTTGCTAGACTACAGAGAGATGGTTTTTTGGTAGGGCCAGCTGGGTTTACAAATCCATAATACAAATTAAGTCATGGTCCGGTAAAAAGGTATATTTGGTATATCTTAAATACTTGAGAATAAGTGTAGGTATTCAGAGGTAAATAGTTGCTTCACTCTGCAGAGAACTGACTGACTTTGTTTTTTGTGTATTGGCCCGATAATGGCCCTTCAGAGCTGTTTTCTAAAGCTTGCACTAGACCCAAGTCAATGTCCACAATGCAGAACGGTGGTCTGAAACACCCGCATTCGAAGTCAGGTGTCCAAGGAATCTCTGCCATTGAATCTCTTGCAAACACCGGCAACTTGGAGATTTTTCAGGTGCACCTTTCTAGCCAGAGAAAGCAGCCACTTGGGCACAGGATCCAACAATTCTCTGAAGGTCAGTCTGAACATACCAGACCAGCCAGGGAAAAACACTACCACCACTTACCTTTTTCTTCTACTCAGTATTCATCCCAGCTACAATTTTATCTAATGACTAAAGGGATCTTTAATATCCATTTGCAAATTATTAACAAAATGAATGCTTAATGTTTACAATACCTTAGATGTTCAATATATTTTACAGAGTTATTAAAGCACTTGTCAGTACAATATTCCCTACTGCAATAACTAGGAAGCTAAGACACAGAAACAGAGCAGTTGCCAAAGCCTGCGGAAAGACCATGCAATCTCTGCCCGCTATTCCTGTGCAAAAGACTGCCCATTTATCCAAAGGCTGCAAAACAAATCAGAACCAGACTCTGGAGCACTAGGCTCTCAGATATATATCCCCTTCTCTAGCTTCCTTCCCATGCTGACTTTTCCATATGTGCCACAATGACTTTTAGACCTCAACCCCAACTCAATAGCAAATTATTAAACTCAGAGCTCTTTGCATAAACCTAAACTATCATTTACCTAATGCTATAAGAAAGAACCTTTTACTTTTCACAGAGCTGGGTCAGATGCTACTGCCTTCCCACCAGGACACAGGCACCTTGCTGCCTCCTGCATACGAAGCACTGCGGTCCACGGAGGTGGCCGGGAGTCACTCTTCATTTTCTGCCTCACGAGAGCTGCAGAATAAAACCACAGGTAAAGAGCAAAGAAACATCCAACCCTCCCACAGCCAATCTCCAGCCCCAGGCTATTGAAAGAGGGCAAGACTGAAAACTTGGGTCTTCTGAAATCATCACTTCTGCGTTCATGTTTTTGAATGTAGCTGACAACATCCTTTGTACTCATTTTTTTAGGTATCTCTGACCTCCTCCACTAGAACCCACATGGCCTTGAAATCATTATAGCCTAAAGATTCACACCCTTAAATTCAACCCTACCCTTTAGGTTATAGGTTTTTCAGCTATTAGATATCTGATATTAGAGAAGATAAAATTAAGATATCTTTCCACTAGATATAGGAAATCAGGCCCTATGCCAAAGGGCTGGCAATGTAATTCAATGAGAGTGCAAAAATGTCAGGAGGAAGGGAACATTTCTGTCACAGGCTGCAGGAAGTTTCTAATTCCTCGAGTCAGCAGGCTTTAACTAGCAGCCACAGAAAGACTTTTTTTCCTTCCCTGACAAATTTGGTACCACATTTTAATATCCTACCACTTATTCTGTGCTCATATATTGTCAAGAACTCTTCAAAAGGTAGAGGTGTCCAGTACTCAAAGCAATGCTGCCCTACGAGCTATAACATCTGTAAACATGCAGAGATACCCAGGTTTCATTCAATTAATCTGAAACTATTCTTACTGCTAAAGACATCTCAATGACAAAACAAGAACACAATTATTCTCACAAAATTCCCAAGTAAGAAATCAGCTTTTAGTATATGGGAAACAGAAGATGAAACAGTGACAAGTTTTAATCATTACCCAGGTTCACAGCCTGATGACTGAGCATTCAGCCACTAGGGCTGGGACCAGCTCTTTATTCTGCTGAGAACTGGCCTTGCCAACTGCAGGAATTGTTTCTCCAGGAATTGTATCCATTTCCAAAGAGGACACTTGCTTTGGAAATCATGAACTGCTGTTATTTCTGGAGATCTTGGTTTGTGCAAACAAGCCCCCCACTGCAAACTTCACGTTGAGAATGAAGGCAAGTCAGGATGACATCTGAGGGCAGCCCTGCTAATGAAGTATCTGTGTCAGAATCTTTGATGCATGAAGTAGCAAAAGTTACTAGAGCAAAATATTATTGATTGAGGAAGCACCACATTAAGTGCCTAATGTATTAAAGAGTTAGAAAAGATGGTAAAGAATGGTTACACACCTTTAAATGCATTTAAATAAATAAGCTATATCTAGGTATGCTTCTGTTTATTTGGAAAGAGAATCAAAGCAAATAAAATAGTAGTTGAGAGTTAATCATGATGCTTTAGAATACCATTGTAATCTGAAGTTTCACTAGAAGAGAGGTGAAGTCCCAAATTTCCCTCACCAGTTCTCCACATCTCTCTCTGTCATTTGCAGGTCAACAGCTTTGTGAGATTGTCACACACATTGAGGAAAACTCATGTCACCCATCCGAGTGACTACGAGCTAGAAAAAAACAGCAGGAGTGACTTGCTCCTGACTTACCAGACATTACCAGTCATCAAACCACAAAAAGCATATCGGTATTTCCAAATCTGAAACCACCAGGACACATAAATAACCAGAAGAGGATCTCAAAAGCATTTAAGAAGATTCACATCTAGATTTTAGTCTAGAAACAGATGAATTCCAAGCTAAAATATATAAAATGAACAAAGAGCTACATGCTCTTAAAAAAAAAAAAAAAAAAAAAAAAAAAGATGCGCCTTACTGGATTTCAGATAGTTCTTGATAGTTATTGTCCATGTATTTCAACTTAAGTTTCCCAAGGTACAATACGGGATCTCTAATTAAGGAAGCTGCAGAAAGTCTAGGCTACTGACACATTTTCATGAAAAAAATATAGAAGGAAGAAATCTATTTTACCCAGAATAAAATCTGAGAGGTACTGCCTGTCAATGAGAAGTCCTGAGGCCATGGTCATTGTAGCTTATGAGTCCTAAACTACTCGTACCTGCTGCAAAGAAGACAGAGCCAAACTCCTCTGGGTAGCGCCAGAGGATGTAACAGGAGCAATGGTCATGACCAGCATCTCCAGAGGCTCCACGGGGCATCAGGACATTTTCTGGGGAGCAGTGACGCATCAGCAGAACAGGTCACCCGGAGAGACGGTGAATCTTTGTCCTTGGAGGGTTTTCAGACTTAGCTGAACAAAGCCATGTTTGGACCTGCTAAGTCCATGTGTCCACAATTGTTAGGCTGATTTCTTTGCTATCATGCACTATCACATGGCTATTTTTTTTCCTTCCCAACTCTTTTACTTTTTTTTTTTTCCTTTAAAGGACAAGCAAATACTTTCCCCAAAGTTGCTCATTCAATTGAATTCATAACCGCAACTATTGGATGCCTGTTCCTTTTCCCTGTACCTGCCAACACATTTTACGACGAGGAGGATGGTGACACAAGTCAGTTAGCTCTGGAAATAACCCCGGCTGAGGGCTCTGCGCTGGGACTGGGAAGCTGGCTGCCATTTGACGCATCTCGGCAAGCCATGCATGGCTACCCCCTTGATGTCGGCTTCCAGCATTCCCCGCAGGAGTTCATCCTGACCCCCACGGATTCCAGGGGATTGACCATGTGGGATGTCTTCACCATCGAACTCCTGCCACCCGCAAGCGTGCCGTGCCACTTGTGCACCATCAGAACCAAACGCAGCTACTCCTCCTTCCTGAGGGACAGGAGAAGGGCGAGTTTGTTCCTGGAGAAGCTCTCCCTGTACTTGGAACTCTGGCATGCCCCACAACATTGCAGTGGCCTCCCTCAAGCCTGGGTCTACGCTCATCTCCTGGTACAACATGTCGCTGCGCGCAGGTGCCAACGGGTCCCCCAGCCGGTGCGCAGAAGCCCGAATCCAGGGAGCGCTGGAGAAGCTACGGACGCCCGATGGAAGCATTCGCCCCGATTTCATCCGAGCCATGTCACCAGAGTACAAAATGGACATCACCGTCAGCGTCTCGTATAGTGAAACCTGCCTTGCTGCTACTGAGCCACTCAACGGGTCTTCCAACAGCGCTGTGCCCGCGTGCCATGACAGCAACGCCTTGGCCATCGCTCTCGGTGTCGCGGCAGCGCTAGCTCAGAGCTGCTGCTTCTTGCTCCTGCAAATACCACCAGGAGGTTCTCAGCACCTGGACTTTGGTGTTTGACAGAACAGCCCCATGGAGTCGCAGCCCCACAGCCATGGATGCCCCGAGGCCCTGCACGGCGCCCAGCTGCAGCATGGCGCCCTCCTGGTCAGCCCATCCTGCAGCGGGCCCTGCACCACAGCCCCGCTCCAGGCCAGCTTCCCAAACCTACTGCCGCCCCCCTATCTGGGGCTCCGACCAGCTGGGGTGACTGGGGCAACGCTCATGTATATAAAATAACGCCTTTTAAATTACATACATGACAAGTCTAAACAAGGGCAAGCTACACTAAGAAGGGCCAGACTTATCTCCAAGGGAAAAAAATAATCTATCATTCTTCAATTTTTAAAAAGAACATAAATTGTTTCAGTTATGCCTGATGAAAAAGAGGCAATACCTAAGTACAGACTCCACAAGTCATAAATGCATCTTATGCTTTACATTGAAGAAGCAGAACTGTCAGAAAATCATCACTAAAAACCAATGTCTCAGTGAAATTCAAAGGCACTGACACCCATGCAGAGAACACTTGCATTCTCTTAGTAAAACTGGCTCTCTGCTGCCATCCATGAGTTAGAAAACTATGGTAGAAAGCAAATCAAGTTAAAATCTCAGGGAATTTAAAAATTGAGACTCTGTCAGTTTAGTAGACTGACCTGTACAAATATTAATCTCTGAGTTGCAACGGCTGCCTTAGTGTTGAAATACCCTTCCTCAAATCCTATCTTCTCACATTGTGCTTTCAAGCTTTCCCCAGGACCACCACACAGTAAGGAAAGGAAGCACCTAGAGGCCCCTTTTTGCAGCATGATTGCAAAAGAGGATCGCATCACTTATATCCCAGCTCTGAATATGAGAAATCCAGCATTAACCAGGTTTCTGGAAGCAACCAGGATCATGCAGACATGGCCTGTACTTCGAGTGCCTCTCCTCAAACATATTTTGAGGTACCCAATCTAAGAAAGGTAAATGATGTGTGCAAGCTGTCAGCCTCCTTATCTGTGTTCTGAGCTCCAAGTCACACAGCTCCTTCAGGTATGAAGCCGAAGCTTGCCCTGTAGTAAAAGCCAATGCCAACTCAAGACCTGGCAGAGGCTCTCAGGAGCGGCTTACGTGAACAGACTAAGCTGTCCAGGAACAAAGAAACAGCAGCACAACTATTGTACCATGGTGTGCTCCCGCTGACACGTCAGGCAGAGGCGCCCTGCGGAATCCACAAGCTCTGGGACTCAGCAGCACCTCCAAAGGCACAGCCAGGAGGCCGGCACCTCCAGCACAACGCTCAAGAGTGGAGCAACGGCAGTGGTTTCTGCAGGCCCAAGAGCAGAGCGCCAACACTGTGCGCCCACGCCAAGGCCAGAGAGCCGGGCTGGACCCTCACCCAGTCAGCAAGTCAGAGAGGGAGCCCAGCCCAGGGTGAGCTCAGGCTGTCCCAGGGCCACGGGAGGTCAGGGGAGCCCAGGGGGAACCAAATCCACCCTGTGTAAGAGAGGGATCGTGCTGTATCTAAAGGGAAGGCAGTACACTCATCTAAGGGCAGCCAAGCTTTACGTTTCTGTCACTTGCATACCAGTGCTGGTCTCGCTGCCCCTCCTCCCTCCAGAGCTGAGATTCACATCATCACCTCACGGCACTGCTAAGATACTGCATTCTCTTTTGAGGACAGCAGTTGTGACAGTAATCACAGGATTTTATGTCTTCGTGTACAAACCAGGAACAGTTGCCTGAGATACAGAGCCAAGTTGCTTCTCTGATAAATACAAACTCCTCTGGATGACAGTTCAATAGCTTCCCAAGTTACCCGACTAGAACCCAGGGCTAAAGTTTGATGTAGAAGCCAAGGAAGCACCAGTACCCACTGCAGCTGACAGCCTTGGAAAAACGGTTGGCAAATAACTCTTTAGGGTAAGGATGTTGTTGAGAGGTGACACAACAGGTATGAGGGAATGTGCCGACACTACACTGATTTTCATGAACTCTGTGACCAATTTATCTTTTGCTGAAGTATTTATAAAGAAATCAGCCATTTTTTGATGGTCCACGTTTGAAAACTCAGGAAAAGAAAACAAAAAAAAGGTTGTAAAAACTCAGCAAGTAGCGCTTCATACAGCGTTCATACAGAACGCTTTAAAAACAAAATGAGGAGGAATAGGTTTAAGAAGTTTACCTAATTCAGATGATAAATAAAAAGGTTGAATTACAGGAAACTTGAACAAAACTTTAACACATTTCCTATCTTGTATTTTATTAAGATTCTCCAAGTTCCTCGAACACAGGCACACATTTAAGTATCTTGGAGGACTGGGCCCCTTTCATTAAGCATTTACTATTGTTTGGTATGGAGGCGCTCCAAAAGTGGAAAATATAATAGATAAACAAGCTAAATAAACATATATAACAATAGCTGGTGCAAAATCTTTGTTCTCCTGGCATAAAGTGTATCACTCCTGTACATAGAGAACTGCAGCTGGATATTCACGGAACATTGAGAGATGGAAGAAAAATTTCCCAGGGACACAGAATAAACTCTTCAGCTTCACTTCTCTAGACTAGAAACAAGTTAGTCAATGCTGATGTGTAAAACACTCCTATATTCTAAGCTTTGACACTCCTTTTGTAAATAAAGGGGGAAAATCTAAACTGGTATGCTGCAAAAATCTCATTAATTCCTCCCCCGCAAAAGCAAATAAATTAAACCAATGATGCCAACAGCTGGACATCCTATTTTAAAATAATATGTAAAATTAAAGATTTTCAGATTTAGGAACTTGAAAGATTATACATTGCTTCTACAAATGCCATACAAATTTAGAACATTTGACTAAATTATTGTGCAAGTATTCTTTACTATGCAATTACATGGTGATAAGAAAATGGTTCTCAAATCATTTAACAGAAATCACATTTACTTTTTGACTGTAGCTCAGTAACTAAATAATTACTTTAATATGACAGATATTACTTCTACTTTCACACAGCCTCAGTTACCAAAGTAAGCAAAGAATCCTTACGTGATATTTGGGTTCTGATCTGGTCATTACTAACTACAGTATTAGAGGTCTCAGGAGAAGAAATATGACTGGGTCTCAAACTAATGCAGGTTTAGAAAAGCTCTCAGTAGGATGCAGCTTCTACCATCTTAAAACATCACCTGTAGCAGCTGTGGGACCTGCAGCAGCTCACACACGCTGCAACACAGCAAGGGAGGCGGAACAAAGGAAGGCTTAAATAACTCTGCTGAACCCAAATGAAAATGTAACTGGCAAGTCCAACGCTTATTTTTGCAACTAGGCCTTATTACTGTATCCCGTAGCCTTTCTTTTCTGTTCTACGTGTGGCACGCTGGAGGGATCAGCTACTTGGGAGGCACTGGATACTCATCTTCCCTTAACTCAAAGTGGCCCATTCAGAGGCTGACTCAAAATCTTGGAGAGGATCAGGTCACCGACAGGCAACGACACAGTTTGAGAATCCTGTTGTTCATCAATAAGAAAGATGCTCTAGTAAAAAAACAAAAGCAATTTTAAGGATGAATCATCTGATTTGTCACTCCGTAGTCCTCTGTGTTCAGCATAAGCCTCCCCTTCATATTCAAAATGCTTAGACCAAACATACAGGTTTCTTAGGAGGCAAATCTCATCACACTTAACCATTAGCAAAAATTTTATTTTAATTTTTCTTTAAAAACAAAGACTGTTTAAAAAACAAAGACAGCACATCAACCTGAAAGGCTTTGCTTTCTAAACATCATTTCTAATTAATTTTAAATTTCGTAAACCAACCATTTTTATCTTTAAAAACTTATTTCCCCACCCCCCACCAGGCAAGTGAAAGTCGAGACAGACACATTCTCAGCTCAGTGACTAGGTACTCAGTGTGCGGTCTTCTCCATAATTCTGGACTCCTGAGAAGTTTCATATAAATAAAAATATTAATGAATGGGTATTAACAATGTTATCAGTTAAATAACAATTAACTGAACTTAAGGTTTTCCAAAAAGACACCAACGGTTTTGAAATATTAAAGAATACTTATGGGAAAAGACTGAAAACTTGCACTAAAATTGCAATAATTTGACCAAGTATGCTGCTTTGGAGATTTTCTTCATCCCAAAAATATGACTGTAGAATATTTTAGGTCAGATCCTATTTGCAGTCAATTTATGTAATAGGACAGGCAAACTTGGTATTTCGTGGCAAAAAAAAAAGTAACATAAAAACCAATCAAAACAGAACTTCACAATCTTATTGAGATGATACTAATATCAAATTCATCTAGAAAGGTTTTTGCAATTTAGCCAAGGTTTGCTCAAAAAAAAAAAAAACAAATTATAAAAAGAAAAATTTTTAAAAAGATGAGAAGCATCACTGCCGGCCCGCTTTTCCGTTTTCTGTTGTCTCCATTCTGAAATGCAAGAACACAAATAGTAAGGACGGTCATACAATTTACTGGAAATATAATCAACAGATGAAAAAGGAAAAAAACCACACACTTATCTCTACTTTTTATTTTACATATATATTCTTTTTATTTCCCTAACCAGCCTGGCTCTCCCTGACACAAGCTTACCTTCTTTTAAGCTGTGATCTGTAGGCCTGCCAAAGATTTCTGCCAAGAAATTTGTCAGCCACAACCACAAACAGTTATCCATCATCAGGCTCAACAAAAGATAAAAGCCTAGGTCTGTGCGGTTGCAGAGAATCTGCTTCTTTAAGGTTTGAGATTTAGCAGTTTGTGCCAAGGCCTTCATTTTCACCTTCTTTCCCTCATCAAGGACTGTTACCACCTCACTCAACAGGATAGTTGGTTTGTTTTTTGGTAGACCACCTACTATTTTATCAACTTTACTGCAGCATGCTAAAAGATACAAACATTTTATTATCTACAATCTTTTTATATTAAATAAACATAAACCAAGTACTAGACTGACATACAGTTGATCCGACTTTGGCTAGCATTTAATCTCTTGAGGATTAAGAATTTTGCTGCAAGGGTAATCATTAGAGCCCAGGAAAATGGCTATTGATCAACGTTTCATCCTTGCTTAGTAAGGAGACAGACTTCAGTGAAAGAGACCCTAAACTTAAAAAGACTTAATTTGAAATGAAACACTCTAAGGAAGAAGGAATCTATTTGTATATTTTAATCTACAAAGATTAAGAAAGTTTTTTTTCCTTCAGAAATTTTGTGACAAGAGTAGCATTTTTTCATACTATATATTAACTACTGCTAAAGTATTTGTAGTGATGCATTTAGTGATACAAACCCATTTTCTTCCTTCAGATGTTGATACAGCTCAGCTTTGTTGTTGACAGAATTCAAGCGACCAATAAATTCTTGGTGTTTCCTGGAATTGGCAGCATTAATCCTGTTGCTCCATAAAGACAGCAAGGACATCGGCCCTAAAATTTGGTAGAAATTAAAGTCTCTCAGTGATTTAATTACTGATTTCTTAAACAATACACCATTATAAAGTTTTTGAAGAAATTGCAGACTATTGCAGTACCTTAGACACAAATGTTAAAAAATAATGATGTAGGCTAAATAAACCCCACATCTCCAAAGTTGTGGAAGATAAGTAATTGCTCTATAGTATTTCTTGATGCTGATCTGTGATTAAGACTACATTTGGAACCCAGTCAGAGGTGACAGCAGTTCAAGGAAGAGAAGTCAGTGATCTCTGCCCCTTCCAAGGACTACACTGCCTAGGCACATTCCTTATTATTAGTGTGAGAAGATTATTTTTGCTACTTGCTCTTAAATACCATTTCTGATGTACAATAACTCAAGTAAGCACAGGCAGGAATTTGTCCAAAACCCGTCTCAAAAACGCAAATGTCTATCATCAGGCCCACACAATATCTCAGTATCTGTCTTTCTGTATAGATCTGTTGGTGTCAATATATGTATTTATCAACTATATCTCAATACTCAATGTCTTAGTTAAAAATTCTTACGGATTTAGCACTAACTTCATCTAACTGCTTTAGACAATACAGACTGATACACAAACTTAAACTTTTAAAAAGAAAACACTATCTGTTGCAATTCTGATTTACCTTTTGCCTTTTCCACTGTGGGCATCTCATCCATTGAAATAAGAGGCTTTTTGTTGGGTGGTTCAGGAGAATCAGGGGAATCTTTTATAACTTCAGCTTCTGCTAGATCTTCTTTTTCACGATCCAAAAGACTTTTCAACCTTTTGTTTTTGAGAGGAAAAACAGTAGGTAGTACGCCATGATAGAGTGCCGTATTTGATTCCTAATCTGTACCCATTCCGTACCCCTTTGGAGCTGCATACGGTCTAGCTCCTAAGGAAGTGTCTTTCAATCCAAATTAAGGTGAAAAAGATAGGGAAGACTCTAGAAAAATAATCCTTTTTATAAATCCTCAAGTAATGAGATCCTAAAATATAGTTTCACTTTAGCTATTCATATTTACTTTGTGTTCTGAGATAGCTGATCATTCTGGGTTCTAAAGAACAAACTAAGTGACGACACAGAAAAAAACCCACTACTTACTCTCAAGGCCCTATTAAATTTTGATAACCTAGAAAAGATAATCTAATCTCAACCAAACTGCTTTTGTTCTCACTCCCTGCATTTCTTTTACTTGTGAAAGTTAAAAAAAGAAAAAGAAAAAAAAAAATATTAGCAATGGGTGACGGATGAGATCTTTTGCCAAGGCACAGAAAGGTCACTGCAGAAAGTTCATTAACCCAGTGCCATTAATGCAGATGAACAGGTCTCCTGCCTAAATGACTCCAACACATACAAAACCCCAAGAACAAACTGAGCCATGACCATTTTTTGATCTCTTTAGAATAGTAGTTTGAAAGAGGAAAAACAGAAGAGATTAACAGATGCTTATCAGTGATAGGAATTGCAATAATGATGCAGGTTACAGGATGCACACGGACAGAGAAACCTTGATGTTCCACTGAAGATCCTGGCTAACTAACTCTGGATTGCCTCTCTACCTGAACTGTAAAGCATCTGCAATTGAAGCTAAATTAATGTGTGTTTGCCCACAATTTTCTGCCACACTTTTAAAACCAACACACCTCTAAAACAAGTTTAACTAAAACATTAGTTTGCTTAAAACATGTCAAGTTGCAATAAAACTGAAAGTGCAAAGTCTTTGCAAATGCAAAGCCATACTAAAGTATTTAGCAAATCAGAGAACCACTCGAGTCTTTGTATTTTTATTTGAGAAGCCTGCATAGTGATAAATGCAGTTCATGGTGACTGAAAAAAAGGGCCTTGGTGTTTAAAATCATTGTGAGTAAGCCATGGTTGAACATATGAACACATGAAATTGTAATAAGTAACTGTTCCACAGTCACTCCTCCCCAAAACAAAAAATTACACTAAAAGTCTTTTCTTATGTCAGAAAATTTACCTTTCTGATTCTTGCCATGGTTTATCAGGCTCATAGTCTTTTCCTGACTTCTCTGACTTGTCCTCCTTTTCTTCTCTCTTTCTGCCTCGCTTCTTGCGCTCCTCCTCTTCGGGGGGTTTGCTTCTGCAGGCCATCAGGCACTCCAGGACGCGCTGATGTTTATCTGAGTTGCCGATGTGCGCTCGCACCAGCGTCTCCAGCTCATTCCACATGATGCGGTACTGCTCGTCTCTGCGCAAGGGCGTTAAAAGGAAGTCTCATTAAACACAGGATGACCCACAACCTTAATTTAATCACTGAATTGATGATAAGAGCAGAACATAAGAAACCTAAACCAACCAAAATAACTTCTTATAGATTATCACCCCTTCTCTGGTACTGGAAGCCTGTTCACACTGTTATATCCTTGAAGTTTTGAGAACCAGGTTATTCCCAGGGCACTTCCCGCTTTACACAATTGTCACTTGAAATCTACTACATCCACTGCAATCACATTCTTAACATTTGCAAAATCACAGGGCCAAAAGGTATTTCATTCAGAACTTGCTTAAGTTTCCTTTTGTACTGATTTGAACTTATCCCAGTTCCTCTGTTTTAACTTGTATCAGACTTTTTATGTTACAAATAAAAGCAAGGAGAACCATTCTTTTATTATTTTGTAACAAAATGTTTGTCTTCTAACACAGTTCTATATCTATACCATGGCAACCCTGTAATGATGTAAAAGAAGCACTCAAGGCAGTTACTTTTCATGTGTGCATCATTTACTGTTCTCCATACTACCTTTGACCAAATTGAAAATTTACATGAAAACAATGTAAATGGAACCTTTCTGAAAGAAGTAAAGCAACAACAAAAAAAGTTTTTAACCTTTTTGGACCCTTTCCCCTGGTACCAACTGTTGAAATTGGTAGTGGGTCATTTTTCCTCTCCATATCTACTAAATTGTATATTGTTTTTTGACAGTTCAGTACATCCTCATCTGTCATGGCTTCTTTTACAATCACACTGGCTAATGGCACTACCTGCAATGAAACAGAAATAAACAACAGGAAAATCTTGTATAAGCTGCAAGAAAGAAATAGGAAAAGAAATCAAAATATGGAATTAGGGAACCACATACCACCACCATACACCTTATAGGCTACAAAGCCTCCAAGTGCTGCATTTTCTCTTTATACCACAACACCAGCGGCTCCATAAGTAAATGAATTCCAAATATTCCATCCTATTTAGATTACAGACTAATATTCTAGTTACATTAGAACACTCTAGAATATTTAACTGAAGATAAAATTTAAACTTATTTGGTTGCAAGTGATTTATCATAAGGTAGAGCAAGTAACATGTAACAAGTTGAAACTTACTCTAGAACAGAATAAAAGGTTATAAACTCCCAGATTACTTACAGCTTGCATGTTGAATATGGTAGTCTGAGAAATAATCATAGGCCAGTAACGAGTATGTTTCTCTAACTGATCTTTTGCACGTTCCAATGGAATTTCAAGACTTCCATCCATCTTATATCTGGGCTCTAGAAAAGGAGTTAATCGGTTTTCCCTCATAAATTCACCAAAATCCTAATGATAACCAAACAAGATAAAATTAGGAATTTCTCCACCAAAGTAACTTCTGTTGATTGGGTCAAACAGTATAGTCTTGCTTAACACTATGTGTTCCCACCCCAAATTCAAACCAACAACCAGGCCTGTTTACAGTTTTCAGATGTACAACTCTAATCGGACAAACACTTAACCAATGTTATGAAAATAAAGGTTAAAAACTGTTGCAAGTGTTTTGATAAGAAAGCATTCTGGATCCACAACATAGCTCCTGTACAGTAAGGGTTTTATGATGTATTTTTGAAAACACTTTGGTAATACACAGCAAATGCAAATGACGAGTTAGAAACCAAAGCGTGCGTGTGAGGGGTGGGGGACAGCTGAACGCCAGGAGTTTGTTTGCAGCAGTTTGCCTGCTGTATATTCAGGGTTCACAGCTGACAGCTTTATCTTTTCCATGTATTCTACAAGTCATTCATGAGCAACCCATCCTTCCAACAACAAGCAGAACATAGTCTTCTCTGCATTGAAAAAATATTTAAGAAACAATTAAGAATATTAAGTGCTTACAGTGCATGAAGGTAGCAAGCACTACTTCATATAGAAAGGATTCTACAGAGCAGGCATTACAGTAAGTAGACTACTTTACACTAATACATACCAATAACACGATATAGTACTGATAGCCATACAATCCACCCAGCTCTCCAGAAAATGTAAAGCAATACTTCCCATACGAACACCAAATGCATTGCATCTCTTGCAGTATGAAGAAAATGGCAATTCAAAAGCAAAAGGAAACTTACTGTAATCCTGTAGTCTGTGACCCTTCCACCACATCCTTCACTAATCGATGGGGGATCTTCTAGAATGGATCGTGAGCTGCTTAGAACATGCAGGAAAATTTCTCCTCCGTGGCTGCTGAGCATGTGACTAATGACTTTAGAGCCAGATTTGCGTGGCTGCTCCAATAAAACAGAACGACCTATTGGAGGTGAGGTCAGCTTGATGAGTTACTGCACGCTACAACTTCAAGTTAAAAACTTTATATTCACATAATACAGGTTTATACATAAGTTAGTCTTTTTATACATCAAAGTTGTGTTTTCCTCTAGCTTGAATGAGAAAAATCTTTTTGAGCATTTAGTCCCTATCCCTAAACAGGATATAGCATCAAGCACTGAATTTTCACACTGAAGAAAATCAAACACCTCCTGTGACATCCCAATAGTTTTCTGAACAGGACATGCTTTTTAGGTTAAAATGCCGTATTATATACAGTCAGCTCTTTATTTGTACCTTGCTTGAGTGCAAAGTAAACTTATACTATATCATGCTTAAAAAGGAGATATTTTTTCAGATAGACACTTTCATATCTGTGTTTGTCTTCTGTCCAATAAAACACTCTCAAATCAGCGCAAAGGTGTGATGGTATGAGGAAGCAAAAACAGAAGATAGAGAGGTTACTTTCATTTTGGTTCAAAGATTTTTATTAATCAAGGTACTTCATCACTATAGAATTTTTAGAGAAAAATATAGTGCAAGAAAACACCACATGTTCATTTAGACACACAACTAATTTGACTGAAGAAAACCTCCTATTGAAAGAGATGTTTGTAATGCACTTTTCTTGAAAACTGCAAAACAAAACCTGTATGTAATTAACACAATACTCCATGCTTGAAAGCAGCAGTTCTGGCTTACCTTTTGGACATGTACATAAATGACAACCTCTTACACAAAGGTAATCCATAACAAAGGCTAATATCTTGCAGATAAGCAGATGGATCTAACTTCCCTTTGGACTGATCCCAGTAAACTTAAGCAATCAAGTAGCATTTTGCCATGCCTAAGAGTAAGCTCAGAGGCTACCTACCAGGCATGGATTTAGGCTGTTGATACTTTGCAGTAACCACAGTAAGCACTTTCATCACCTACTGGAAGCAGTGTTTCCTACTAAATTCGATTTTTTAGCTATCAAACATTTTAACTATCGATTATTTCAGAGCTATTGACATTTTAACTATCAAAATATAATACTCAGGCAAGAACATAAGTTTACCATTAAGAAGAAAGTTAGTAAGGCATGAAGAAGGTCTGCTATTGACATCTACAGGGGAAATTCGGTACGCTCCAGTGCAATAGTGTAATTCTGAAAAATAAATGTATAGAAAGTTTGATAGGCTGGCTCCAAAACACAGCAAAAACATGCCACCAAGTGAAAAGAACAGAAGGAGACTACCGCACAAACAGCAGAGCAAAAAAGCCTTGCTGCCTGCCCCACACCCCCAGTTCTTAAGCAGATCACTGACTAGCCAAGATAAGACGATTATTAAAGCAATCAGCAGCAAGGCATATAGAATAAAAGGTGAAATAGCACTAAGCACCAGGCAATTGTCTCCTTGAGCTATTAAGTTACCTACCAACGCTGTTGGTTCGAGGAGTACACCATTTTAATGTTACAGTTTCTTTAAATGTGCCGTCTCTGCTATTACCACCTATATGATTATCACCTGTAACATAAAGCCAGAAAAAAAAGTTTCATAACCTGATCAACCATATTTACTTTGTTACACAAAAAATAGCATATATCTCCTATATAAGCATCAAATATTCCTGAGAAGACTTAAGTTGCTAAATATTAACTAAGCTTTTTTAAAGCTGCACCATGGTCATGCTATTATCTAACACAAATTGAAAAGCAACCCTATGTTATTTAGTAGCAGCATTTTGGGGAGAAAAGAAAAAAAACAACTTGGAAACTGATTTGGTAGATGTACATATATAAAACACTACACCTCCAGGACATGTCCTACATGTCCAATTCAACCATTAAAACAAAAAGTATCTATAGTTTTCTATCTGTAAAACAAGATTTTTTTTTTCCCCCCTTAAAAGACAATTTAATGAGATATTGATGTCTGTTTTAACATATCCCTACTAGCAAGTAGTCTGCTATTCTTCTTGTCCTTTAACACACATTAGATAAGGAAAGATTGTTTTACACATATTGGAAATATGTAACAGTTTTATACATATTACAGTAGCACAGTTAATTACAAAAAATGATGCTCAAACCCAGCCTAGTCTTGAGGAACTAGATACATACATCAACCTACAACATAGTGTATTACATTAGGGTTTAACCTAATGCTCCAAGGAAGATTTTTTATTTTCATAATACAAAGACGTATTTCCTCATATAAGATTCATGATACATTGCTTATCACTCAATGCATGTAGCTTGAAGAAGCTATATTTTTATCCTTACTGAAAACTCATTGATATTTAAAATAACTGGAATAATTTTAAAAATACTTTCTCAGAATATCAGATATATTGCAGTTAAAAGAGATCTATTAAAAAAAAAAAAAAAGAGAAAGAACAAAAATTTACAGGAATTAAGAACAGATCAATTACTTGCTTAAATTCACAAGGAAAAAATTCTGAAGAGCCATTTTAACAGTTTTGTTTTTTTTTTTTTTAACAAAGAAAAATAATCTTGGGTTATATGCAACATGCATCTATTTCTGAACCCTTCCAATAAAGCTTCATGCTGAAAGCATGAATAATAGAGGACAGTGTCAGTCTAAATTCATGATTTTAACATCCTATCCTCTTTTCTCCCCGTAGCCTTTAATCACATATTCCACTAAAATATGAAACACAGTAACTGTAGATGACAACGAGGAATTAACATTCGTAATTAACATTCCTAAGCAGTGGTATTCTTTATCAAAAGCTGGCACACAAAACCTGTGTAATGTCTACTTACGGACCAAATAATTTCAGTTTCAGGAAAGAAATGCCCATCTTAATAAGTAATTAAGTTATAATATTATTCTTTGCCATAAACAAAACTATGGGATGTAAGTGATGTTACTGCTACTTATTAGCCTGAGGAAAGCCCAGCTCAGATACTCAAGAAGTGCCGCAGAATTATTTGTGGTGATTTACATACAAAATATTACCTTACAGCTCACTACATGTTACTAATTGTTACTTCTTAAAATACTCTTCCCTCCTCCCTCCAGGTTTTGAGGAGAGATACTACCCAGGTGCTCTATACAGCCTTTACAGCTAGGTAATTTCTGACAATTTCTTTGCCATTACCCATTAGAACAGTAGCTGTCCCTTAGTTTTGAGTTCAGTTTCCCGAAGTCGTGCTTCCAACAAATGGAAGTTTTCCACAAATATCTGCAAAAGTTCTCTCTCCCTGACAGTTTTCATATTGGTTCATACATAACTCTGCTAATCATGTCTGAAACTTACTTCAGTTTAGAGCACACAGCCCACCTTTCTGAATACTTCCACAATACCAATTGGGGGGGGGGGGGGGGAAAAAAAAAAAAAAAAAAAAAAAAAAAAAAGAAAAAAAAATTTTTCTACTTACCGCTCTTTAAAAAGTCAACATGCGCCTCTTTGTGATGAAGAAGCTCTACATCATAGTTGGCTGATGTGTTGGCATGTTGTTCTTCCTGTAAGAGAGGAATGCAAAAATACTTACTTTAACTAAAAGCTATTTTTTTCATATGAGAATGGTTCTACATTTATCTTTCACTCCAGAAAATATAGTCTCCAGAGTACATTAGACAACAACAGGATTGCAATATTGAGGAAACTTTGCTTTCTAATCTATTTAAAGATGCAGCCATCTGCTTTCTCTCTTTCCTGCTTTTTGAAACATCGTGGCGACCCTGCGTGTGCAGGGGGGTTGGACTAGCTGACCTCTACAGGTCCCTTCCAACCCTAGCCATTCTATGATTCTATGATTCCTCCTTATACAAGCGCCATGACAGTGTGCACAATGCAAAGAAGAGACTAAAAAAAACAGACTTAACTGCCTTTCTCCTTGGTTTTGTTTAAATTTGGGAAGTTTAGCAAGGCTATGGCATATTTAAACATCACTAATATCTAGCTAGAAACTTATGAGGCAGCAACATATGGCCACTGCTGAGTAAGTAACTAAAAATCCCATGAATCTGAACTGAAAAAAACCAGGGAGGAGGACAGAGTATTTTATCATTTTCTTGTATTTAAGATATGCAAAAATGATTTTTCAGTGACAAGCTTACAATTAGAAACTGAATATTAGAAGGAGGATACTGCATCTTTAAACAGCTGCAGCAGATTAGCAAAAACAGAACGGCAATCTTGGCAATTTATTCCAAGTGGAGGAAAAAAAATTAAAAAATAAATAAATAAAACAGAGAAGCCAACATAATCTATTGCTATAAGGACAAAGGCAGAAGGGAGACGCAAACCAGCAGCACACAGGTCAGAAAGTTACAGACAAGGTATTTGCAAACCTAAAAGTCACATTTATACTATGATCAATAATTAGAGTTCTATTAATGTTGTCAGGGTACATTAATGCTTAATTTCATGTTTTAACCTACAAAAATCCATAGAATATTACTATTTTTCAAAGCTATAAATAAGCACTGGTTGATATTATTAGTATTAGAAGTCTTTTTCTTTCTTTCTTTCTTTCTTTCTTTCTTTCTTTCTTTCTTTCTTTCTTATTTTAACAATCAGCTAAGTTTATCTGCCCTGCTCTTTCCATTTGTTTGAATATTGAGGCTTCTCATCAGGCAGCCAGACAGCAAGACGCAATGGAAACAAAAAATTAAATTTAATACTTAGAATTCTTAGTTGCATCAACTTCCCTCCTAGCAGCCATTAAAACAGATATCTAAGTACATAGGGACATATAAGAAATCTAAACTCTTTCATAGCTAGATTATACACTTCTGTCCCTCTGTGTCTGACTTATGCATCTTCAGACTGGAAAACCTACTGAAAAAGACTTAGTCAAAAAAAAATAGCTATTAGTTACAAACACCTTTATGTTGGGTGGGCATGATAATGAAACAGAGGAAAGACTCACTATGACACTAAAACGCACAAGGGTCAAGAATATCTAATGAACATAACTAGAAAAAGATAAAAGAATCACAGACAAAGTAATTTGAGGTAAGTAAGACTATAGTTATATAAAACAATACAAACAGAACTGATATAACACTTGTATTGCTAAGTCAAAAATTGGTTTTGGCAATACAGCATTTTGTTCTGTGATCCTTCCTTTTTTTTTTCCTCCTCCCCCTTCTTTAATTTTACTAACCTGGTCACAGACATTGAATGTGGGCTAATAAAAACAAAAACAAAACAGAAAATATGACATGGAGAGAAAAGCAAAGTAAAAAATCCATTAAAATAAACATTAAAAGTTTGCAAACTCATTTATAAGCGATGCAGCCAGTTAATATCAAGCTATACACACAATATTACCTTCATAGGGATATTAGTTATTGTGGTTGAAGCCAGATCAAAGTGCTGCTGTACTAAAACATTCAGCTTTGTAGCCAGATGACGCCCAGCACGGACACTGTGTACTTCACTGGTTAAAACAGGTGAAAGCTGGAAGAAATTGACATAGAATATACAGCATTAATGGATCAAGGTGCAAAATCGTGTGGCAGAATATAAACCTGCTTAGTTTACATTTCAAAGGATTTACACTTCTAACTTTGGCCACAGAAGAAACAAAAAAAACCCACAACAAAATAATAATAAAAAAGCCATAAGAGCTGCTCCTTGCACAAAATTCTCCAGGTTGTCCCAGTTACTACAGTTGCTGTTGTTTTAAGTTGTTACAAAATCAGAAATGTACTAAAAAAAAAATTGAGTCATTAATTGCTAATAGAAAGATCTAGCATCAGGACACGGGGCAGCAACCCCAGATTTTATGCTCTTAATAGCAGCTCTGGGCTCAAGTTTTCCTCTCCCTTTCATCAGTTGAGCAACTTGAACATAGTAATTTTCCCTACCCACCTGCATTTTCTATATACACACAATTAAAAAAAAAAAAAAAAAAAAAAAAATCACAAGCTGTACTGTAATTTGTACTTGATTTTCCTTTGCCAGCAAGTAGTGATATTGATTTTAGGCACCCCTTGAAAAAGCTGTGACAAAAACGACAGTCTTACAGACAATAAAGGTATGCAATTTATTCTCTGCTGTTCATGTGTATTTCTCAGCATTCAACTAGAAGTAGTTTTGTAGAACAGTATCTTAAGAAAGCTATTATACTTAAGTTTAAACATTTTTTTTCTTCCTTATAGTTAACACCTTGAAATACTGAAAAGAAACAGGCTGAAGAACAGCAACAGCAGAATATACTCTGGCATATTTTAGGGAATATATCAGGGCATATTTTGCATGCAGTGGTTTAGAAACTACTAAGAATTCAAGTTATCTATTTGCTCTTATTACTAGATGTTTGGAATGTCAGTAGGTGGAATAATCTTTCATATATATTCTTCCTTTTACTTTCTAAAATTTTTAAGAGACGATATCTGCACAGTACTTAAATGATTCTGTGAATGTCAAACACTCTGCTTTCCTACATTACCCTTTCCTTTGAAAGCAGATAAAGTTCCTGCTGTTTTCCATTGAGAAGACATTCTGACAGCTAACATTGGAACAGCAGCATTTACATAGCCAAGTAATTGTCAGATTTTCCAATATATTGTTAAAGATGTGACTCCTTCTCCTAAGCCCCACAATTTTATCTATCTAGGACATCAATATGTACACTTTATGAGAAACAGAACCATGAATTGCTGCTGCAAGATATTTAACTCACCAAGTTGAAAAAGAGACACCACCTACACACGTGGACTGTGAAACAAAGAAACAGTTAACAACAAACGGTGTGTTTTATTTGACAAATCTAAGCTATCAGCTTCTCAAAGAATAGTCACCCATTATGACTTGGAGACCAAAGACTCAGAACTTGATTGCTAAATAGTCAACTCCCATTGTCTATTTTGTTTTTCATATGTTTCCTAAAACTTGGATAAATTTTCCCTGTTTTAAGCTCCTTACCTCTTTTTTAGGACGATCTGAAACAAGGCTGTCTTCACCAACCGGGTAAGTGTGGATTAAGACCAATTCACATTTCTGAATCTGCATTAGACTTAAAAACAAACAGTTCTATTTCAGTAAGCCTACAACATGGCAGAAATTATCCCAAAGAAATCAGATCAACTCTCTTATCCCAAAATCCATTTGATATTCAGGACATACAACCCACGGAAATGTATTATGATGCTCTGTTTCTGAAAGTTTTCTGTAGGAACTAGTTACATTAATGCTTTTCAAGAGCACACATTTCAAAATGAATTTTAATCAGAATAAGAAAAAAAAAGAACGATGCTTTTGTCTCTATATGCAATTGCACTATACTTCTTTGTGGACAAATCAACAGAGTAGGTCCTCAACTCAATGAAGCTGCTCAGCTTCATTCAAAGGACAACTGATGTGACAAGAGATTTGCGTCTCCAAGTATCGAGCAGACATATTAAGAAAATTCCTGTGCATTTTAGAACTATCCAACTAATACGCTCTCCTACATTGTGTCTGGAAAATCAGAGAATAGAACATTGTTCCACATTCCTAGTTACAGGAATATATAAAATCCTAGGCATGAGGTAGATTTTCCTTCTTTACACTGAACTTAAAATCTGATTCTCCAGGGGCTGCATCTTTTCTACACCTTTGAAACCTCAATTGCAGCAGGTAGATATAGGACACTTGCCTGTGCTATTTAAGTGCCTATGGAAGAATCAAGAACAGGGTATCAACCTATTATGCGCAGTGCAAGGCAAAACACAGTCCCCATTTAGAGGTTAGAATATACAGGGTGGGGAAGCAAACAACACTTCTTTAAAGCAGGAGATGCTTCCTGTAGTTCAAGAGATCCCTTTATTTCATGGGGGCATAAGAATAATATAGAAGTTTAATATTAACTTCAGTCACTTCAGTCAAAGACACATATACAACTTATTCAGTGCTACTGTTACCACGGCAGAATGCATCACATCCATTATTGATTACAGTGATGAAGTATACAACAAGGCACAGAGCTACCCGCCTTTTACATTTTGGAGCAAATCCAAAATAAAACCTGAAGTTTGTACCTCATGACTTAGCATCTTCCATTTCATATGGACATTCAAACATCATCAAAGTAAGTTTTGGTAGGTTTTAAGTGACAAAAATACACCTATATTTCCTGTAAGGCATCTAACAGGCACACCCAACTCATAGGAAAAAAAACGAGAAATCACATTTGTGAAAAATATACTCACTGGTCTGAACTAGCTGCAAGTTTGTTATGCTCATGAATAGTTTCCTGAACACAGTCCTCAAGCATTCGAACATGACTGTCACTAAAAGGGCACAAAAAAGAGAGATATTTTTATAGACTAAAATTTAGTTTTCTTGTCCTTATGAAAAATTTTCATTATCTTAGGACATACAGAGGCTCTACTTCCATGATACATTGTGTGAAATTTTGATAAACTGTGATAACTTCCCAAATTTATAATATTTTATTAAAAATACACTTTGACAGACACATCCCACTCTATATTCATCCAGAATTATGTGTTAGTTGTAAAAATATAAATCTTGCAAAACAATCTCTATAATCCAAAATTTCTGTGTGTTTGGGGAAATGAAAAGTTATGCTTATTTTCTATTTCAGTGGCAAAACTTTTTATTCATTCCTCTCAGTTAAATCACGCTATTCAGCCCATCACCAATGCAGCCAAATCTATTGTTTTCTTCAGAGCAACATGCCAGTAAATGTTCTCCCCTTTAAAGTGAGAAATTTTTGGTTGACTGCTCTAGCAGACTTCCACAAATGCAGTCTTTAAAGCAGCAAGAAATCATCTACAAACTGAAATGCACAAAGTTTAGCTATTCAGGGCACTAATTTACAACAAACACTGAGCTACAAATGCTCCTAGATTTTTTTTTCTTTAATGTTACAAGCACAGTATCATACAGACCTTTTGGCATTTGTAATACAGATGATTCTTCCTCTGTTCCCAACACGTTCTGCATTCTCCATGAGCGTAGTTCGAGCCTCATGCTGGTATTCTGTGATTTTGCAGAGTGCTTCTACTGCTGCGACCAGACCATGAAGTATGCTGCAACATTCTGGATCTGCCCTGGGATTAGGTGGCCCAACAGCCGCTAATGCTGCCATAAGCTAGTTAAGAAGAAAGACACACATTTGGTTCTTGAAAGTTATTTTTAAGCTATTTGTTAAAATGATCTAAAACAGAAAAGTCATAGCTGCAATGTATTTTACATAAAAATTAATACTGTTGGGAGAAAAGCTAATATAGCAACTTAGAAAATTTGATACACCTGCAGCCTTCTAGAAAATATTTAATCTTAAATTCTCCTTTTGCAATTAATTTATGCATTCAGTGCCCACTGACAAATAACATGCACACTCACTATACCAAAAGTACTGATATCATCATTTGCCATATGGCCCTGTTTTCTAGAATTTGATAATTCAGTTCCTTCCGAAAGTTAGTTTTTTGGAAAATGAGACCATCCATTTTAATACAAGAGTAAACAGAAAACAAACACTGTTTAAAATTTTTTAAAACAATAAACTACTATTAACGTTCCGACTTATTTGGGTACCTTAATAGGATATTTCTTAAAACCTTATCCTGTAATAATTTCAGAACAGATCCACTGACTTTTTAATTCACCAGAATAATCTATGCTGACTGTAGTAAATGTCACTTTTTATTCTGTAATTGAATTAGACTTGTGAAACAGAAGATCAGTTACAGAGCATACCTCCTGCAAGTTCTGATCTTCTTGGGTCCAAGAATTCAAGACATGAGCCCCAGAATCACTCACGATGAAATTTACCTAGAAGGTTAACGAAATGCAAACCAACATAAGCTATGCCTTCTTCAGATACAGTTAACAGATATTCACAAGCCAAACTAAAACAAATAATAACAAAAGTACAAAAAGCATCACTCCTGCTATATTCAGGTACCTCCGCTGTAGAATCATATTTAACAACAACTTTTTACTCTCTAAATACCTGTAATTAAGCCAATCTTCATATCAGGGCAGCACTGCAGGGTACTATGGATCAATTTCACTAGTCTGCCAACACTTCTGGCAGCAAAAACATCTACCAAGCAAAATAAATTCCAGTGCTGTACTACAGCAATTCATTCTGCACATTCTGTCATGAGAGACCTCAGGGGCAAGGTGTCCTAAACACTAGATACCAAAACATGTTCTCAATATGTTACCAAAACTGAGGAGCTTGTTTCCCTCTCAGTTGATTTCCCTCTCAGTTTCAGTTTTCCTGTCATAGAGACTTCGGTTCAGCCAAATGATTTGATTCACTTAAGCACACAACTAACATATCTCATCATGAGACTTTATGATATGGTCAGATATTTTTTTAAACAGGAGTTTAAGATAAATACAGTCTTCCCCTAATTCTGAAGAACCAGAAAACTAGAAGCGAGTAGTGAATCTTCAAACTCTTTCACCATTTTAATACACTCCTTTTTTTAAATTACTATTTTCCTTGAAGGAATATTAATTTTGCTCTGCTCAAACTTAAGCTTATAGAAACACAGTGCATCACACCATTTAGTTTGACTTTTTCCTATAGTCTGTGATCTAAATATAAGATCATCTCTAATAGCACCTGTTACAAAAGATCTCATCTCTCATTCATGTGCTAAAGAAGTGGAAAAGCAAGTAAATAAAAATAAATAGACTTTGAAGCTGCTGCTTAGCTATGATTTGTTGTGCTTGCTACAGCAGATCATAATTTGATGGAACGCCAACGCACAAGCTTTGATTAGAGACACTTTGACACACTAAGTCATTGGAGGTTTCTGCATACATATCACAGAAGTAATCTCCTCCACAGAGGCATTTAACACCAAGAGAAACAGTAGGACTAAATAATGTTCTGTTCTTTGTAGTTTGATGCCAATTACAATAATGTAACTCCACAAAGCAGTGAGAGGTCTTAGAACAAAGCAAGCTCTTCCAGGGCTATGCTTTGTGTAAAGAACATTGATACAGAGATCAAAAACAGGTTCTCTTTCTTGGTATTGCAGTTGTATCATTTGCCTTTAAGTGTAAACTGATACTACTCAGGAAATGCTTTCTAGTTACAGCTTTAACTCTTCCCACTTTCTTCCAAGATGTTTTTTTACAACACATTTGCCATAAGCAAAACCATAAGCACAGCAAAACTCATCCTTCAATACAGCATTATTTTTCTTACTCGAAAGGAGAAAAGATGGTCTAACACAAGGCAGTTTTCCACATGATGTGTTGTCTACAATGCCCATAAGCCCTGCATTCAAATGCAAACTAATGTGTTACTCTAGTCTGCCTGTCAAGCATCCCAGAACAAGTATCAATATCCTTAGCTATTCCATCCATTTGGCTTTTCAATTTAGACTATTACTCATTAAGTGAGAACACAGATCAAAAAGAAGTCATGTGAATGTCCACATTAGAGAAAAAAAAATCTAAAGAAAAAACTGTGGCAGGAAGTTCTCCCACTACCAACTGGTAGTTTCAGAGAGATCCTACCACTTCCTACAGCTCTGCATTCCTTCAAACTCAGCAATGAAAACCCTCAGCAAGGCTACCAGTAGAAACAAAAGTGGATCTAAAACACTATCTCACTCTAAACACTATGAGAAAACAGTAATAAATTTATACACTACCTTAAAGTTTCTCTCCTTACATTTTGCTAACAAGCACTGAGTTACAAGATGACACTAAGATTATCAGATGTCTGCCAAACCAAATACGTAATAGGATTCACTTAATACTCAAACCATTTACAAAAGCCATAAACTCTACCTACCAATAGCTCAAAGATATTTTATACGCTATGCATTATTGTATTAAAAGATCAGATATAAAGGTGTTTAAAGATCTCATTAAAAGGGAAAATACTGCTATACTATGAAGAACATATACTACGAAGTACAGTATCTCTATAACTTACCAGTTTTTTAAAAGGAAAAATATCGTACATTATTCTACAGTACTCCATGGATGACTCCACCGAACAGGTCCATAGGGATTTGGATATAGGAGCTAGGGGTATAATTCCTTGGGTCCGATTCTTTACTAACATATCGAATTCAACATGTTGCCTACAGGATTCTGCCATATATGGGCAGTGATCCACAACAAAAACAGTTTTATGAGACTCAGAAAAGATTTTCATTTTCTTCCTGAAATAAACAAGTATTATAATTAGTAAGAAACTATGCAAGGCAAACCAAAAAAAGTTACAGCACAAGCTTACTACACAGTGTACATTTATATACAAGTATTTTAACTGACTACACAAGCTTTGAGAAACGTTATCTCTTACACTATCACACATATCTTACCTACCAGAAAGAGACCTGTAAAACTTTCTTTAAAAATTACATATATTCACTTAAAGAACCTATTTACATAAACACAAAATATTGCCTAGAGTGCTCACTACTCCTTACATTTAGTACACTAGATTTCTAACCAGGCATAAGCTATTTTTCCTCTGGAGAAAAAATAAATAAATAAAAACATCAAAAGATAAAATTGACTATAAACTGTTGAAAAGCTAATAGTGATGAACAATATCACTTTTTCCCTAACGAAATGAAAGATTTGAGAGAAACTATGAGCGACCCAAAACTGCTTGCTATTTAATACTTCTTAAAGCACAGTACAGAAAGCATGCATAAGTTAGCCTGTATAGATGATCTCTGGAGCTGCCTTCCAACCTCAACCATTCTATGAGTCTGTGGTATAGGTATATATATGTGTGTGTGTGTGTGTACAGATGTGTGAATAGACAAAATTTTATTGCACATACATATATGCACATACATGTACACCTACATATTTACATATGCATGCACCCATGCACATATACATTACACATACACACATGAACATACACATGCATTCACACACACGCATGTGTACACACACACACGTTATCTATACATAACGCCGGGGGCGTTCAGACCCGTGCGCGCGCCGCTTACCTGGTGCTGCTCGTGCGGAGCTGCAGCAGCGCGGCCGCCGCACCGCGCCGCGCTCGGGCCCGGCCGCGGCCGCGCTCCGGGGAGCCGGGAGGGCCCCCGCGGGCCGTTCTACACGGGCGCCTCCGCCCGGGCGCCCTCCATGTCCCTCTGCCCGCCGCTGCTTCCGCCGCTGCCGCCTCGTCGTCCTGGGCGGGCGGCTCGGCGGGGCCCAGCTCCTGCCTGCGCGCCCGCCGCCCGCGGGGGTGGGAGAAGCGGCCGCAGCCCCCCCCGCTCCGCCCACCCCGGAGGCCCCGAGAGCCCCGCGCGGCCACTTACGCCGCTGGCACAGCGGCTCCCCCAGCGCCGGCGGGGGGAGCGCCCGCTCCTCCCTGCGGGCCCGGCCGCCCCGGCTGCCCCGCGGCGCCGCGCGGCCTCACGCGCCCGCCATGGCCGCCGCCGCCCGCCACCTCCCCTGACAGCTCTCGCGAGAGCCGCGCCCAACGGCCGCCCCGCGGCCGCAGCCCAATGGGGAGGCGCGCGGCTCTCGCGAGAGCGCGGCGGCCCCGCTGACAGGGAGCCGCGCCCCCTTCCTCACCCCGCTGCCGCTGCCGGAGAGAGCCGCGGCCGCCGGCTCCTGCCGCTGCGCCGGGGTCTCCCCGTGGCCGCCGGCTCCTGCCGCTGCGCCGGGGTCTCCGCGCGGCCCCCGGGCATTGCCCGGCCCGCCGGGGTCTGCCCCGCCCGGAGCCGCCCGTCATGAGTGAGTGGCGCGGTGGGGCGGCAGGTGCGCGGCCGCCGTTGGCGGCGGCGGCGCGGAGCGGGGGTGAGACCAACGGTTGTTGGGTCTTTGGCGGGGGAGGGAGTTGTCAGGAATGATGTAAAAAGGGAGAAAACAAAAAAGGAAAGAAAAGAGGACATCTGTAGCTGCAGTGAGTCCGTCTCTCTGTTGTTCGGGTTTGGGGCAGGCTGGTTAGGCAATGACACCAATTAGCAGCGGGCAGGACGCTGCAGGAAGTGACTGCGTGGGCCCCGCCGCGCCGGGCAGGGCGCAGGAGCCGTGGGGCTCGGCCCACGTACTCCTCGTGCCGGTAAACAGGGCAGTGCACGGCGGGGATGGGGATGAAGCAAACGGAGTTGGTTCATTTTTTCCTTTTCTCTGTACGTGCAGATTGATTTACAGGGGCACATCTGTTTCAGGCTAAGAAAACACTGAGTCTTGTGTATGTTAGTCAAAGGAATACAGTGCATACAAGGGCAAGTATGTGCAGTGTATTAAAAATGCTCTTGATGCATGCACATTGTCAGAGGTATTAACTCCAGGGAATTATTCTAATTCATAGGGAAGCCTAAAGGGCTTTATTCACACTATTTGGAGAATCCACGCAAAATGAATTGAATTTAAAACTTTTGTTTATTTTTTTTTCAACTTCTCCTAAATTTCAGATCTGAATAAATCAATTTCTGTACCAGTTTAGACAGCTAGCAGGGATGGGTCATGTTTTTATCTGTGCTACCTTACTTTTGTAGGTCATCAAGAACATGAGCCCAAATTTGGAATGCAAAATGAGGAGTGAGAAAAATAGATCATTTGAAACAGCTTACTGTAAAACTCAATTGATGTTTTACATACGTAATACGCAAGACATAATGAAAATTTTATTATTAAATCTTAATTTTATTATTAAAGCTTAATTTTATTATTAAAGCTTAAGAATTAAGCTTTATTCATGTTTACAGGAAACCTGTATTTGCTAAAGTGCAGATGCTTTCACCAATACATGAATCAAAGAAAATGATTTTAAACAATTGTGTAGTCTATCAATGGAATGGTGAAATTTCCTTCCTTTCAAATATCCTTCCTTCTACTACTTACCTATGGCAATAGGAGAATGTCACCTGGAGAAAACACAGAGATTTCATGAAGCTTGGCTTAAAGATACTAGACTACAATTTGTAAAGGTGACCAAAAAGTCAGAAAACCAACTCAGGCTTAATTTGTTTCCCTCATAGTTCAGTGGCTCTCTGAGCTCTTCTTCTTGCAAAAGTTCTTTTAGCAAATGTCCTGCTAAGAAAAGGATTCAGGTCATTCTTCCAGTAGATTTAGAAATTTTCTGGATACAAACGTCCAGCCTTACTTTTAATAAGGCCTGTGATTCTGATAATATTCTAGGATCACTGTCCTGTTGCTAAAAACCAGTTCTAAAACTTGTTGAGCGATTCCCTTTTCTGTAGAAAAAAAAAAAAAAACTGTGAGGTTTCTTCTGTCTTTACATTTTTATTTTCCCTATAAAGGAGTACTAGAACATCTAAATGCAAGGCTAGCATTTTGAACATGCTAGTATGTGCAAACTTTTTTGCAATTTTTGCCGTAGGTAATTTCTTGTAACACCTCCTGCCTAGATTACACACATCACTAGATGCGGTTCTACTCCATAGCAAGTGGGTGGTGTGATGAAAACCGTGTGTTTCCAATCTTTAGAAATGAGTTGCACAATTGAGAAAGCCCTAGCAGATGCCAAGGCACTGGTGGAGCGGCTCAGGGAACATGACAACGCTGCAGAAGCACTTATCGAACAGACTACAGCTCTTAACAAGCGTGTGGAAGCAATGAAACAGGTTTGCTTTTCTGTGTTTGTTTTCTCTATTAAAACCAACATACAACCTGTCACATGTTAGTACGTCTGTAAAATAATAAAGCCCTTAATATACTTCATGCCTGTCAAATTAGTCATGAACAGGCCTTGTGACTTTAAATAAAGGGTGTCTAATAGTATAATGTATTGAGAAGGTATAGTAAATATCTCATATTTAATGCCTCATGGTTTCTTTTTACTGTATGTATATATAGATCAGTTTTAATCACTGGTGGTGAATTTGGGCTACACTAAGTCACTGAAGATTAAATCTCGCACACTTGGTAAATTTGGAGTATTAAACTTCTTTTAAAAGAAAGGCAATGCTTTTGTATCTTTGAAAGGTACTGAGTTAGTGAAACCTTCAGATACTAGGATTTGTTTTTAAAAAGGAATTATTTAAAAATCAGAATCATCTTGCTGGCCTCGGGCTTTGACATTAGAATTGTTTCTGGCTTGTCTTCATTAACTTACGTTCTTGTTGTTTTTAAATGAGTAGTACCAAGAAGAAATTCAAGAGCTTAACGAAGTAGCAAGACATCGTCCTCGTTCTACATTAGTGATGGGTATCCAGCAGGAAAACAGACAGATTAGGGAATTGCAACAGGAGAATAAAGGTAAGGCTGAAGTATTCTACCATTTTTGAGCTCCTAACCTGCCCCATTGGAGTCAGCAGCAGTTGCACCATTGATTATAGAGTAGTTCTATATGAAATTTATTTTCTTCTATTCTTAGTTTGTCAGTTTAATTGGTCTTGATGTAACAGAATTCTAATGACAACTAAGACAACTATGATTAATGGGGAAAAAAAGAGTTTTGGAAGATGAGCTTTTTGAGCTTTTTGGTCCATATCTTAAATTTCACTAAAAGTCATGAAATAATTAGAATTTACTTCGACAGTCTACGTATCTATTTAAAAATATATTTTCACATAGCCTAGAAGTAACTCATTTAGAGGCAGTCTAGTTGCAGTCCAAGACTCTCCTGGAATTCCATAGGCATTCTGACAGTTATATTCCGCAAAGGAGTCAGTGATCTTGACTGATATCAGTATTGTCTCATCTCAGGAATTTTATCTTTTTATGAAGCATAAAAACATCAAAGAGCAGACTTAAAAAAATGCTTTCTATTTTTCTTCTTTTTTCCCTCATCTTTTGAGCTTGCTGCATGGAAAGTTATGCTTTGCAAAATTTAAAAAATTTTAACTGAGATTCAGAGTATTTTAGTCTTACAGATTGGAGTAAGACTTGGTATATTTTGAACATAGGCATTTTTTTCCACTTTTATTTCATGAAGTTGCATATTAAAACAGATCTCTAAACTGCTTTCCAGATTACATGTGGTGTTGCTTAAAGTGTCTAGAATAAAGCTCTGAAGAGCCTCTGCTTTTGACCAAACAAGAATTTTCCCAGCACAGTCATCACTGAAGACATTTACAGAGACTATGTAGATTTTACAGTGCATTGAACTGGGGTGCTCAGTTAAGAGCTTTTTATGGTTTTCTCAGGCTAAAGAATTTTTGATTTTTTTTTTCCAATAAAACCTTAATTGAATTTAAAATTCTGTTTGTAGAACTACGCACATCTCTTGAAGAACATCAGTCTGCTTTGGAACTCATAATGAGCAAGTACAGGGAACAGATGTTTAGGTTGCTCATGGCAAGCAAGAAGGATGATCCCAGCATTATAATGAAGTTAAAAGAGCAACATTCCAAGGTAACTACTCATTTTGATTTCTTGGTTTTGTTGTTGTTGCTGTTTGGTTGTATGGTTTTGTTTGTTTGATTTTCAGTTAAGACTTAAATTTGTTTTTAATGGATTGAAACAATGTTTAATCTCAGATTTTCTATCATTGTACTAACAAGTTCTAATTCTTACAACGTAGTCTGTGAAACATGAACAGGAAATGTAATCAGCCTGGTAGGTTAATCTGACTAGCTGCTGATCTATTTAAGCATCTATTAATGAGTATTTCATTACTATAACTTCTTAATTTGCTTTTTTGTTTGTTTCATTAGGCCTTTAAACTCTGCTCTATTATACTTTCAGATTATACTTCCATTTTAGTAGTATTCAGACATTTGGACTGTCTTTTAACTTTGCTTTGGCTTCCAATAAGTAATTATTGAACTTGTTCTTACAGGAGAGAGTTGGAGGGCAAGCTATTTAAATTCAATGTTTTTTCCCTTTTATTTATTTTTATATATATATATATATATATGTATTCCTCTTTCCTGGTTCCATGCATGGTTCTCATTTCAGTAGTGATCAAAACTGCTAAGTAGCATCCAGATCAGCCTGAAGTGCTGGAGTGGTGGGCAAGCTTATGGGATTAAAAGTGAGCTTCTTATGGCTTTTTAAAACTGGAAACGGAAAGTGCTGTTAAACAGTGTTTTCCTAAACTATCCTGAGTGAGGTATGTGTAAGTATTCCAACAGCTTCATATAAGATTAGCCTATAGTTTTATAGTATTAATAATTTATATATACATTGCCATAAAAATAATTTTAATGTTTAGAGGTCATTAATAGATTTAAGTTTTAGCATTCTAACAAGGTAATTTTATTACATTTTACCTGATTTCTAGTTATCAGAAAGCAGTGAAACTGTGTGGACAAAGTGTAGTTACAAGTGTTTAATTCTATTTAACCTAAGCAAAATCAAGTCTGCAGAGCCAAGCTGGGATCTAGCTACCAGGTGAACAAAGCTTTAAGATTTGCAGACTATGAAAACTTCCTTATCTCCTTACAGATTAATATGCTGATTACTGCTATTGAAATCAGTGCTATTAAAGTAAATTGAACTATTTAGATTATCATGAATGAATATATGGAATTAGAGCTACATTTTTATTATAAACTCCTAAAAACTCATAAGCATATACACCTTTCTGAAGAAACTACTATACCAGATAGAATGGCACATCCTGCAGCCACAGTACTTTTGATACCAAGACAAGAGGGTAAAAGGGTATTTAATCCTGACATGGACTAAGAAAATTCATTTAGAAACATCTTTTTTTGTGGATAAAAACTTGACACTTAACAATATTATTTAAGTCATAAGATTTAGGCTACAACATCTTAGTAAACCTCTATCCACAAGAATGCCTGATAAAGAGCATTCAAATTCTTCCCCTGACACTCAGAATTTCTGGAATTTCATTATTCTCATCAGTCTTCACATTCAGTTTAAAAGAAAAAAAAAAGCAGTCTTGAAGCATTCTAAACATTTCTAATGTTAACTAAAAAATCCTTGATGCCTAAAAAATTAATCTCACTATTACCAAAAATTACTGTTCTCTCAAGCAATAGCTTTCAACTCTGGTGCCTGTTTACAAAAGTTTATTTAAAACGTTTTCTGCAAATCAACACTTACCTCATTTAAGCAGAAAAACTTTTTTTTTTTTTTTTTGTTTATCGAGGTGGTATGTATCAGAAAACTGTTTGGGCTGGAAGTAATGACCTTGATTTAAATGCACTGTTTGAGTTTGCTCAATTGAACAAGGCCTGAAAACGTAGATTTTTTTTTCTTTTCTAAAAACAACCAATATATGGCAAATAAAAAGGAGAAATGCAAAACAAAACAAAAAGTGTTTGGGTATATTGAGGCTGTAAGGAAACACCTTCACTGCAGTGCCTCATGTCATAGCATCTAACTTTTAAACACCTGGCTCCCAGAGGAGAGGCTACAGTCTTGTCCTAGCACTCTATTAATGACCTTGGAACAGCCTCTGATCAAGAGGCCACAGATACCACCAAGTAGCAAGTGGTGAAGACAGCAGGATATTTAGAAACCAGAACTCTTTCACGACTTGGAAAGTTGCTTGCAGCTTGTGCTGTCGCCACTGTTCCTTACTTATTGGAATGCCAAATACAGCCCTTCAAAATGGTGCTGAAAAATATCTTTCATCAAAAAAAAAAAGTGTATATATATAAGCACCTTCACTAGAAACTTTGAGAAGAGTGGAGATCAAGCTACTTCCTTCAGTAAACAACTGAGCTGTAGCATCAGCAGTTGAAAGGGCAGAGAGGAAAAGTAGAAAAAGACAGTGATGCGTAGTTTAGTCAGCCGGTGCTTGTGATTCTAAATAAGGTAGGGTTTTTTTATGATAGTTTAATAGTTCTTGTGTAATTTAAAGATAAGAGATCATTTCACTTTATCTAGAGAAGACCATGCAAATCCTGTCTTCCTTCTTAAGGATGCGCTGCTTCTGCTAGTAATTCCTGTCATCCTTCTCCTGGCAGTGGAGCAAGGACAAGGACCTCTGGGGTCCAAATTGCAGATAAGTTGGAACGGGAAGTGGATTTAAGTGCAAATAAATACACATCCCAGAAGTTCCCTAATCTATGGCAGAGAGGGGATGATTACTCTACCTGACCTTTCAGGCTTTTATTCTACTTTTCAGAGAGAAATGCCTACTTGGAGACTGGCACTGTCTGTACCCACCTTGAGATTGGGTCTCAGGTGGAAAACAATGTCTCCTACACTGCTGTTCTTAGAGGAATTTTATCTTTCTGCAAACCCAAAGAGAAAACATCAACTCCTGCAGTATAGGAAGTTCTTGCCAGAGCAAGCACTTGGTTATCTTTGCAGAGATGATCACTGATGCTTTTAAAAACCAACTCTCCTTTAAAAGGAAATGCTGTGTGACAAAACTGATTTTGTTCCGATAAAAACAACCATGGTGGCTGCTTGTGTATAAAGTTACAGAGAGCTTGTTTTATTTTACAAATTCAGATCTGTCGTACTATTTTTATTAGGTGGGACAGCAGTTCAAATGTATGTTTAATGGTTCACTTTTAATATTGCTATACTTAATATTATTAATAGCTCAATATTAATATTGAAAAAAAATCGTAATAAAGCTGTAATTATCTTATTTCTATGCCTTAGGAACTACAAGTGCATGTGGACCAAATCACAGAAATGGCAGCAGTCATGAGAAAAGCCATTGAAATTGATGAGAAGCACGGCTGTAAAGAGCAGGAGCGAATCATTCAGCTTGAAGTAAGTATGAAATGGAAACAGTGGTGGCACAAAGCAGGGATTTACCTTCTCCGCCCTCTCCTCCTCTGAGTATTAAATGCTTAGAAGTGGCTACTGTCCTATGTTGATGGAAAACATTCTGGTAACGTACAAGTCAGGATACAGCCCCCAAAGCAGGGAAGTCTCTTGTCTATTGTTTTTTTCAGGGATTGGGGGAGCAGGTTACCACTAAGTGCCTGTGTTCCCAAAAGCTTTAAAGCACACTCCAGATTTCTCAAAGATTTCATTCACGCCCTAGCAAGGGAGTAAATGTTATCAGAATTAGTTCTCTCAAGTTACTGTATCATTCACACTGCTGTTTTGTTATACTTCCCTTGTTGGGTAAATTATTAAGTTTCATTTTCTTCACAGTAGCCCACTCTGTGCAAGTTGTACACAGCTTGGATACTTCTTCCCCAGAGATGAATAATTAAGCACTCTTTTTTTTTGAAGTGTCTGAGTGCAGGAAAAAGCTCAGAATTTGTACAAATCCATGCTAAGGACTAAGAAACCAAGATGTAAGTTAGTATGTCCACATCTTTAGCTTTTAAAAACACTTTTATAATACTGTAAGTAATTTTAAGAGATTTAATTCTGTTATTTAACATTGCAGGGACAATGCTTTTTGATCAACTGCTAGCAAAGCAGTTCATTGTGAGATGATGTGAATAGAAAGACTTCTTATAAAAGGCAATATTTGAAGTAAATTAACTTTTCTTATCCAACTTTGTGTAATAAGCTTTTTTTTTCTTTTTCATTGCTTAACCATTTAAAAGAGCAAGAAAATCAGAAATCCATGCACTTAATTTTAAAAGATAACATAACACTACCCGACTGCAAATCCCATTTTTATTCCTCATATATAGGTATGGAGTGGAGGGAAAGAGAGATTATTACTGTAGTTATCTTGACTTTTTTGGTGATTCTTTTAAATACCTTTTCTTTCTCTGCCTATAGCAAGAAAACAAAGGCTTAAGAGAAATTCTTCAGATAACTAGAGAATCATTCCTGAACCTCAAGAAAGAAGATGCATCAGAGAGTACATCTCTGTCAGGATTAGTAACAAGCAGTGATTTGAGCCTGAGGAAAAGCTAAGGACTATGCAAGTCAGGCAGCTTCAATTGCACACTTTTTACCAATGGAGTATCAGGGGTCACTTGTCAAGCACTTGTTACTGAATAGGGCACCAGCAAGCTGAAGCATCTTAAAAATCAGTTTAGTGCATTTTATTCTGTGTGAAATATATTAAAATTGGTATTCAAAAAAAACCCAAAAACCAAAAAACCTTACTGATAGGTTAATTGCCATGGAACTAACTTCAAAAGGAAATGATTTAATGCACCTACTGAATTGGGAATTATTTTTGTATGAAGTCATTTATCTGATAAACACCAGGATTTCACATAGTTTATATAAATTACTGCTCATACAAAATTTCAACATAGCTATGATAAAATAAAGGCAAGATTTAAAGCTAGGTCTTTCTGGCTCAAGTAGTAGCAGTGGGCGAGCTTGGTGCCCTGCCCACATTACATTTTCTTCCTGTAATGAGGTGTTTGGTTTTGGTTCTTGAATTGGCATTTTGCAACAAACTTGTTTAGTGGAAAGGGTACGTATTGCAATGTCTAAAGCCTGAGGCTTTCTGTTTAGTTAGCCAAGGTATCCTGTACAAATGCAAGGGCAATTTTAAGAAACATGAGCAATGCTTTTGCCATTATTCAATATGTATTTTTAAAATTTTGAATGAGATTCTTGAGTGAATATAGTTAACTGTATTTTCAAAATATCAGAAGAGCTGCTTCCATTTCTCTTTGTTACTGCTTTCTGCAGTAACAATGTTTCCATTTCTCCTCCAGAGAAGACCATCTCAGTTTTTGATAACTACATCAGTCGTTTCAATTTTCTCTCCGATAGTCTGCCCAAATTTCCTAACTTGGACTTTGGAATTTTAATTTCCATTTGAAACCCCCCAGAGTGTAGCAGCAGGAAGGCATGTGGAGTAAGGAAGTAAAAGCTCTAGGGTGGTGCTGGTAGCCTGGGCGCCCACCCCCCGTACTGTTCATCCATCTTTCATAAGTCCTAAGTAGTCTTCAAGCAGATTTTTAGGTACATTTATTTCAGGTGCATGTTCTGTTTTCACTAGAAGTTTCAGTATGAGAGTAGCGTGCTTGTTTTTAATCCTGAAACACCTGCAGAAGGGAGAGGAACTTGGCACCGCTGACCAAGTTGCAGCTTTTGTTGGATGCAGGTACTAAGAAGTGCTACGTGAGGCAAGTCTGCAGTAAAGAGGTGCTGAGATAGCTCAAGTTTGACTTTTGTCAGACTCTTCCTGTTCCTTGCTCAAGGCAGCAGCAAGAACCTTCCTAACTAGCGCTGATGTTTATCACCACCACTTAGTCTCCCATGTTCACGTGTTTCCAGCTAGGACCGTACGCACAAAGCAGCGTAGCGAACGCTCTCTGCCACAGGAAAGGCTTGATGCACGAACAGCAGCCACGCCTGAGGGGTTTGGCTGCTTCATAACTCACGTAGCAAAATGAGCTGGACTCTGAAAATAATTTTCATTTAATCAAATTTGATTTTCAGTTGCAGCAATGCAAAGACAAGTTAAGCAAACTGCTTTATAGTGTGTTAGATTTAAACAGAACTTCCTTTGACTCAGCATAGCTTCCCTTAGGCTCCAGATAAATACACCGGGAGGTCTAATTTTCAGCTTCAAGTGAGCCGAATTCAGAGGGAATGCAACATGTTCGTTCTGGTGCTGTGATCTGTGCCCCTCCCCTTTCCTCTAGTGATTTTAGGAGAAACAAGCGAAGAAGGTTTAGTAGAGGCCACGAATGCCAGTTTTTGATACATTGATGCATGTATCAGGAAACACAGTTGTATTCGGACCTCAGAAAGGAGAGCTATAAATGAAGCTCTCCACATTTCTCCAGCAAATTTTGTACAATTAGAGAGACTGCCACTTCTCCTTCCCCCCAAAATCCTGGCTTGTTTCTTGGTTATAAGAATACATTGAGGACACTCATGCACACAAAAAACATTTTCACCCTTCCCCTTTTGCCCTTTCTCAACTTGCTAAAGCATTTCGGGAAGATTTGGAAGAAATTTCTGCATAAAATCTACTGGTCCACTGTAACTACCCGTAAAGCTTGCCCAGTGTGTGTATCACTTACATTTTGCATTTCTATTGTAGCTTGCAAGCAGTGACTTGTCAGAAGTGATTTTTTTTTTTTTTGAGACATGCAAAATTAAGAGAAATTTTGTTTTAAATTTAAAGGTTTTTTAAGTGTCTTTTCAGCCCTTGACTAAGTATCCATTTTATGCCAAATGCAGTTTCATGGCTGATGTTCTGGTTTGTCTTTGAAACGCGGACCCCAGAGTCCTCCAGCAGAGAAGGGTTGTTACTCTGTGGCAGTTCTTTAAGGTTGCTCTATTATGAAATAATGCTTGATTAGTGTTTATTTTTGTAAATTAAGAAATGTGACTTAATTTATCTACTCCTACTCCTCACGCGTTTGATACGTCTCCCCTTTTGTTCCCCTGGCCCTGATCACTTTAGGATTTTAAAGAACCTTCACAGTGTGTGGAGTGACTATTTTCATTGCATACCTGTTATTTTTGTAATGCTGATGGCTTGAAAAGAATCTATGGTTACAATTGTGTACTGTACAGTAAAGTTATTTTATCAATAAAGTTGACTGAAAGATTGCTTGTTTCCATGACTGAAGGAGGATGGGGTTAGAAATGAGGTTGGTTGTTAACCTAGAGGGAAATAAAGACCCTGTTTTGTCTTTCCCTTTCACTAGGTTTCTCTTTACACTTCAAGGTGGACAGGACATATTGAAAAGGAGATAGATGAAAAGGAGAAAAAATTGCATTTTCTTGGAAAGCTAACAAATTTATCAGATTTATTCCTCTTTCAAATGAACCCCTGGACCAATTTGCTAAGGCATTGGAGCAGAGAGAACAAAAATAGTCGACTGGCTGTTCAGTTTTAGGATCAAAGCATGTTTTCATGCAGACAGGATATGACAGATAGGGGTGTGTTGTTGTTGTTTGCTTTGTTTTTTAAGATTAGGAAAGTCCCTTTGGCTTAGTTCAAGCTCTGAGTTCCTGTCAATGATGTGTGGATAAAAATGTCAGTGTCTGGGATGTATAAAGTACAAGAGTGAAGTGTTCTCCTCCAGGGGATTTCTTAGGAAAGAAACATGCATTTGAGTTTTTCTGCAAGGATGGGGGTATCTCAGGATAAGAGATGGTTAAACTGGTTCCCAGGAAACAAGCTAGTGTCACTTGTAGCGTGACAAGCTGCAGTGGAAATAATTTTTAGTCACGCGGTGGCAAAAAGCTGGCTGCAGGCTGGCACCAGAAAGTCCTTTCTCTGAAGGGTTCCCTCCAACTTGCCTTGCATACAGAATCACCTCTTACTGTCCTACATAAACACACAAGCTCCCTCGAGCAGCACCCAAGCAAGGAGCAGAAAGTAGGCGCTCTACAAGGTGCCAGGGCTCGGCCTCGTGCTGGTCTTACTCTTCCAGAGCATCAAGTTGTCCTGGGAGAAGTGTGAGCAGCTCTGAGCTGGCATTTTGGGCCCTAAGCCCTTACCTGGCAGCCATGCGCTTCACATCCAGCCTTGTCGTGGGCCTATTCTCTCCTCCCCAACGCAGCCACATTAAACGTCTGCTACTTAAAAGAAAGTTGCTTATTTCCCATATGCTAGAATTGGTGGAGGCCAGATGCTCTTTCGATGCTTGTGTGAGAAATGGCTCTGAGGCTTGTGCTTCTTGCTACTGCCTCCCTTCCCCAGCTGCCTCCGAGGCCACAGCTCACCTGGCAGCAGCCAACAGGGACATGCGCTTCTCTGACAGACTAGCAATATTTTCTAAGTTCAGAAAAGAAAAAAAACAAGAGAATCTAGAAGAACGGAGCTTACGCTGCTCAAGACGGCAAAAGTGGGAAACGTTCCCTAGCTGCAGTTGTGAAAAAAGCACATTCCCCAGCCTAAGGTGGAGATCATCTAGGGAAAGGAGCAGAACTACCACTGCAAGCGGTGGCCGCTGAGTTAAGCTAAGGTTCTAAAGATGTTTAAAAATGGTAGAAGGAAGATAGCAACTTCTCAATGCTCCCACTGCCATAAATAATCTCACAGCTCTGCCTGGGTATGGCTGTTCCCCATGGAGCGGCACTTGGTGCGTTTTTGACAATTCACTTGTTGGAAGCTTAAACGCTACTTCAAATCTGAGCTACTGTTTGGAATGAAACCGAAACCTCAAAACCTACCAAGCAGATACGTGGGAGGGGGCAACCAGATTCACCAGCCATGTATTGACTCAAAGCAAATAGGCAGGGATATAGTAATAAACCCCCGTAGCTCAATTAAAAGATATTGACCTAATGTTTCAAATACTTAACCATCAATAGGATATTTACTCACCAAAATTCCAATGGTTCCTATTCTGACCATCTCCTGGGTAATTCTAGCCAAAAACTAAGATCATTATAAAACCTACTGCAAATGTCATTGCAAAGACCATGAACCAATCCACAATGTACTGCTGCCAGTTTAAGAAAAAGCAAGAGGAAAAGTTTAGCCTAGTGAAAAGGTATGTTTAAAAGTGGGGCAGTCCCTTCCTAGGGATGGCTTTTTCATAAGGACAACCCTCCAGGTAAGAAGAGAGTGAACGCAGAAAAGCCTACGAGGAACAAGAACTGTTGAGAGTGTTAGAAAAAGAACTGGACTAGGGTGGCTATTCTTGCATATGCTCCGAACTGGAATTATACATATACATATAACACAATAACACAACCTCACTTATTTTCTTTTGCTAGTGCAAAGAAAAGCAAATATTATGTGAGGATAACCTCAGCACTGACTAAGGAAATGGAAAAAAAAATGCAGTACATCAGCAATAGCGAGATCTTCTGCCTTGCCGAAGGATGATTCCGTGGTCCTTATCCAGCTCACGCTCAAGAAGCTGGAAGCAAAAAGACCTAAACTACTCCCTGGGGCCCAATGGCTGCATCTCACCCTTCATCTCACCCTCACCACCACCTGAACAAATCCCTTAAATCAGAATAGCTTCTAGCGCAGACTAGAGCCAACTTACAGAGGCTGGAGGTAGGAGCAGAAGGTTTCCTCTGCAAAGCATCTCCCAGAGCAGAGGAGCTCATCCCAGGGCACAGCCCTGGTGACGGCTGCCCTGTGAGCGGCAGCATGGCGTGGATTTCCCCATGCCTCCAGTCTGTTCCCTCCGGGAGCATCCGGGTGGCCCTGCTCTCTCCTCTGCAAAACACAACACTCCTCAAGTCTCCAAAACAGGTAAATCAAATTCAGTTACTGGCTTCTAATAATGCAAATAATAATAATAATGATAATAAACATGCTAACAAAGAGTCAGAGATGCCTACGCCAAGTGGTAAGAACAGTCTGGCCCTCAAGCAGTTTCCAAGTTTTAAATCAAGGGTTGCTTTACCCTCCACTTTGATATTCAGTTTCACACAGTTTTGGCTGTGTCTGAATGCCTCGAAGGCAGGAAACAAAGCAGCCCCAGGTAACAGTCACCAAGCTCTGACAGCAAAACCACAAGGTGTCAGGCGGCCAACATATGGCACAGGGTGGCAAACCTGTTAAGGACGGTGAGAGTTTCCTCGGAAGTCTCTAATATGGGTTTCAAGTCTATCTTAACAACCGCATGATCTACTCCACACCAAAAGGCAGCACTGGGAGAGGGAGAACGATTTCCACAGCACTCCCATGGAAAGCACAGTTTGCTTGACTCCTTCAAGCTCCGCTTGCTCAAGTCTGCTACAGAAAACAGCTGGGCTGCCAACATGCCTCTACGCCTCCATAGGGAACACGATCAGGCCGGGGTTGTCTTCTCAACATGAGGAAGGAGACAAGTGTGTAGGATGACCCATTTCTCTAAGAACAAGCTGCTAGAAGTTGGCACGAGGGAAAGCAAGGTGAGGGAAGAGGAAGGAAGAAAGCAGCCCTGGGTATTTGAGGCAGGGCTACAGGGAACAGAGGCGTAGAAAACCTGTAGCTGCAACCAAGACAAATGCCTTGGACAAATTCCAGTATTGTTAGCACAGTGCGTGGAAGACTACAAAAAAACTGGAAAAGTGGCACACTAAAGCAGAGCTGGCACCGCCCAAGCAGCAGGAAGTGGCTCATCACAGCCCAGAGGGCCTCAGCTTACGCATGTTTGACACTGCTTCATTTGCACCACCTTCAAGACCCTGGGGTAGACTACGGTTCCTTCAGGATGGCCCAAGAGCATGTTAAGGGAGCCAGGCAGCTTCTTCCAGGGAGATGCTGCAGGCAGCAGTTTCAGGTGGGCAGAAGAGGCAGGGATCGACTCTTCCTGCTTAACCGCCTCGAGCGGCACACGCAATCCAAAACCCTTCAACAGCCCCATGCATGTTACCAAAGCGAAGAATCTCCATCCCCAGCCCATCTCCTCCAAATCAGCTCATGCTGGAGGGCCTGCAGCTGTGCCTATAACTTCAGAAGGCCTTACAAGAGGAAAGGTAAGCTCCCCCTGCCTCTTCCCTCGAGGCTCTCATATATTCTTCAGAACAAGCTACTCTCAGAGCTTGCTCCAGTCTTTTGAACTGTAAGCACCACTGAAGTCAGTGCAGAGCATCAGCACTCTTCCAAAAGACGTCTTTATTATAAAAGTTGTAGAAAATATTAGAGTTAAATTCCTTTCACAACGTTAATCACAGTAGTTATATAAAAAACCCACCAGGTAAACACATTTAAGAGCATTCATACACAAAACAAGCGTTTGCTACTCGACCACCCAACGTAGCAACGATGTGCTCGGTCTCAGTGCAGGGGAGGCAGCTGGGGAGCACGGGGCTGCTTGAAGCCGGGAGGGAGGCTCCACAGCCACCCCTGTTCGCGCAGCACAGCAGGACCTACCTGCAGGATGGCAGCCCAGGAGTTTGATCTTTACACTACCAAGCTGTTTTAGCCTTGAATTAAGTAAATCCTCATGAAGAGTTGTTTTGGCACTTGTCATGCAAGTTGTTACATCTCTTGTACCTTTTGACTGTACTTTTTCCTGAAACAGATGGCTGAAAGCCTAAGGCTGATTAAGTTATTTGCTAACTCTCAATTTACTCACGGCAGAACATCCACCCAGCTCCAAGCAGGAAGGGCTACTCACATTGCTGCCCATGGTCAAAATATGACAAGGAGGCAGAAGAAGCCACCAGGGCTGCAGCAAGATGTGGGATATGAGACTGCAGCCTCTGCCTAACACTTGACAGAGCACGGTCGTGCAAACACTGAAGGTGAAGACCAGATTTGGGAATGGAGAAGGAAGAAAAGGCAGGGGAGGGAAGCCAGGGGACTGGTTGTGCAGCTACATGAGCAAAACCCACAATGCTCCTGTTTGCATTTTGGAAAAAGGCTTTTGTTTTGTTTGTTTTTCAAGAAGTGAATAAAGCCACCACGCAAGACAGTAGTTCTCCACAGAACACAAGTGTGGTCCCCTATCTCCTTTCACACAGCATCACACTTGGGCAAATTCAGTCCAAATCAGCAAGGAATGCATTTAGTCAGCAAAGGTCCTGCTCAGCATTTTGCTGGCAGTGTGCACTTGTTATGCCTCAGAGGCAAGAATTAGAAGAGCCATTAATTTAAAAGAAAGAAAATAGCCAGTATTTCAACCAAATTCAGGCTATGAAGTGCTTTTTGCAGTTATTCTTTTGTGGCAACACCCCATTGAAAGGGGAAAGATGAGAGAGCTGGAACAAGCCACAGGCTGCTCAGAACGCAAGCAAGGAGGCAAACCCTACTGTGGTCTGCTAGCACTTCTCTCCGTATGGACCCCAGAGAAGCAGCTTGCTGTAGAGCCTACCACAAATGAGGAAGAAAGCCTCGTCTTAGAGCATGTCCGCTTTGAGTCCCAGTGCATACACACAACAGTTAATCCAGTGCAGGTTCAACTCCAGTCACTTAGTGCAGCTCGCAAGGTTCAGTAATACTTCTTGGAGAGAAAAAAGAAAAAAAAAAAAAAAAAAAAAAAAAAAAAAAAAAAGAGAGAGTTTGCAGCCATACATTTTGTACCTCTTTGAAGATGTTATTTCAGCTGTTGCTAAAAACTCCTTTTGTTTATGGTCCTTCTCTTCTTCCCTTGCAGGCTGACAGGCTGCTCGCCTTGGAGAGCAAGTCAGGTAGTAGTCTGGCAGTGATCTTCACACTACAAGGGAAGAACTGTCTCCATACAGGCTACCTTAAGGGCAGTTCTATATTTTGCCTATCTAAACACCAAGCTAGACCACAGGAGCGACTCCTGTACTTCAGCCAGAGCACAAGCTCTCTGCAGCGAGACGCGTGCGTGTTGCAGCAGGTTGAGTGGGCCGCTGGGAAGAAAGTGGCCCCAGAGCAGCATGTAGTGTATTGAGAGGTCAGTGCTTTGCTTCCAAGGTGGGCAGACACAACCTTCCCATCAAGCAGGGTGGGAAAAGCCAACAATTGCCCATCTCATGCCAATTCGAGCCTCTTCTTCTGTGTCTACCAGTTCTTCGACTGCCTACAGAAGCAAGGGAGTTCTTTCCCCGGCCGGCTGCTCTTTCTGAAAGACCTCTTTGATATGCAGGAGCTTGCTGTGGATCCGCTCCCGCAGCGGAGGGATGTGGTGGCTCGGGTCCAGGACATTTGTGCTCCTGCGCTCCCTTTCCCGCTTCCAGAGGAGATAGGGTGGCGGCGGGAAGGGCACCTCGCTCCTCTCTCGCCGCAGCTGCACAGTCACTCCAGTGAGCGCCAGCATGGCCCACACTGCCAGTATGATGAAGTCTGAAGGAAGAGTAAAAGAAATGTAAATTCCTATGACAAAACAGTTTTCCCACCCTTCCCAAGCACAACGCCACCAAGCTTGGAGACAGGCAGGAACAAAGTATTTTCTCTGCATCCTCACACTCCTCAAAGCGAGAATTAGACCAAGTGACTACCCACTCTGCAGAACCATCAGCAGCGACTTGGAGGTGGTAGTCCAAGCCTGAGGAGCATCAGGTGCCTTAACCCCGGCACATGGTGCTGGAAGCTTTGTGTCTGCATAAGCTGAGCCACTATTTCTCCAGAAGGACTAGGATTTTTCATTTGGATATTAAGGCTCCCACCATACTAGCTATTTCCTCCACTCATTCCCTCCTGCTTTCCAGCATGAACTGTTCACAACGAAAGCAGAGACCCAGGGTTTCTCAGAGAAGCAGTAGTGCTTGTATTATATATATATATACACGCTTGTACATTAGCATAAAGAGGCCATATCCACCCTCCAAGACACCTTCTACAGAAAAAAATTTGGAGTGCTAAGCAGTACAGTTCCTTTCCAGATCTGGCTTTGTTTATCCAGGCACAAAGTTGGGAGAGGAAATGAGCCTAAAACATTAGTGGACTGCAGCTTGCCACCACTTGGTTTGTTAAGAAAGAGGATCTGAAGAGCAGCCCTCACCATTTGTTTGAAAAGGCACATTGGTATAAGCTCTGTTGAAGGAGTCGTTGAGGATTCTCCTGAGCAGCTCCAAGGTGACGTAGGCAAGACTGGTGAAGACATAACAGGCAACAGCCAAGACCACTGAGTAAGAGCCAACTATTCCACAGGCCAGGATGTTCAGCTAGAGAAGGAGAGGGAAGTGGAGAAAAACAAAAGCAAAGAAAACACACAGCTTTAGGAGACTGATAAAGCTGGATTCCCCATCCCCCTAGAGCAGCATTTTGTATCGGTTCAACACTCGAACTAGTAACAAGGTACGTGGGGACCTACCAGCTGGTTGTACCAGTTACCCAGATACCCTGTAAGGGCAGCAGCAGCAGAAGTGCCCACTAACAGTTGTCTTTAATCTACATGCAGCATCAGACAAAAAACATTCCTTTGCCCATGGGTTTATCAGCACAAGCAGGACTGAGCAGGAGCTCTAGAGCCAGTCCCAAGCTATGCAAGGCTATGTTAAGTCTTTGGCATGTACCCCACAGATTCATGTTTTGGGAGAAAGCACTGGACATTCCTTCCTCCCTTTTCCTGAGGTAGTTATGTAGATTACTTACAATTCTTGGACAACCAAAAAACAGCACTGGAATCATCAAGGCCACACAGGAAAAGGTCACCCAGAACACAACATCATCACGGAAGACTTTGTAATCTCCTGCAAAGATACCACATGCCACAACTGAACTAGTTTCTTTTTAACTAGCACTAACAAAACATGCTTATCCCTTTTGAATTTAAAGCACATTTCAGTAGTGTTACCCGTTACAAGGACAGTAAACAAGACAATCCTGGTTCAGAACACGTCTACTACCCTAAAAAGGGACATCAGACCACTGTGAAGCATTTGTGACTCATCTGATAGAGCATCTGAGTGCTTCTGTATAGTGAGGGGCCATTTATTACCTGTATAAGTTTATAACCTATAAGTCTACATCTAGGCAGGTGTGGCTCTAGCATCTGATACAAGAAGCACAGCCACAGGGCAACAAACTTCGGCCTTTTGAAACAGTAACTAAGTGATCTGAGTAAACAGAGTTTTGCTCTCCCTGCTTCCTAAGGCCTGCCAGTTAAACATAGGCAACACATTGACTCCAAGGTGATCCACTGCTTTCCCACAACAGAAAGCAACCAGGCATTGTATGGGCTATCACCGAATCTAGGCTCAAATGCAGATGGTGCAAGAACAAAAAGTGGCCCCAGTAGGCGATTGTTGCTAAGATGGAAAAAAAGTGCAATTTTGAGAGGTAAAGTTAGAGCAGAGAAAGGACTGCCGCAGGTGCCAGGCATCCCTGAGCATCTGCAGCTCTGCAGCCAGTCTTGCTTTTAGCGGATTTGTCTTCTATCGCTCCTCTCCAAGTCATTCTGAAGACCCTGATGGCATCAGATGCAACAGCTGTTTGCACTAGAGCATGGTGAAAGTCAACGACAAGAACTCGTGATCCATGATGCCTTCACTTGTGATGTCTGTGTTAAACTGTAAACTCCACTGCAACTTGTTTAGGATTGCAGACAGACAGCAAACGTGTGCCTGAGGCACAGCTGCTGTCACAGACTGCTCAGACAGCAAGCAGCTTGAGTGAGGAGTGCCCCAGCAAGTCATTTGCAGAACAAGTGGTTTCCTTTTCCCACCAGCGGAGGTTGTCTAGGTAATTCACCTGCAGCACACCTGGAGGCATGCTTCAGGGACAGCTCTCTTCACCCCAGCATCGTCAGGCACTGGAAAGCTCCCAGCACATGAACATAAGCCAGCCTGCAGCATTCACCTTGTAGCTTTGCACTGTCCCAAACAAATATCAGAAGCTACACTCAAAAACTAGATACTCTAATACAGCAGTAAAGCATCTAAGTGGCCAGCACCCTGCAATAGAGCATTTCAGGACATACCTAGTGGGGTAAAGAAGATGGCTGAGGAGAAGAGAAATCCCAGCACAAGTCCAATAATCAACATACAAAGTAGGACCGAGCCAAATCTCCACCAAGTAGCAACCAGGAGAAGCCCTCCAATAATTCCAGCTCCTGCTGTCAAAATAAGACGCACTGAAATAGAAGAGCAGAAATACCACACTAAGAACTGTGACAACGCTCTGGAAGCTTCAGTTACTGCAGCAGTGAATAGAACAGCTTTACCTGAATGCTTGATTTCATACTGCTAGTCCTGCACAAGTGTATCAGTATTCACAGTAACAGCTATCACACAGGTGTCCTTCACACATGTCAACTGAAACTTCTGGCCAGCACCAGAGAGCAGGGGAAAATTGCAATCAAAGTGTACAAATCCCTGAGGGGAGAATGTAGGGAGGAGGGGCCAAACTCTTCCCAGTGGTGGCCAGTGATAGGACAAGGGGTGATGAGTATAAATTAAAAGACAGGAAGTTTAACCTCCATATGAGGAACTTCTTTCCTGTGAGAGTGACAGAGCCCTGGAACAGGCTGCCCAGAGAGGCTGTGGAGTCTCCTTCTCTGGAGACCTTCCAAACCTGCCTGGATGCCACCCTGTGCCACATGCTCTAGGGGTCCCTGGGAGCAGAAGGCTTGGACTAGATCTCTAGAGGTCCCTTCCAACCTCAACCAGTCTGTGATTCTATGAAAGTGCTGCTTACTCTGCCCAGTAGTACCTTGGGTTCCCAGGGTAGTTGGGTGTCAGATAACGCACATTATCTGGAGCTAGGATTTATGAAGAGATAAAAGTACCAGCCTAACATACAAGGTGCAGACTGTGCTGTCGGTTTACAGAGAAAAACTGCATTTGAGCCAGAATCACCCTCCTCCCCCCATCATGAAATAAGTGGGAAAGAAAGAGCAGGTTGCAAGTTGCCAGCTACCCTCTCTGATGATCTCTGAATAGATAGATATTCAAGGCTATCTTGTACAGCCGCAACTACTACTTCTGCATCACAACCATTTGAGATGGGAAGCAGCACATATTCTGTGTGTGCTAGTGCTGCTGGGGTTATCAGAGCTCGGCTCAGTCACCTGTTTACCACACTCCTACCCTTCACACTAGCCAGCCACAAACACAAAGTTTTAAGGCCGTAACAACATATGTTTTGGGAACAGGACTGCATATCACACACCTACTCACCATCGTAGTCAAGGCCAGTTACCCTTGTAATGAACACAAAGAAGAAGAATCCTGTGAATATGAAGCCCATGAAGAATAAGTCTAGAAAAACAGAGGGAAAAAGATTTAGCGCTGTTATAACACTTCATCACAAACCTACTTTACACTCTCAGACACCTCGACTTTACCAGAGTGAGCAGGAAGCCTCAGCTCACAGGCTAAGAGACAAAAAAGGAGAAGCAGACAGTGCTGTCTTGTTCAGGAAAATGCTCTTGGGTACTTGATATAATCAAAGTTAGGTGTTTGTATCTACACTTGCCAGCATGCAGGCCTAGTTCCAGTCTCCTGTTCTTTGAATACCAGAAGCTTCTTGCTCTGCACACAGGACTTCTGATCTCATCAAAGCAAAGCATCAAACAGAGTTGACAGGATCACTACCAAGTGATTCTTAAGAATAACACTGCAGTTCCATGTTACATCAAGTAAAAACTATAAAATTCCAACCACCTTTATGAGGAGACAGTAAAACCATTTAGTACCTGTTTTCCAGAATCTGTGTCCAAAAAAGCAAGTGAAGAGACCAAGAACAGCAAGTGCAGTGAAGAATATTTTGGTAGAGAGTTTGCCTATGAGGAAAAAGAAAAAATGTAGCTAGAATACTTGTGGCAATGACGAGACTGAGGCTTACCCCAGTGTAATAGCTGCTGCTCCTTCCCAAGTACAATATGAACAGATACACCTGATCTAAAGCTTATCTGAAAACAATCGTCAACAGCATACCCAAGCAATCACCGGCTAATTAGCAGAAAGTTTTCTTACTCAAGAGACTTAAGTTCCTGCAACTCTACTGACAAGATAGTTTTAACCCGATGTTTATGTTACCACTACAGCTTTACCTGAAAATTCTTTGCTTAGCTTTAAAACCAGGCAACTCAACCATCTGTGGGTGATGGTGCTAAAGGACTAGTGACTGAAGTAGCAAGTGAGGTCTTTGTCACTGCAGCCTTTACCATAGCATCCCTTTAATACACTTTTTCATAAAAAAAGGGACTGTCAGCCTCCCAGTTTTGCTCACTCCTGTCTTTTAAGCAAAATTCTTACTAATATTTAATCCAATTGAGAAAAGTAAACTTTGAAGACTCTCTTATCTAATTCAGAGAATTTTAGCCTGGATAATTTGCCTCTTGCTTATAAGACAACATCAAACTTGACAATAGTTATTTATGCTATGACATACAGGACAATAAAAACAGGACGAATCTTGCTTTGTTCTTCATCTCCTCCAATTCTTTCATTATAGTTATCTTCATACAGTGAGAAAAACGAACCCAAAGCCATGTCACTATTACTGGTATTTGCTTCAAAACATTTGCTGGTTATTGCCAGCACCAGTAGAGATATTGGGCTGGATCCTAACCCAGTTCAGGTTTTATTAGCCTAGTTTCATACACAGCATCTACAGTAAAAGAGGTGACTTAAGATTACATATTACATTACCTAGATTTAGATTACATACTTAAAGGGAGAAGGCTAGTGCAGCACAGCAGAGTTGGAAGTTTGTATTTGCAAACCTCTATTAAAGGCTCTGTTTAGTTTAATACTTAATCACTAACAGCTCCTCTCAGTCTTAAATTATCATTCTAGAAATTCTTCTCAATCAAGACACAAAACGTAGAACAGCTCCTTAACACTTGCAAAAGTCTCCAGAGTCTTGCTCAGCATATCAGAGAAGATGAAGCTTCTGAGCCTTGCTGGCAAGGATGTACAAGGCCCAACTTACTGACAGAAGAACAGTTATCCACCAGGTCAGCAAAGCTGCAGGCATATGTATGCACAGGTACGTATGCAGCAGACGTATTCCACAGAGGATCCCACACTATGACGTTGTAGATTACACCTTGCCCAGGCAGCGAGGAGAAGTAGACATTGGTCTTGTCATCCGTTGTCAGTGAAAGCACCTGGGGACAGTCAGGAGTGTTATCTGCAAAGGGCTGCTCTTATTACTTACGGCACAGTCATGGATAAATGCAGCTGCTGTATTGAAGCATCTGAGGCTGAGTACTCAGTAACTCAGAGAAAGAGAAGAGCAAAAAGGGAGATCTCTCTTATTCTGAGCCCTCTCAATACTACCAGTCCAAGCATTACAGGATCACAGGATGGATTCCACTTCTTCCCCCCACACCACATGTTTGATGTTTGATCATCCAGCCTCCATGTGTTTGCTTCTCTATTTGAGGGTAAAGTCCAGTTTCCCCACCAGACTATCAGCACAGCTGTAGCCTCTGACACGGGCTTTTTTTCTGCTCTATCCCCTGGCAAGGCTGGGCTGGTCACAGATGCTGACATTCTCCCCTGTCCCTCCTGGGTCAGCTTTCTGGGCAGCAGGGAACACACAATGAGAACAAACACTCATTGTCAGATCTTTTCATGCCTCTCCAAACTGGATCCAGTTTCTAGCTCGGGTCCACCACACTCTCCTACCTCCTGTTCCCTGCATTCCCTGACCAGACTGCAGCACCTGCCACACATTGGAGGACCCTGTGTCCATTCTTTTCAAAAGTGGCTCTTCTCCGACAAACCTGCCACCTGAGTGGGTTAGGCTCACTGGCCAGCTCTCTCCCTCTATCAGTAGTTGCTGTACTGTATTTTGTGTACTTCCTAGCCAGTAATCTCACCAAAGAAAGAAAAGCATCAGCAGCTTGCCTTTGTCACCACTCAAAGAAATTAAATCCCAGGGGAAGTGAAAAGTTAAGCCAAGGCTATGGTCAAATGCCTGGCATACAAATGCTTCAGGTTTACCTTAACGCCATTAGCTTTGATACTGTGAACCTCAGACATCTTCCGGATGTGGTTCATGAGCACCACCTCGGAAAGATCGTTTTCCGGTAAAAAATACTGATAGATGTCGTAATGCAGCCGCCACCTGGAGTTCTGACCGGTCCCCGAATCACAGGATGGTGCATTTGCTCCTCTGTAATAAGAGTGATAGATCAGCTACATCCCCTGCATAAGTCCTCAGGTATTAATATGAAAGTTCAGAAGTTCCCTGGCTGAGTTGGCAACATCTGGCTTCTACTCCTCAGTTTTGAATCAACTGCTAGTGCGGACTCCCAGATTGCGCACAGACTCCGGCTACAGCAGGATTGCACTGCAGAATCCCGATGCAGATAAAGGCAAGGGGCAGAACGGGCTAAGTTCACAGAAGCTTCCCATAAGCTGTCATAAGGAACCAGCACATGAATTCCAAGATGCCACAACAGCCAGCATCTTACAGCTCCGGTGCTTGTTTTTCTTGTCTATGCAATTTATAAAAAGCTCAACATAGTGGATAAGGAATGGGGATGGCCATCTAGGACACCCTGCACTACCCAGGATATAAGAGATTATGACTGAAGTATCAATGCTTGGTAACAACTTAGGTTATCATTATGCTTTCACAGTAGAAGTGATGAAACAGGCTATAAAGCACAATATTTCCTAGAAATGGAATAAGTCACTACAAGAAACAGGAAAACCTAGCATTTGCTGGGTGCCTGCACAGTTGAAGTTATAAATTGTATAACATTTCCCATCAGGTTCATCTTTCATTCCATTTTGTTACCTCTCTCTCCTTCTCCTTCATCTTTTAGCTTGCTTGTTGCAGCAAACAAGATTTCTGCCAGGAGTTGGATGCCTTTCCAGTAGAATCTTGTTTTATGGCTCTAGCTAAGCACAGAATTAGAAAGGTCTGACCATTAGCATACTGAAGTTTCCACACACCTGGCATATCCCAGGTTTGCAGGGGCAAACTTGATGTGGACATCAACCAAGGTATAGTCTAGGTAGATATTGGGATCCACTTCCAAGTCAAATTCTAGATTGCAGCCTCCAGGAATAGGATCTGAAATGCAGATAGTTAACTACGTTAGCTCTTACTCCCCCTTTACAGAATATGAAAAATTTTAGTAAGAGTCCCAAAACAGGTACTTGTAGGCACAGTCTATTTCCTGAGCATCTAGAATCATCATGTTTGGGTCCTATACACAAGTAGTTTCACTACAATCACCAATACAGGCTCCACTATAGATGCATAGCAGTTTGCTGCTCTAAGGATGAATCCATGCCACAATCATACAATAGATCCAGTACACTTGTTTTTTTATTTGAGTATTGATCCCAAGATTTGACAACCCATTTCAAGGGAATTTCTGGCATCTCCATCTGACATTTTCACCATTTAGGACCATCATCTCTAGAAGATCAGCTCTTGTGGCTAACTTGCAATAAACATGTATTCCCTTAACAAGTAGCAAGAACATACCTTTCTCCATATAGGGAATGGAGATAGCTGTGCTTAACACGTGGCTAGCATCCAGGGAGCGAAGGTACCACGTACACACGCTTTGTTGAGGCCGAAGAATGGAAACCAATCCTTTGTCTACTCCAGTTCCTGAGGCGTTCGCAGAGGGATTCTAGACAGAAGCAAAACACATAAGCACATAGAGTCCTTCCTGGGTACATTTCAGCACTGTCTGACATATTGCACAGGAATCATATTCCTGAGGGCACACATTTTAGTACCAGCTGCCATAAATTAAGACTTTTGACCCTTATCTCACTGGTAGCTCAGAGCTGGGAGAGGAGGAAAAAAAAATAGGCACCACAACATATATTTGAGTCTGTTTTTCAGCACAGAAAGCATGTTGTCTTCCAAGAGGACCACAAATTTATCTGAAGCAACTCCATATTGAGCTACTGGCAGGATATAAGGTCTGGCTTGCCTCCATACTTCAAGAGGCAGGCCAGCACCAGCAGGAAACAATACAGACATTTACAGAGCACTATCCCCAGCTTGCTAAACCCTGCAGATACACAGTGCCCAAATCCACAACAGAAATACTCCCACCACAGATAATCAAGAGCTTGTTAGATCTAGCAGTGCCCCTGGAGGCTTGTAAGTCTGGATATTTCAACAGTGCAAAGAAGGTTGAGGTGGGCGACTTGTGGGACAGGTTACTCATCTCAACCTCTCAGCTAGTCACAGGACCCAACATATTAACAGGGATATATGACAAATTTCTCTCTCCATATGGCACCTAACACCTAATCTATACCCTGTTCAACCACTACTCATGCCCCCACAGTTGCAGGAAGTCAGTACTTCAGATTGTATCTCAGTTATTATAAGATAACCTGATCCTAACATATAGCTGTAGAAACGCTGATGCTGTTAGCCAGAAAGAGCAGCCTTCACTGTAGGACAGAGAAGGACTTTCACTGTATGAGAAGAGTGGGGTAACAAAACGCTATCTGTAGTGGCCAGACTCAAGACACACAAACAGCAGACACCTGAATCTGCCAGAGTGATCATATTTAAGAGAACCACTGTCAAATGCTTGTCAGGAATCTGTTAAATAAAACCAGATAAGCATCAGCCAGCAGTCACATGTCAAAAGCACCACTCTCGTCATGCATGAAGAGCCTGGAAATACTTTCAATACAGCTCTGAGATTCCTCTTAGTATTCTAGCTTCCAGAACAGCAGCATGAGAAAGGCGATATTATTCTAGCTTTAAAAACCCAGAAAGACACATATCAATCATGCACTTTGTTTATACAGCTTCAATTCTACCTACATCGAGATGGCAGAGCCAGCTGCTGCTTCTCACACAGTCGTGTAGGGGGGAAGTAACAGTTAAGGGTAGAACTGACACTCCTCCCATACCTTATCGAAGGATATCACCACGTTGTTTTGCTGGGCATGTACTTGAAAAATGACAACAGTCACATTGCTTGCAATATTCCTGATTACAGCCTCCACCGAATTGGTCTGGTTAATTAGCACATTTCTGAATTTTCCCAAGGAGAGCTCAAGAAGACCTGCAGCAAGAAAAATAAGACAACCACATGGGGTTTTTTTTGTTTGTTTTGTTTTGTTCAAACAGAAAGCTGGTGGCAAGAGGAACCTGGAAGTCTCAGGGAGCCTGACAATTAATCATCCGGGAACAGAGCAAGATGTTGTCCTGTGCTATTCTCACCCTGTACATTTGCATTTGGGCTTCAGAAACTGCTATACACTGCAGTGCTGGGCACAGCAGGTTAAGCAAGAGGTTCCTCCATGCAGCGTGACATGCACCCAAGAGCACTGACACCCAAGACAGGACATCAGGACAGAGAGCTTTGTATGTAGGACACGTGAACTGCATTAGCAGCAGACACTGGCAGCAGCTATTACAATTAAAACCAAGTGATATTTGGTGCACATTAAATAAGAGAGAGGACACTGAGGGTTGTTTGCTCTCTGCTGCTACAGCAGAACACTCTTACCTGAGCCAGCCAGCTTGCACAACACCTCTCGCTCCCGGAGGGAATTCCCAGCCCCACAGGAGGTCGGACATCTCAGTCAGCTTCCCTGTCACTGAGTCAAACTCAGTGCAGTTTGCAAGACATGCAGTTTTCATCTGTCCCTTATTCCCATACAGTTCCTGATTATTAGCACTGCAGGACTTTGATTTCTGGGTTTAATAAACCTCTGCCTACTCGGCTTCAAAATACAGAGCCTGTTTCTTCTAAGGATAATCATAACCCCATTATCCTCTGACATTTTAAAGAGCCACATGACTCTCTTTAGGAGAGCCAGCTTGTTGTTCAAGCCTTGCAAGAAAGCCTGCTCTAGCAGAAGGGGACCAACAGGGAGCACCTGCCACTGCTGCTCAGGCTTCAGGAGTCCTCCTTCCCAAGAGGGGCAGGAATAAAGACTTCTCATCCCAAGCTCTGTGCCCAGAAGAAACTCTGTACTCATTCCCTGTTACTTTTCACCATCTGCCCCAAGAGCCAAGCATCTTTGGCAGCTTCTTTGGCCTCTTGAAGAGGCTTAAACAGATGTGAACCCCTATCCCTGCCTCCTCTGCTCTTCTTGTGGCAGAAGAAGAGAGGCAGAAAAGTTTAGCTCATATAACCTTGTTAAATGTAATCCTTACACACTTATTCAACAGACCAAGGCAATGAGCAGTTTGGTTCCTGGCTTTGGGCAGAGGTCCAAGAAGTTTGATAACTTCTTGGACAGTGTATCACCAATAAAACCCTAGCTGAAATATGGGAAGTATCATGAACCACCTAGGAGAGAAAAAAGGTGCCTCCATTTTCCAAATTATGTTAAGAAGCTTCTACTTCTAGTTTTCAGACATGCAAAATAACTACTAAGCAAAATTGGAGATATATTAAAAAAGCAATCTTTGGATGTTTTCCAATTCTTCATAGAGTCCCTTGAACAGCATTCAGATGGCCTCCACTTCAAAATGCCTCTCCTCCTAAGCTCTTATTCCTATACATGTCCTACCAGATCTGCAACTGCAGAGTATTCATTAAACACACACACCTCATAAGCCCATGCACCTAGAGAGCTGGAGTGAAAACTAGAACACTGAAAGAAAAGCAACATTTTTTTCCTGACTTTTAAGAACTTCAGCACAGTTTCTGAACTACAAGATTCATGTTCATATACAAAGGAAAAAAAGTGAAAACAAATAACTGAACCATACACTTCTTTTGCATACTCCACAGGATGGAGGGACAAGCAGTGGAGTTTTTCCCTCTGCATAAGCAAGGGCAGATTCTGCAGTAAGACATGCAGCCTCTATTCAAACAGGATCATGAGACCAAGTGCCACAGGCCCTCTCAAGCTTAATTACTGTGTGAGCATGGTGTTCTAGATTGCTTTAGTGTTTGCATAAATACTCCTAAAACAGTGCATGTGACATATTTCAAACCAAAAGTTTGACATGAAGAGCATGAAACGGGGGTGTAAGCAAACACACAAAACAACCTACATCCATCAGATGGGTGTTTTTCAGTTTGTAGTTTACATGCCCAGTAACACTACATTTAACCGGGCTTGAAAGGCAACTAGGAGTCCATATGCTCTGCACAGCATGCAGAGTCCTAGTCCTTTAAGTCATTTGCAGAAAGACCAATTGCTACACGACTGCAGACTGCAGCTCCTAAAAATCTTTCCTGCCTTTCCCATTCCCATCATCAGAGCTAGAGCCATTAACCAGTGGCTGGATAGCTGGATAGGAGCATAGGAGCTGGATAGGAGCATAAGTATTTATAACACTGATAAGCCAAGGCAGGCAAAAATTCACTGTCTCTCTTTTCCCACAAGAGTAAGACTAAAAGCAGTGAAGACGATGGAATGCAAACTCTTGGAAAGCCCTGTAGAGATCCAAAGTCCAAACAAAAGACCTTATTCCTAACTAAGGGACAAGGCAGTCACCCCTACGGATGCTTTCATGTATTACCCATTCCCTGCGACACAGGATTTCCCGAAGAAGCAATAACCAGCGTTCTGCTGAGCCAGGACCACGTTCTCAAGTCATTTAACGGCTGAGGTAAACACGTCTCCAGAAGCCAAGCGCTGCCCCATCGCTCAGCAGCAGCTAACCCCGCGCAGCTCTGATTAACACTCAAAGGCCCCGTTTCCATTCAGAAACGTATCTGAAGACGTGCCGAGGGTGCCCATGCAGAAAGAGTGCTCCGCCACACACGTGCCTCCAGTGAGTGAGGGCTCTACAGTCACGGAGAAAGCAGGTCTGCCTCATGACAAACTCTTCAAGTTTGCCCAGGTTTTAAGAGGCGAGAACCCCACAACACAGAGGATGCCAATAAATACATGAAGGCATCTAACGGGCAGGAAATGCCAGCTCAGCAGGTGGAAAACTGGCTGAGCAGGGACAACATGAATACAGACTTATTTGTGAAACAAAACACATAAGCTTTAGTATACCAGGTGCATGCAGCCACACACAAGGGATGCATAGTCCTGCCAAGGCCATCATCTTCATGTGTAAGCACACATCCAAACACAAATCTGCTAAAAAAGCAGCAAGACTTACAAATGCTTTTAACATTTAATTTCATATCCTTACTGCAACCTGTATTCACAGTATTATTTGATGATAACAAGCAACAGCGTCAAAGAATATGGTTGTCACCGACCAAACAATTCCCACTCTAGACAGACAGCTTTCTAGTAAGCAGCAGAAGTTACTCGGTCTTTCATCCTCTGGAGAAAAATGATAAGAAGCATCTAGGTCACCTGCATAGAGACTTCTTAATATACTTTGATTTACCATCCAGTGTATGCAAGACAGGCCCGAGTCATTTGCAGACACTAGTGATGAAGGTGCCATTTGCACATCTGGGTAATAAGGTCCCTATTTTGCTGCACCAGGAGGTACAAGGGAAATAGACACCACTCTGTTGGCTTTATTTTGCATGAGTATTAGTCTGGTCAAATCTTGGATATAGAGGGTGGTCTTGATCCAGGCAAAAAAAAAAGAAAGAGTGCACTGCTGGATCCTGGTTACATTGTCAGCTTGGGTTAGTTCTTCCATCATTAAACATCTGGTTTAGAAACAAACAAGGACACAGCAAGTGAGGCCACCTGCTTTCTTGAGCTCCCTGGGAGGCAGCAGACAAGTTGCATCAACTTATTACTTATAGCTAGATATTTTCAAATACATGAACATTAAATAATTGCCCTTCTTTAGCGGGCCTAGTGCGCAACTGGACATTTATATGCAAATTGGGTAGCTTATTAGCTTTTTGTGGAGAAAACACTTCTTCCTTGCCACCCTTAATTCTGTAAGGGTGCATCACCAACAAAGTCCTTCAAAGCAAAGAGCCTACGGGAAGCAAGGAATGCTTAGCTATCCACTGAGATTTGGGACATTAAACTCAGGGAGAGGGGGAAATACCCATACCCGAGATAGATACCAAATGCTGTCCTGGAGCCTTGCTAAGCACCTCAAAGGCAGATTCCTCTTTTTGGAGAATTAAGCTTTATCAGATGCAAGTTGAAGAAAAAATTGGAAAAAAAAAACTAAAAGGAGGAAGCTTGCATCAACCTTAAGTGACTACTTATCTCAGAAAGGAAACTGGGTCTTTTCCTTTATATGTACAGGAAAAGGAGACAAGGGTTTAATCGGCGTGGGGAAGAACGCGATGGTTAGATGTTCACAAGCACTAACTATGACAGGTCACTGGGCTCTGCAAGCTGATTTTGTGTTGCAGATACAGAAGCACAGGAGACCCAGAGGAAGAACCACGCTGAGTAGGGCCAGACTACCCCAGCACAGGCAGCTGGTAAGCCGAGCAAGGAAGCTCTGGAAGCCAGGGATGTTGCTCTTAAACTTAAGTCACGAGGATGCTCCAGAGGGAGCTAGGCCGAGCCTGGGACCGCCTGCGCCCGGCCCACAGGGAGCAGCGCACAGTGAAGGCCACCGTGCTGCAGTGGACACCTCCACTCAGGGGCACGCAGGGCACGCTCCGCTGCAAACGTGTCCACGGGTTAGACCTGCGCAAGGATTAAAGCGACGGCACCGGTTCCCAATGACACTGGAGCTGCTCAACCCTCCTCCCTGAGGGAAAGGGGAAGGCGGGGTGTCAGGAGCCCTCCGCTAGGCCCCTCTGCGCCGAGGCCAGCGGCCGCTCCGCGCCCCGTGTCTCCCCTCCTCCGCGCTTCCCCCGGGCCGCTCCGCGCCCCATGTCTCCCCTCCTCCGCGCTTCTCCTCGCTCTGCCCCTCCTCCGCGCTCCCCCAGGCCGCCCGCTCCGGGCCATGGCGGCGCGCCCGCCGCCTCCTCGCCGCCCCGCTCCTCTC